>JASVER010000088.1:3696915-4042407 GCA_030449065.1 Oceanodroma leucorhoa | reverse complement strand
GGAAAAATTTCTTCACTGAAAGGGTAGTCAGGCATTGGAACAGGCTGCCCAGGGAAGTGGTGGAGTCACCATCCCTGGAGGTGTTCAAAAAACGTGTGGATGAGGTGCTTTGGGACATGGTTTAGTGGGCATGGGTACTGGGTTGGTGGTTGGACTTGATGATCTTAGAGGTCTTTTCCAACCTTAAAGATTCTATGATTCTATGATTCTATGATTTGTGTTTTCTTACATTCACGTAATGTTCTTCATAG
Organism: Oceanodroma leucorhoa; assembly: GCA_030449065.1. NCBI lineage: Eukaryota > Metazoa > Chordata > Aves > Procellariiformes > Oceanodroma > Oceanodroma leucorhoa. The sequence continues at coordinate 4,042,156 of JASVER010000088.1, read as the reverse complement.
AAATTAACAGTTTAAGAGCAAAATTTAGCGCTCCTTTATTCTCTCTGCAAGCTCCCTGGTGATGGACAGTCTGCAGGCTATTTTTCTGTACAGATCTGAGTGGTAGTTTCCGAGCATGCTGTAGGTAGTTTGGGGGTCTAAACATACCATTCGTTCTGCTTACTTCTTGCAAACCTTCAGGTTCCTTTAGTACACCAAATCCTCTTTCTATCTCCAACTAAAGCCAGATAATCTGTATTTTGAAAGTCCAAGGTAAAACTGTTACCTGAAAGTGGTTTATGAGGCATTAGGAAGATACTGTGGATAAAAACATTTTGCTGTTGAAGAAGGTCTTTCAATTGATCCCTTTGATTTCAAAGATTTTCCACAGGCAATAGTATCCCCTCTTATGTGTGACTCTGCTTGCTTGACAATTAAATAGTATATATTTAGAATTCTAATTGTTCTGCAAATTGCTTAGTTTGGTTAAGTTGCCTTATATGTAATTTGAAGCAAATGAATGCAATAAATTGAAGCAAGTGCTAGGAGTCTTCACATTTTTCATGCAAATTAAGGCAGTCAATGTATGAAAAGACCCTTAATAATTAAAACTCTTCAAATTTAAAACTTTAAAACCCTTTTTCTCTGTTTCCAACAGTGGTTAACACTGATTTGATACTAGAAACATAATTTATCATGCTCTGCAGGTAGAGTGATGTCAAACCAGAGGAAGGATTTCCATGGTCAGCATTCAGTAACCAAACAGCCAAAAGATATTAGAGAAGAAAACAAAATCACCTTTATGTGCAATTAAACACTGTCATTAAAGACAGTTAAGATTAAGAATGTGTTTAGTCACAATATCAGTCTAACTCTTCATACAAATATCACCACATGCACCTAACTAGTTGGGGGTGCCCAATTACTTTGCTATGATCCGTTCAGTCTGAAATCTAACACTGATCAGAGACCTGACAGCTCTTAACACCACCGTGGATTATTTTAGTTTTTAAATACCCAAAAGTAATCAAATATTAATTTGATGGATATAGTATGGATAAATGGAGAGGGCTGGCTAGCTGGCTGGGAGGGACATAAAATCTATATTTCATAGTAATTTGTATAAAAATTACAAAGTTGTGGCTTCACTTACCTATGACAAGATCTGAAGACCCTGTGTAATCATTCTCTATCACATTAGGCAGTTGGTCTGCTCTTCTGCTGACTACGTTTTTTTGGGTGATAAAGTCCTTGCAGGAGTTATTTGTTCTGAATTTGTAAAATGCCCAGCACAACAGGCTCCTAGGCACTGCTATATTATTGACAAACAAACACAATATTATACCCCTTCTGGTATTTTATGTCATATGTGAATGCATAGAGTTGGATGGCTTTTGCTGTTTTTTGGTTTCCTTATTTCCATTGCCTAAGAGAAATTAAACTCTCAAAGCAGTACTTCTCTAGGGGATTAATGTACTTCTTAGGTAAAGCATTTGACCTCAGGACTTACACCATATTTCTTATTCTCATTTGTGTGTCTCTGGAGGGTGTTCAGCAGTTACCCAGCTGTACGGTGTCTGATTTGTCTTGATGCATTTTGCCTCTTTCTGTGATATACTTTGAAACATTAGCGGCAATTTGTGACTGATAACGGGATATATTTCATATGAAGGTTTGCAAAAGATAAGCAACAATAAATCCAAACAATTCCCTCAGATTGTGATGGACTTGTAATGTAAAAATAAAATAGCATTTAGGAAAATTTAAAAATGGACCACTACTGTTATACAAAATTCAGTGTACCAGGGAGCACACATTACGAAATGAAACTTGAAAATTGTTATCAGTCACATTTGCAATATATGGCACAGTCAGCTGTTTTTTTTTGACTAGGGCATATGTAATGCATAAGCGAGTGTCATTTCCCAATAAATTTTTCTTTACGTCCATCATTTCTGTATATTTAAACTGTACCCTTGAAATTATGCTTCTGAATATATACATAATCATCAACTAGCACTAAATCTTTAAACATGCATTTATTTTTCTGCTCTCTTGCAATAATCTCATTCTCATCCCTATAATTTTAAACCCTTAAACCAAATTTATTTTAACATGATTAGAGCTGAAGGAGACATAGACCTGAAGGACAATTGGAAGCTCTGAAGGCAGAAACATTCGGACTACATTTTCTGTCAGTCTGCATATACATTTGAATGAGAGAAAGATTTTTAAAGGAAAATTGTGCATAAATATGATGGTTTGAAGAGTCTATTTATACAGCCTACGTTTTTTATGTAAAGTTATGAATTAACTATATAGTCCTTAACAAAACTCCAGATTACTCTTGGAGCATCTAGCCCCTCTCCTTCTCCACTGTCTCCCTACCTCCTTCGAGCACCAAAATTCCAAGAAGCACACACCAACACTAAAAGGTCAACAAAGATGCCACTGAAATGTAGCTGCTCTAAAACACAGGCTTTGCTCATTAGAAGGGATTGAGCAATCAGGCTTTTAATCACCAGAACAGCAGTTTTATCAGTCAAGAATGTGTGAGCACTGAACAGGGACTTTTCAGGCATTCACCTGACAGAAAGCCTGGAAAGTTGTGAAAGGGCAGGGACTGTGACCATCAATCCCACCAGTCAGCTTGACCTGCATCTACAAGACGGCTATGAGACAAACGCTGCTTGTCTGAATGCAGATAGACCTTGACACGCTCCCATGAGAATGAGGAGTTAGATTAAGGAGCAGTGCATTAGGAAAATAATAAACATGCTAATTTCTGGTACTTCCTTTAAGAAAAGCATCATCACATTTAGCAATTCTGTGCAAAGCCTATTTGCTTGCAGCTGTACACTTTTAACTCTTCTGATGGCCTGTTAAACCAAAGACATCTTTTAAGTGAGGTTCTGAGAAAAAAGTCTGTTTGGTCTTTACTGCAAATCCAAGGCATTAGTGCCGCAATTGTATTGAGGGCTACAGGGAGTTTCTATAGAGAAATTCTGCCTTTTAAAAGTATGGGGCATGAAGAGTAGCATCAGTTGCCTTTACAGACTCGAGAGACTTGAAACTCCGAGATTCAGTGTCTGAATCTTCTGCTAATAGTCTACTGATCGGATGGAAAGTGTTTTATCCTAGGATGTAATTAGTAAAATGACAATGCTAAGGCAATTTCTAGGCCAACTAAGCTTACTTGAATTACTCCAGGTTTAAAAAGTTTCACTGTAAAATGGAATTTAGCCCTTAATGTATGACTAATGGTATGAACCTAAATTAATGCAGGTTTTCTCACTTAAGCTTTTACTTGAAGTGATAAAAAATGAATAAAGTTAATATAATCATATTCTTCTATCAATCCTTCCAGAATATATCATTTACCAAGTTCTGTCTTCATTACATTCTGTGCTCTATAGATTTTCATGTATATCAGAACAAAGAAAAGGACCCAAGAAAAAATCTCTTGCCCATAAAAAGAAATGTAAACTAGTTTTGAATGCACATCATGCTTTTTCATCTTTGACAGCAGCAGTATTTCAGAAGATACCAGATACGAGGTATTTATGGCAGGTGCATTACTACTTAGAAACTAATCTCACACACATGGCTGTTAACGTGAAATATGGATTTTAATAATCCAGCTTGGTGAGATATGTGAGCCTGCCTGGTGGGGATGTGATTAGCCACAGTCTGCAAGATTAATTGAGATACACAGCGCATGATTACATTTAGTGAACTCCAAACCAGTCTGATTATGCAAGAGACCACTTATTAAGGCTGTATCTTTACAGATATAAAAACAGATAAATCACAAACTCTACTGTGACAGGAGAGTCAGAATGGAGACTGTTTAAGTCAGTGAGCCCAGTGAACAGATCATCAAAGTAAAATATCAGGATATTTTGTAAGCAGGAAAAATAAACCACCAAAACAGAAAAAAAATCCCATGTAGTTCAAACAGAACAAAAAACATGTAAGGAATGAGATTTAAAATGTTTGCCATCATCATTATTTTAAATTGACGGTATGAAATTTAGTTTTTGTTTAAACATGGTGATACTCATTCAGGAGAGTACTGTTTTTAAATGGTAATTTTCTTTTAGTTTACGGTGGAGTCTGAAATTGCATCAAGATCAGAACTACCTGAGATACCAGCTTGAAGGATTAGATAGCTTCAGAACGGCACTATCAGGAAAACTTTAAGTAGTTTTAATCCAGTACCATTATTTTTCCATAATGAGTGTATCTTCCAACCCATTGCATTACTGAAAACACCAATTTGTAATACAGAAGCAAAAAGTACAGGGCGGTACTCACAGAAACCAGTGCAGCCTGGGTTCAATGCCTTTCTCCACAGACTATCAGTAGTTTGGATAATTTACCTACTCAGTCCTTGCTTCAGTTTTTCTATCTGTAATCTCATTAGTAGCTAACAGAGATACCGAAGGGTATTCAGGTACTATTGTTTTACTTTTAAATCCATATGAGTGCCAAACGTGGAGAGTGCTTGCAGAGAAAATTTGTTCTTACACTTGGTAATAACTTTAGAGGACCAAAGTCCTGAACAAAACACAATCATTCATGTAAAAGCATGATTTACATGCCATTAATTCTTCTAATCAGTGCATGGGCTGCTAGCTGCAAAACTAGTAACTTGTGGAGTCATTTAACAGATATTTGTGCTCATGTTCTCAAATCTCAGTAAGCACAGATTAGTCAGTCTTCTGAATTAGAGATGAAGTAAACACACACAATAAGAAATGCCAGAATAAGGCATTGTGAATTGTACTTCATTTGTTTACTTTGACAGGTATGGTTTAGCTTAAATTATTCATGGGAATACTTTGCACTCACTAGTAGAAGTCGTATCTTATACATAAAAATACTCAACTTTTAGTAATGTGAATATCAGCCAATAACTTTGCTACTAAAGGATTTTCTGAATAAGAAAAAACTTGTATGTGTGTATGTACATGTCCCAGGAAAACGCTACAGCAGTAACATGCAGGGTAAACAGACACTGAACTCACTTTTACTCCAGTTCACCAACCACATCATGCCAACCTTAGATTTAGCAATCTTCTACAGTGTCACAGTCTGATATTCAGTGCTACAGCACAGGTTCCAATACCTCTTTATTGTTTTTGCCTTCCTCAAGCTATGTCCCCTGAAGCTCTTCAGGATACATTCTCCTCACTTAAGGTCACTAAATAAGCTGATATAAGCAAAACAGGAGAAGCAATAGCAACAGATAATACTGGGGAAAGGATGAAGGAGAATGATCACATTTCAGACTTTGTCATTTGATTTCCTGCTGATGACTAGCCACCAGGAGGAAAAAACAGAACCCTGAAACATCCAGAGACAGTTGTACGCCAACACATAGTGCAGAAGGGCATCCCAGTCAAATGGAACTAGGCTATGCCAGTTTTGGGAAGGTTCTGATGTTCACAATATATTAAGTCATAGAATCATAGAATCATAGAATATCTCAAGTTGGAAGGGACCCATAATCATCATCGAGTCCGACTCCAAGTCCTTCAGGGATTCTGTTACTGACATAGATTTTCCAGCAAAAATATTTATTAATTTGTGTGATGTACAGGACGTTGCACTGTTCAGACAAAAAGAAGCTTGACAATCTGTTAGAAATGGATATTATCTTTGGTTTTTGATGTAATTGAGAAAAAAAAATGCCTGCAGTAGAATCAGGGTAGAAACTTTAATACTACTACCACGGTGAAAAAATCCTATGTTAAATTCCATTACACAAAACACTGATGTTTTTGGCCTTTGACAGCAAGGTATTCTGTATACATGTATTTATTCTAGGATTAATATCTATCTGCATGTACTTACTGAATTCTCATAAAATCTAAGAAATGTAGACTTTCAATTAAAGGACCATTACCCTATATGCTGGTGGGTACCACGCTGGAAAGCAGCTTGGAAGAAAAGGACCTGGGAGTCCTGGTGGACAGCAGGTTGAACATGAGCCAGCAATGGGCCCTTGTAGCAAAGAAGGCCAATGGTATCCTGGACTGCACTAGGCAAAGCATTGCCAGCAGGTGGAGGGGGGTGATCCTTCCCCTCTGCTCAGCACTGGTGAGGCCACAGCTAAAGAATATGTCCAGTTCTGGGCTCCCCAGTACGAGAGACATGGGCATATTGGAGAGAGTTCTACAAAGTGCCATAAAGACGATGAAGGGTCTGGGGCATCTCTCCTATGAGGAAAGGCTGAGAGAGCTGGGACTGTTTTGCGTGGAGAAAAGAAGGCTTGGAGGGATCCCATCAATGTCTATAAATACCTGAAGGGAGGGTGCAAAGAATACAAAGCCAGGCTCTCTTCAGTGGTGCCCAGTGACAGGACCAGAGGCAATTGGCACAAACTGAAACACAGGAGGTTCCCTCGGAACATCAGGAAACACTTTTTTACTGTGAGGGTGGCACAGGTTGCCCAGAGACATTGAGGAGTCTCCATCCTTGGAGATATTCAAAAGCCTCCTGGACATGGTCCTGGGCAACCAGCTCTAGATGGCCCTGCTTTAGCAGGGGAGTTGGCCCAGATCACCTCCAGAGGTCCCTTCCAACCTCAACTGTTCTGTGATTCTGTGAAGGTCTTACTATTACTTGAAGAAAGTGACAGTATGAGTATGAATCCTTTAATCAAAGTAATACTTGCTATACTGTTGAGGTTGATTCTAACATTCCATGCAAGTGTTTGCTTTTGGCTTCTATTAAAAAGGTCAGCCAAAGTAATTTTGTCAAATACATCTTTGCTTTACATTGAAGGACAGGATTCTCAGAAACACCTCAGTAACTTAGGAGTAGAAGTTTCATGGACAGATAATTAATACATTTTTTTTTTCTTTTCATACATCACAAAAATTCTTTAAAGCTGTGAAAAACACTTAAATAGTTATGCCTATAACAAAACCACTATCTTTGAAACGATCTGAAAATAGAACCAGTTTGTAAAGTAAAAATAAACCTATGCAAATGCACCCACTATGTGATTTGAATAATGAAGGTGATATGTTGCCCATGAAGTATCATCCTTGGGAGTATAATAGGGGTGCTTTCTCAATTATGGCTTTTGATATTGCTGACATAAGAATTGTTTATAAAATAATGCAAAAATAATGATGAAACAGTGCCAAAATGTCTGGTTTATTTCCCTCTCATATCTAAATCAAATCTTTTCTCCTACCCATTCCTTTTAAAGTAGTGTAAGAGTACAAGTTCTAGTCTCTCTTTTCTTTAGAATAAAAGTAATATTTGATGACAGGAAAAAAAAAAATCCTTTCAACTATATAATATACAAAAGTGGATCTTCACAAGAACATACATGTAAACACACAGATTTATTTTAAATTTTAGAGAAGGCATACTGGAAATAGTGAAGATGGTTATTTAAAATAAAGATGATATTTCAGGTTCTAATATGCTTTGAAAAAACAGTGCTTCACTTATTGAATGCTTCGAGATATCTTTGTTTTGATACCCTAAGCATTCTTTATAGTACATTGACAGTAACTCTGACCAAGGTACACAGGGTTAATAATGCAATTACACCTAAGTTATGCTTTCTCTTATGTGTAATTACAATATAATTCATAGAGCCAAATGCTTAATTACATGATGAAGATGAATTACAACATATATTAAATATAATAGGTCTGCTTTCTGAACAATAAACAGTGAAATTAGAAAAGGAAGAAGTTATTCATTCTATTAATAATGAAAGGGGAAGAATAAGTAAGACTTGCTCTTTATTAACCTTGTTTTTTATTGCTAGAATAGCTTTTGACTTCATCTTGTATGGAGAAGCTTTCTTTTCTGCTTGACCATTTGATTTTTACAGTATGCTTAAAAATACCACTAAAGGAGAATATAATTACTTTCTCTTTTATTTAGCAAAGGTGAAAAATCGCATCCATTTGGTCCATCCCTTTAGTTTTGATTTGAATTTTGGACTTGAGAATTAACTACATTCAGAGTTTGAGAAATCACATAACTATGTTTTCTTTTCTAGCAGTTCATTAGAGGGTAGTGTTTTTTCCCTGAGAAGATATAAAAGTTAGAATCCTAACTGCATTTTTAATAGCAGAAGAACAATATTTCTACTAAGCACTTTTTAATGCACTTTTTAATGTCTATGTACATATTATAGCAAAACAATATATCCATATCAAATAATATTAAAATACACCACATGTGGAGTGCAATCATTCTTTTTTCAGAACAGCCCTGTGTCTTGCACCTTTTATTAGCAATAGGTACACTGAAACTATAAAATAGTTACGACTCTTCAGATGTTATTTAGACAGCTATGTAAAGAATTAGCGCACAACTGGTCAGGGTTAGATTTCTCTGAGTTCATGTATAAAAGCAGTAATAGATTGTATCATAACTTCATTTGATCTAAGGAGTTTGTTGCTTGTATTTTTTCTTGTCAGAGAATTACATAAAATGAACGATACTATCTGTATATAATTTCTGTAGTAAGGGCTTGTCAGCATGCATATGCTGTACTTCTTTATACTATACAGGTACAACAATTTTTGTAGAGCCCCCTTTACATTGTCAACAACATATGGAGTTACATCAAAGGAAGATGGTTAGAAAATCAGAAAAAGAAAGGCTAGAAGGGACCTCTAGTCTAGTCCCCCACGCCTGCAGCAAGTTCAACTGCTTCTAACCATTCCTGACAGTGTTTGTCACCAATATATATTCCACAGTGTCCCACAGCAATTTTTCCAATGTTTAAATATCCATGTACAATTAAAAAAATTTCCTTAATGTCTATCCTAAATCTCTTCTGTTGCAATTTATTCCTCCTATTTCTTATGTTATTCTCAGGGGACGTTTTATTTGATTTCTTCTTTGCAATTACCTTTTATTTACTTACAAAGAAAAACCAGCCAAATCCAACAGCTCTATCCTTCATTCTTAAAGTTTTATCTGCTTTAGAATAAGCAATCCAAATAAGTAATCTTTCTACCATTCTCCATATGCCTGCTTGCCTTTTTGTTTCTGCTGTTGCAGTTCTCTGATCCTTTTTCAGCTGAGCATGTCGCAATACTCCCGGCTGAGCCCTTACCCTGGAAGCAAAGGCTTACTTCCCTCTTAGCGAACAGTATTAGTGCTCATACGTGGCAGTGTAAGGTCTATCTGTTTCCACATGTATGACAGCAGTTAACTCCGTTTGGCTTTTGATCCTTCTAGTTCTTTCTGAAGGACTACTGCACCTACATGTGGATCTACTTCACTAGAGGAATGGCCACACTGGGACAGCACAAAGGTCCATTTAACCCAGTAACTCCAACAGCGGCCATAAATGGACACCTAGGGATGACTAAAATTGAGGCAAGCGTACATGCTGCTTCCCACTCGGATTAGTCCCACTCCCAACCTCATTATTTTCAGATTGTGTTAGTTACTTGCTGTCTCCTGAAACCTCTCTTTTTTCATTTGAATGAAAAAAGATATTAAGTATTTAAGATTTTACAGAGCAATTTGTTGTTGCCTTTCCTGTCTGCTGAATTGCAGACTACCATTTTCTTTGTTCGTTCTCTTAATGCTTATATCCGTATGGAATTACTTCTTTTTACACTTGCTATTCCTTGCTAGTTGTTTTTGATTTTATGCCATATTCTTACTGATTCTGCCCACGTATATATTTTTATACTTATTCTAATGTATTATGCCCATTTCCATATTCTGCACACTTTCTTTTTGTGTTTGAGATCAATGAAGAAAACCTCATGGACCAGCAAGTTGTTTTTTACTGCACATCCTATTATTTCTCTGCATAAGAATAGTTTTGGTTTTGTGGATTTGCTTCACTACTTTAGTCCTTCACAATTTCTTCTGATAAGATCTGGTCGGTGGTTTTATTGAAGGATGCCATAATGAAGTTCAGTGTCATTACTTTGTTGTTCTTCCCCTTTTTTTTCATAATAATCATGGTCTTACCCAATTCCTGATCACCTTACCCAAGCTGCCTTCTACCCTCACACTCTCCACAAATTCCTCTCTGTGATTACAAAGTCTAGAAGCACTTTCCCTTTGGCTGCTCTCTTCACAACAAAATTCAAGGAGTTGCTGTAAAGATTTCACAGGTTTAAAATAATTTAATTTCTATAACACAGGTTTCTCACCAGATGTTCCCCATTGCCACTAAGCCTCTTGCTTCTAACAGACCTACTAACTAGTCACAAAACACCCTTATTAATCTACCTGGTAGGTATCTCTAATGAAAGTCCATCATGACTAAATGTTTGCTTATATCTATTTTATTATTGATAGAGTCTTTCAACAGATATATTTTCCTGTGCACTTTATAAACCTGAGAACATCAACGTGCATATTTCACATGTAGGGCAACACTTCCTCTCTTTTCTCTCTATGTGTCTCTACTGGAAAAAATAAATAATAAATCTGTATCAATATTACTGCCATGAGAATTATCACAAGTTTCTGTCATGCCAATCAAGTCACATGTTAAGCTTGTAACATTGCCATATTAAGACTCTCAGCTTCTGTTTATTCTCCATATTTACAGCAGATGCACACACATACGCACGCATGTGCACACAGACAGCTTCTTCCAAACTTGCTGCTTCCTTGTCACACGTGTGTGTCCACTGGGTGACATTTCCTTGAAATGATGGGAATTTTGGAACTTTCTGGATTAGGTCAAAAGAGGGGAAAGGATTTGAATTAAAAGTAACAAACTATAGAAAATTATGACACTGCAGGTATTTCATTTGAAATATGCCTGGCTCCTGAGGAGTCAATGAATATATAATGCTTGCTTCAGGTGTTTCTTACAACACAAAATAATAAGGGAGAAAAGGAAGTGTGGTCTTACATACCAGTAAAAATTTAAAAATTAATAAAAAACCCCTACATAGATTCAGTGCAGGTTTGGATGGAAAACAGAGAGAGTAATAGATTAATAAGGATGTTCTGCACACAACTGGAACAGATAAGACTTAGAAATGAAATAGATTTAACTCAGGTGCATATGTTAAGTATGTGAAACAAATCTACAAAAGGCAAAAATCAAAGTTACTGCACGTACAATACCTGGTCTCTGGCTAATGCAACTTCAATAAGGATGCTAAATTAAATTTAAAAGAGAAAGAAAAATATACAGGTCACTTCATTAGAGTTTGATTTCCTGCTGGTTACTGATATAGGTTATAATTTCAGTAATCAAGCACCTATCACTGTACTCTGTCAGAACAATCACAATCTTATGAAAATGCATATATTTATTTACTAGCAATGGAACATGGAGAAAAAAAAAAAAAGGTGGGAAGAACTTTTCATTTAGATGTCCCAGGTGTGGTGCAGTCTTGCAACCACCAGCTCAGTCAGCTGTGGCTCCAGCCCAGCGGCAATGCCTGATAAATACAGCAGTACCCACTTAGTGCTGACTCCTGCTATAGGGAAAGGCACGTACTGCTGCCATTAAGTTGTTTCATTCTGTTGGGTATTGCTCATCTAAACTCGAGGATTAATGACCTGTTGGACTATCGTGCAACAGCGAGATTTTGCACATGCTGGGCTGATGGTGCTCTCGGGGATGTGCACTACAGGGAGCCATGAGTGCCTATATGTTCAGCTGACCTCAGTTCAGCCCCACAGAGAAATTGATAGATCTGGCTGGGACCAAAGAAGAAAAGGACAACTGACTTTCCCTGAAGAGAAAGAAATTTTCTGGACTCCACAAATGATGAACTTTGAGGTGCCATAGAGGAGTTGTTACAAGAGAGTAAAACTTCAAGCCTCCATCCAGAGGACAGATCTGGGGATTTCTGTGGTTATGTTCCTATTCCCTCAAAGAGAGGAGCTTCACAGACAACTAAAGTGTTAAAGGAATTGATCTGTATTATAAGATTAAGTCTACTTTATATGATTTTTAAATAGGCTACATTAACTCCATTTAAAGAAAGACTAACACACAGTTAAGAGGTATCCTACTTATTATAAATGAGATCATTTAGGAGACAATTATTTGCCTAGGCTGCTTGACAGCAACCTGTTGAAATGGTTTCATGATGGTAGTACTTTTCATTAAATATGTCTGTTTCCTACGGATAACTTTTACACTAAAGAAAAAAAGGGCTTTTTTTGGTTTGGTTTGATTTTAGTTTTGTTTTTTTTGGTAGGGAATAAAAAAGGGAAAGAACAAGGTTCAACCAAAAAATAATTTTCATTATTCACTGAATAAATGAGTTTCTGAAAAGTATCTATGTTCATGGACAAAGCAAGGTAATTATCTTGTGATCTAATTATAAATAAGGTTTTTAAGTAATTGCAGGACTTTCTGTTGAAGTTTTGAGCACCGTGCAGTATACACTACTATTATCTGTAACACAACCATTTTTTCATTCACAGTTTGAGTGAACATGTGGATTTTATCAGGATGCTGAAAATTAATTTGTTGCAAAAAATCTGTTACAAATGTAGGTGGTGACGTGAGAAACTGCGCAGGTAAAAGTCACAAGGGCACGCTGCTTCAGTTGCAAAATACAGAGACATCTAAATTAAAGGGAGAAAAGAATGTGGCCTCCAATTTGAGGAATAAAACTGGTAAAAGTACCTGAAAGTCCAGGGCAACAAATCATCAGCAATATGACAGAGTGGCCAACGTAGGACAAGGGGGAATGGTTTTAAACTAAAAGAGGGTAGATTCAGACTAGGTATAAGGAAGAAATTTTTTACAATGAGGGTGGTGAAACACTGGAACAGGTTGCCCAGGGAGCTGGTAGATGCCCCATCCCTGGAAACGTTTAAGGTCAGGTTGGACGGGGCTCTGAGCAACCTGATCTAGTTGAAGATGTCCCTGCCCACGGCAGGGGGGGTGGACTAGATGACCTTTAAAGGTCCCTTCCAACCCAAATCATTCTATGATTCTGTGATTCTACATTCTCAGAGAAATTCTCCAAATATTGTGTGAAAACAGATATTTAGAAATCTTTCAGTAATGTCACAGTTACATGACTCTAGTAATTATATATCTTATTAGTTAATTGAAATTACCGCTAGTCAAGTTTGAAAACCTGTTTTATGTGTTACGTTTTAAATCATTCACCAAATATTGGATAACTCAATGCTTCTTTTTAGAAAATAAGACAAAAATTCTTACCTTGATGAAAGAGATTTAGACACATAGATCAAATATCTTGTAAAGTAAATTTTCCATTCATCCAATGTCCTAGATAATTTCAGTATGCACACAGATGAAGAGACAGTGTGTACCTGCATACTTATATCATGAACAAGCATTTACTTGATAGCCCCTAACACATATGACAGATCTTATAAACACTGTAGCCTGTCCTAACATAAATTGCTGCAGCACCAAAGGCTAATATGAAACTGGTTTTGTAATTTAAACAAATAGAATTCATTGCCAGCCTGTATAATATAATTTATGAACTTTTTTCTTTTGGTACAGAAACAGTAAGTCCATTTTATTTCTTATTTACTTTGAAAAAGGAAAAAAAAATCTGTATCTGAAGAAGGACAATATTGCAGGCAAGAAATACAGTCTTAAGTAAAAATCTAACATGAAGAAATTTGTGAAGATTATATGATGAATGTATATCACAGTTGTCATTCTTTGCAAAGCCTGTGAACTTGTCAGGTTTTGTCTAAACTTGTCTTGGCCTGGCTAAAGCTTTGCTCTAGTTGACTGAGCTGCAACAGTTAAAGAAAGGAGGAATTTTTAATGAATTTGTTTTACTTTTGCTTATCTTTAATGAAGTATGTGATATAACCGTATTTTTATATAGATAGCAAAAAGCAGTTGCCCTGTGTAGAATTAAATATCCATTACCCTAGCATAATGGTGTAGTATAGAGGAGTACAGACACTGTATGGCAGCAGAGGCCTCAAAAGTGTGGACAGAGGATACAATGCAGAGCAATGCTGGCTTGGGGTGATAAGAAAAGGGACACAAGATGACATTGGAGACCCCAGAGATGTAAACAGCTGATGTATACTCAGTTAAAGAAATACAGAAATGAGAAATGGGCAAAACCAGTTTTAGGTGTAACAAAGAGAGCAAAGAGCAAGTATCCAGCGGAGTGAGACAATCCATATTTAAAAATGTGGATATAACCTGCAGTTGAAATCAACAAAGACCAAGGTCTAAAAGCAGGGTAGAAAACATTAAAAAAAAAAAGATTAGTCTCCAGTGGACCTTAGAACTGGAGAAACAGACTATCTGCATCGCATTCCTTCTGGGCAGGAGACCGGTGACTTGCTGTGAGGCGGGGCCAGACTGGCACCAGGAGCCGCAGGGCCCCGCGGGGCCAGGGAGGGGGGAGCACAACCGCCCAGAATGGGGCAACCGTTTCCTCTGTGTCACTACTGAGACTTGTTCTGCAACAACATTCTTTACTATATCTTTTGTTTCTCTCTTTTTCCACAACCGTGAGACCTGGACTAAACATTTTTTATTAGATTGTTCAAATATCAGTTATATTAACAATAAATTCTTGATTTTACATATAAGGTGTGTTTCCTTTTGCTTTCCAGATTTTGAGTGCCACACTAGATTTTAGTAGATGAAATGCTGTAATGGGGTATTAGTAAGGTGCGTAATGTGATTAGCACATGACAGGGTGTCCTGGCTAAAAAATTATGTATGCTTTAGTAACAGACACATTGTTTATGATAACCTGTATTTAAGAATTTCCAGTAGCTACTCAGCTGGGCGATATTTCTGAGCAGTGTGAACATGAACAACCCACACTGCTTTAAGCAATCCTTTGTTGGTGGTGTTGTACAATGTTTGATGTAATCTCTGTTTTCGTAAAATAATAGTAATTTAAAAAGGACTGATGTAATACTACCAAAAAGAAACACATATTCAAAGTCTTCATTGTATGACATTTTATAGAGGCTTTTGTAATGCAATTGTACATCACAGGTACACTGACTGTGGAAACACAGAAAGAAGATCTGTCACAGAGATGTGTGATTCTTGTTAGGCAAACATTGGAGTCTGAATATAGCTGGAGAATGTAACTGCATCCATACTATTAATTTTCCGTATGTGTACAAATTCACCTGTTTTAGCTAGTATCTAATCTTGTCCAGTGCCTTCAAGCTTTTTGTCTTACTGTTATTTTCAACTTTATTCCCCTTGCATATCAACTTTCTCCCTACAGGCAGTATTCTTGTCTGTTATATCAGCATATTGGACCATCGCATTAGCCTTTACACACATTACCTGGCCTACTTCAACCTTGAAAATTGGAAGAGAATACTTGTCTTAAATCCCAAATTTTGATTTTTTTTGGACAAAGTTCAGGAAAACATATAGTACTGTAAGTTACAGGGACATCAAGCTTAAGAGTGGAAAATGACCTGCTACAATGAAACATTGTATTGTAAGGTTTTTTTCAGCTTGAAAGATTCTAGTATATAGCAGGATTTAATGCATTTAATTCCATTCTCACTTGGAATCAACGTTTTTAGGAAGGTAATTTTATTTTAGGAAAGAAAATTATTTTTATTACAGAGATAATTGTAACTAGGGAGTATCTGTGGTGCGATCAGTTAGCGCGTTCGGCTGTTAACCTGAAAGGTTGGTGGTTCGAGCCCACCCAGGGACGGGTTCTCCCCTTTCCTCTGCCCATGACAGGGGGGTTGGAACTAGATGATCTTTAAGGTCCCTTCCAAGTGAAACCATTCTGTGATTCTGTGATTCATTAATCAAACATTGTTTTGTACTGAAAACATAATAGAAATGTTAATAGTACTTAGAGAGAGAGGGAGAATAATTTACAGAACCAAAACTGATATATATATATATATATATATATATATATATATATATATATGAGCAGAGTTTTCTTAATATAGAGGACTGGCTAGTCAAATAAGATATATGTGCAAACATTAATTAATGAGCTATATGTCCTTAGTGAATACTTTCTGCAAAACAACTGAAAACTTAGTGCTGTCAATCAATTCTAGTTTAGATTGATGAGCAAGTTAAGTGTTAAATGCTCATTCAATATTACATATGAAAGAGAATCTAAAAAGCATTTAATAGTCCTAATGACACATGATTTGGGAGTTTGTTTTTATTACCATTTTCATTTAATTACTTACAGCAATTACAATCTACAGCTTTGTTACAAAAATATTGACATCCTTAACCACTTTCATTTTAGGTCCAATTTTTTCCGTATCACCAAAACATTCTTTTTGACATTAGGCATACTGTATTTAGCTAGATTTTTCAAAAGTGATAGAAATAGCACCACCTGAAGAATAAGAGGAATGTGTACTGTAATTATATACTGTAATTATATATCCAGAAATAGCTTTAAGAAGTAATGGGTGCACCCAGACAGAGTTCATTGTCAAGTGACACATTTTTTCAGTAGCCTGTCATGAGCACCAATCCATTGCATTCTTACTCTCCACTTTTTACAAGCTTTATACTGAAATGGATTTCCCAGTGAGATTCATATCTATCTGAGAGCTATTCATACTGTTATTCACTGTAAATATCTCCAGCAGCCCTATTAACTTTAATGCATTAGCTCTTCTTCTATTTATTGCAACTTAATGAACGCATAATAATTTTAGTTTAGGACACCATTAGCAGGATAGATTTTCCAAGCTCCTGTAACTCAGTAGATGTACTATCATAAATTACCACAAAACTACAAGCTTTTTTTATGATGGTCATAAGACAAAATTATTAGAAAACCATTATTCTATTCTCCTGCAGACTTGGCATTCAGAAAGGCTACAGGTTTAGTAAAAGCATCATGTCTGTGTGGTATAACCAGCATATGTTCCACAAGGAACCTGGATTTAAGCAGAAATGAGAACATAAAACCAGGCCCTACAGCATTCTTTGAGGTAGGGCAAGAAGACAAGAATCCAGAGGATATACTATCAAGCACCAGAGAGCTGCTCGTGCCTGACAATTGGGACTATTAATTTACATTCTATTCATAACAGGAGTTCTTTCCCTTCCCTATTATTTGGAACAACACTCAATAAAAATGAACCACGTCTTTGAGGGCTTGTTGAGGGCCTACATGAGCAAATGAAATATATTTGTGTCATTCACTTTATATCTATAAAGATAAAGCAATGAAACAGGGATGGCTGAGTGGATTTCAGGGAAATTTTGATCTATAAAATGTTTTCCAAATCCCTCCCACACTTGAAAGCAATGCTGAAACCCCTGGAGAGCAGATTAAGTAGCTGCAATATGCACTTGGGTCATTAATGGAAATCCTACATATAAAGTGTTAGTATGACAAACAAATCAGCTTACTTTGATCTAATTTTAGACTATTAAAAATACTAACCCAGCTGCAAGATCCAGATTATAAATCCTACAGACATCAAAATAAGTTCAAACAAATAGAGATACTCAAGAAAGACCATCACTTCCTAGTGCGAAATGTATGGTGAGCATTGGATGACTATTTATGGCTTAAAAACTTGTGCTATATTTGGAAGTACAAATATGAATGAAATGAAAAAATAGTTTTATGTATTCATCAAAGTAAAAATAGCTATCTGGAGCTGAAGCTCAGTTATACCCAAGACAGGTTTCTGGAGTTGCATAGTGACCCCTTGAAGAAGTAAGATAACCTTAGGGACCAGAGAGAAAAATGCAATGTTTTCCATCACTAAGTTGAATTCTGTCAGTAAAATGATCAATCTTATTTAATCTTTCAGAGTGTTTTGGCTCTTTCATTGACCTGTTTGAAATACATTGCAAGATAGAGCCAAATCTAAAGTCTTCAAGTTTTCATATTTTTCAGTGCTTCCTTTTTCTCTATGTGGTCAATAAGAAATGTTTCTTAGAATTCCCTGTTATACCTCAATGTATCCACACAACATTTCTGATCTGGAATGCTTGCCTTAGGCATGGTTCTTGAACCATGCTATTTTATGTACGTATAAAACCTTGCAATGTCTGAAATAAGCTCAATTATTTAAAGATTTTGGTAGCTATCATTATATCAAAAGATCCTGAAAATTTTCATTTGTACCCCTTTTTTCTAAACTGCTGGTGCAGGACTGAAATACGCAAACTTCTCTGGAGATCCTGGGACACGTCAGCCTGATGTGCTACAGGTGACAGAGCAGACAGCCTGCCCGCCATCGAACAGATGTTTCTTTTGCATTACTGTTTCTTGCAATAAACTGTGATTGATAGAACAAGCATGCAACTGTGAGGAGTCTCACATTTACTTAAGATTATTATATTTTGTCATAGGATAAATGTATACATTTAATATACTCTTACACCCTGCTCCAAAAAGCTATCCTTCATAAGCAAAGCAAAGTTTAGCTTCTTTCCTGTTAACTGGATGAAGCTTTTCTGGATCAGGAATTCCTTTCCTCCATGGGACCACGAACTAACAGTTCAATACTACATGTATTTCTGTAGAAATCACAGGGAGGGACACAAGGACATATCATACTTTCTATTCTCAAACAGAAATCAGAAAGCCTATGGAAATCACTCCATTCAGTTCTGACTAAAAGTTCACATGTGTGAGCAGTCATTTTAAGTCTCTTTGGCTTGCATTTTGCATTGAACACAGCGTGGTACCAGCTGGAAACTCTTGCATGTGACTCATATAAATGAGATGTACATATTCCATGTTATGTTTAGTGAGATATGCCAAGCTGCATGGAGTAAATTTCCAAGAACCATTTTTCAGGGCAGATCGCTTTGCACTGCATGTCATCGGCTTTTTTTTGTAGGGCATACAATGATGGTAATGACATCATCACAGGTGTGCTAAATCAGGAGTGAGGCATCTTGGAAGTGTTTTTTTAAAATAATATTTTCTCAAGGGAACAGTACCTTCCAAACATGCCAAACATGGGTTAAACTGTATTCTACTTTGTAATAAAGGTAAAGCTAAGCATTGCAACATTTATAATTCTTTATAAATTCCTGGCCAAGGACTTTCTCTTGGTTTAATTTATCTAGCTTTCTCTGTATTTATATATACATATATATCTCCACTCTCATGTACATATGCACATTGTGTGGAATGTGTGGAACCTCAGCAATTACACTATCTAATCAACCTCTTTCTTGTAACTAAGGAAAGATTAGAGAAACCTTTAATTCTGTTTATTTACTTAATTCCATTGGATTTGAAAACATAACGGGATAATTTTTCTATTTAGTTCAGTATGTTTTATGCATAAGTAGTAAACATTAAATCAAATTATTCTTGTTTACACCTCAAAAATAATATGCTGGGTAAACTAACTACATAAAGATTTATTGTTTTTGAATATGTCATCTTCTGCAAGGAATTTCTCTCTTTAAATAAGTTGTAACCTTTCTTTTAAGCAGGAATTTCTGGAGTTACATGAGACCTTGCTGTATTACTGCCTTTCCGTATTATTCATTATGCAGACATTTTGCTGTGTATATTAGTAGTTGTATCTGCCTGAGTAACAGTTACACACAAGTTAAATCATCAGTCCTGAATTCACACCCCCTAATGATGTTAATGTTAAAAGTTCATTCCAGCTTTAGAATTACTTCAGTTTTCCTGGTTTTAGTGTTAGTGTATATGTCAGTATGCAACCTTAGCTAGGCATACGTGTACTCTGGATTTGGAAGGATGACTAGCACAACTCGTGCGGAGTCACTGCTGAACCCATACAAATGACCCTGAGCATTTGCAGAGAGTCCAAGTCTCAAAATGGTAAGCTGACATCCTGTGCTTCCCAGCACCACACCATAACTGAGAAGATCGGAGGAGGAGCAAGAAAGGAAAGAGCATGCACCAAGCAGCAAGATGAATGAGATTTCATGTAAGCATGTGATGGCCAAGCTCTTGTTTGGAAAAGTAAAACTGAGTGTGTGAAAGGGCTAAGGGAGAAGATATCTGTAACTGTAATTCAGATGAATACAATATTTTTGCATCACAGAAAACACCATTTCTGGAGCTGGTCAAATAATAATAATAATTAAAAAACAAAACCAAAAACTAACAGAAAGAGAGCGAGAGACTTAACTCTTTTCCTGTCAGTTCTTCTGTCAGCTTTTTTTTTTTTCAACAAATGCTTAAAAGATAAGTTGTTGTATAATCAATTATGTTTTTTTAAGCAGGAATGATCAGTATGAATAATGAGAAAAATATGCAAAGATTAGAGTTAGTGGATTAATGTTTTCTTGATAGGAAATTAAGCAATACACATAAACACTTTCTTTTCTACAAAGAGTGGGATTAGTATGGCAGAGCTAATAAGGGTGATTTTATGTATCAGCACTTGACTTGGACTCCAAACATCTGGATGGGTTCCCAGGTGTTATTCACAATACTATCACAGATGTAATTCTAGATTTAGCATGTCTTCTATCATTACTTTTGGTTCCCTTTGTAGACAATAGAGAGAGGCAGGCATCCTTCTGTTGGCATCCTACTTCTACGTAATATTTCCTCCTCCTTCCTCTCCTTTAGGAATGTAGATGTGTTAACTACAAAGATTCACTAGAATTCACTGCCCCTGTGTATTAAATACATGTTATTCTGCACAAATGAAGAACTAGGCTATGACTGCATCTAAGAGAACATCAGAGTTTGCAAATGAACTTAAGTTCCCAAGATAAGTCAATTTCCTGAAGAAGCCTCTGTTATTCAATAAATGCTCATTTCTCTAAAGGTATTTATGACTGCTGTCTGACGTCATGGTGACCTAGCAAACTGCACATGACTGCTTCCCTCCAGGGAAGGTGTTCTGCTGAAAGAGGCAGAATAACTCAGGAAACAGAAGTGCAGAAGCAACTGAAGAACAAGGTGCTCACAGTCGAATACTGCATTGGGGCCCAAAGTAGCCTGACATAAGTCTTGACTAATGATTTATTTCAGCCCTTCAGCATGCAGGTGTATCTGTTCTATCATCTAGAGGACATGCAAATCACTAGCACATGCACAGAAGGAGCTGATGTTACAAGATAATGGTAATACACACCTGTGATTTAGAAGGCAAATCAAGGCCTTAGAACAGTAGGCTACGTAAATTATTATAAAACCCATTTGACTCTAGAAATCAGGAGGCTTGCTGTATATAACACAGTAGTTTAGCGCTTATATTTTTATAACTTACCAAAGATTTAAATCTAACTACAAACAAAAATCCCCACGCTATGGTTCATAAACAACCCCAGATATTAATGATTTATGACAATTGGTTTATACACAATTGTCAAGATAATTTTGCTGGAACAGAGAAATGGGGTGATGTCAACAGACAGTGGCTGACTACTTGCCTTCTCTTTCTTTGAGTTAGCATTTCAGATTTGGAAATGTCTAACCGATTTACAGCAAAATCAATTACTGATAGTACTTCATGTTTTCGTCCTTTCACTCTAAGATTAATTACTTTGCAGCCACTTCACAGAACTTTAGTTTGCCTTTCTTTGTATGAGAGTGTATTCACATACAAAGAGGAATGAGGGATTGAGACTAGGAAATTGCTTTCATTTTCCTCCTACCACTAAATAACCTGTCTTCTCAATATCAGGCTAAAAGGTCAATATCTAATTTAGGATCTTGTTTCTATAATCCTTAGGATGAGTAACTCTTGACTTCAGGCGAGATAGCCTTGTGATTTAATGCTTTTTTAATGTGAGAAAAAGCTGAGGAATTTGGCCCACGCTTAAAAGCAGTCATTGAAAAATGCACAGTGCAGATTTCTTTTTTTTTTTTTTTTTTTTTCCCCCTAGACATTTATTTGCTGCAAATTCCTGCAAAACTCTTGGGGCAGTTGCCACAGCTTTGGCAAAGCTCTCTGAGCTAGTGCTTTTCAAGTGGCTGTGTTTAGATATATCAGTAGTCCAAAAAAAGGGGATTAAAGAATGAGTTTGATCACTCTGGATTATCCCCACTGCTTAACTGCCCACGGTTTCAATGCTCTGGGCACACAACTTTTAACGTCATACCCTACCTCTCTTTTGGGCAACCCAACTCTGTCCCAACAAATCTGATGGTGGAAGAGCTAGCCCTAAATATTTTTCCTTTTGGCCAACTGACCATTTGCTGCCATTTGTCCTCCCAGCTTGGAATTGATCTCTGATACACTTCTATTTAACATTTTAGACATAGCTTTTGAGCCCACTTCTCTGGAGTAGGATCTGCAGCCCATTAAGTCTCAGATTTTTCTTTGTCTGAGAAGGTTCCATTAGATATCACAGAAAAGCCATAATTTCTCTGTCCTTTAGTCCTTTCACAGGTGTGAGACCTACCAGGTTCCCACAGTTTCAGTGCTGTGGGCACGCAAGCTTTAAGTTCATTCATGTAAAATGTACATTTCGCTTTGTACAACAGAGAAAATAATTTATTCCTTCTTTAGCAAAAGATGGGCATCCAAACAAAACAGTAAAACCATCTGTATATATCTGTATTTTCCCCTCAATTCTTCTTACTGTCTTGAGAATTTGGGGGGGTGTATGTCAGGCCATTCTTTGGAATTTCAGGATATTCTGTTGCACATGGCTTTTCTTCCAAATCCAGGTATACACATCTCATTCCTGCAGTCAAGTTTCCTTTTTATCTTATGTGGCACTTCCGTTGATGAACCTCTGTTTAGCAAACAGAACCCTGCCGTTGCTTTTCTTTGCTATTTTTTCTCCATCTCAGTGAATGCTGGTGAAATTATATATATATATATATATATATATTTTTTTTTTTTTTTTTTGTATAGGTATAACTGAGAACCAGTAGCTTGAAAACCATGCTTTTTCTGAGGGATTTTCCACCCTGGACCTCTCTCTTTTTTGACCCAAAAAGTTTTTCCCGGTTCATGTTGCTTTCTTAGCTTAACTGTTGTTTGGCCACAGTCCAGTCCGTCAGGTTAACGGCTGATACTGTTTCTTCTGCAGCTTCATCTACACAAGCAGATTGATTTCTGTTAGAGAATTTGTCAGTTTGTGATGGACTTACTTAATACTCCTTGAGCATTCAGTATATAGTGATTTAGGAGTTAACTAGCATTCTTCAGTGGTACACAGATAGATGCCCCAAATTGTTCCAGCATCTATAATAAAATATACATTTCCCTGATAGTAGGAATGGAAAGTGAAGCATTTACTACCGTATCATACATGCCTGTTACTTAAAAGAGTCTGTCTTACTATAGCATGTTTTTTAAGCTCACAAATTCCCCTTAACAGAGTCTTCCTTTATTTCCTCCTTATGGTTAATAAGCTACACATTCTCTCACAGCTCTACAAATACATACCGAACAAATATTTTAAGAATTTCAAACATTCTAACTGCCCTACAAAAGACTAATTTATTATACCTAATATACAGAAAGTTACTATTTCCATTTTAATATACAAAGCAGAGCAAAAAAGGAGGATGAAAACTATAGCAAGAGACTGCTCAATGGCATTTTAATGGATACAGGCATGCAGCAATCTGAACTGTGGCAGAAAAGCATTGTTTGCTGGGCACTCCTATGTCATTGGCCGTTAGGAAAGAAGGATGTCTTGTGATCTCTTTCTACCTCTGTCTCTGACTTTGTGTGACCTTTGGCAAGTCACATTAGTCGGGTGTGCAGCATCCATAAAAATTAGTAAACTATTGCTTTACTTGTTCTCTTGAGGTTTGTGAGGCTTAATTAGCGAATTTTATAAATCTTTTCTAGACTCACAAATGCAAAGTGCTAAAAGGACAAAGTTTTATTGTCACTAGTCTTTTGGGAAATGAATTTCTTAGAGCTGTGGGAGATAATTAGTCACATTTTGCAGGCTGTGCTGCAGCTAAAACCACCATTAAAGTAATCCCTTATATAATATGAACAATACTTGTTCTCACAAGTTTGGCAAAATCAGATGCGGGTTCTGGGTTTGTGACTTGGCCTTTTCCGTCTCTTCCACAATTTAAAACCTATTAGGATGTTAGGAATTGTTCCATTTCCTTTTGTTTTTAAATGGTGATAAATTTTCACTTCATTTCTAGAAAACTGCTCGTATTGAATGTTTAAGAAATACGTTTTGCCTAAAACTTCTGCTTTATTAAGGATCGCATTCCACAGTTCCTTGCAATTGTTCACAAATGTAGCCATAGAAACTATAATCATCCTTCTCAAAATACTTGGAATAGCCACAAACTCTTTTGCTAAGAAATCTTGTAATTTAAATAAAATAATTGGCTGTGGGTTTTCTTGTACAGGCTGTGACCGATGGCACTAAGCCTACCACAGGCTGCCTCTCAGCTGGCCATTTGCAAATGGACTGACTCTGGTTTTGAGCAGCCAGTGTCACCTTTCTTCATTATTTGGAGGAAGAGCACAACAACCATCTGAGAGTCAGCCTTGTTTAGTGGAATTACAGTAGCCTGATTCCCTTTGTGACATTAGTAAAGGCATTAAGGCACTTCTGAAAAGTTTATCTTACAGGCAAGATTTTTTATAGTAGGTGCATGAAGGTACACATACACTTCTCTCATGTTTTTATTCTCCTGATGTCTCTATCATCTCCTTTATCAAACTTTGTGACTTTTCTTTCTTAACGTTTATCTAAATTGCATAACAATTTCTTTTTTTCAGACAGATCCACTTAGTCAGAGAAAACCGTCAGTTTATAGACAAAACTAGATATACCTTCCCTCCACTTCTTTTGTCCTTTAACTGTTTTTAAAAACAGTATGACCAACATATTCTAAAACTTGCTTGTCAATCTGGATTTTACCATGTTTTTTTCTGAACGGTTGTCCAGGTAGCTTAAATCTTTCACCGCATCTAAGATCTGTGCTTTGGGGAACTCCACTAATTGCTCACAAAAAATCCTTATCCATGTGATCATTCTCATCTAGCAGTGACCTCAGTCACAGTACCCATGTTCTTCTCCCATTTTATTATCACACACAGACTTTCAGTAGGTACCATTTCTTAGGTAACTCGAAGAAAATGCTTACATTGCTCATAAACTGTGCCAAACCTCCTTTTTCACTAGGCAATCCTTCCTAGGCAAGGAGTACTATTTCTGTTGCTGTTCCAGTCATGTGACTTCACCAAATTTCTGTTAGGCCAGCTAAGTCGTAAATGTGATCATAATCATAAGATGCTGCTGTTTACATTTCATGCATTAATAAATATTTATATAAGACGTTCATCAATTTGATTTACTACTCCCTTTCTTCTCCCTCCTTTTGTTATGATGTCAATAATCCTCTCACCTTTGGTTCACAGACCTTCTGCCAGGTTCATTAAAAAGGTAATAATAATGCTATGACCTAATTTAATGTTCTCAATTAGCAAGTCAGTATGGAAAGGCTGTCTGTTTTTATTCTTCTTCATGAGGCAGCTATCACTCGGCAAGCTCATGGAACTTCATCCTGTGATGTAGGAAGCCACTATCTGGAAATACCACCAACACAGTGAGGCCTTAACCTCCAGGATATCCTGGTCCCTTCCAGGGCCTGACAATAATGCTATCCATGCCTTGAGGATCCAACTCTAGCAGTACCTTTAGTACCTCTGTAAATGAGAATCATGGAGTAATGGCCTGTATGAAAGATAGGCCACAGCATACTTTCAGTAACAACTTGAATTTGGTCTCCCTATACTTGCTGGGCCTTACAGACTGGCAACCAGAGCAACCTGGCATCCCTGGAGTTCACTACTATTGCTCATCAAAAGACTTGGGTATCCTGAAGAGTCTGGCCATGAGATAAAGAGTCTATATCTAGAGCCTTGCTGATTTGGGAAAACATGCCATGGGCTTACAAAAGTGTATCCTGACAAAATAAACTATGACAGCAAGAAATTCTTCTCACCTTCTTTCGGTAGTCCAAACCATAGTCAAGAGACATATCTTGAAATTTTTATTAAATCTTTAACATTCCTAAGAAAGTTCATAAAAAAGAAAGGCAAGTGCAAGACCGTCTAAATGATGCTAGTACGGTAAACTCCAAAACAGGCCAAACTTATGTTGGTGGCATGAAGCATTTCAGCAGTTCTAGTGTACTGAAGAGAGTTTGCTTTCCTCCTGACATTTATAGAGCATTATGCACAAAACCTCCAGATCCTGCAAGGGGCCAACAGGGCTCAATCCCCTCTATAGTCCATTCAACGTTTACCTGCCGTCACATACCGAATATTCAGAAGGTTTCCTCTCAACTGAAGCAACATATAAAAGGAAACATTTATACTCTTTATATGTAATCACAATACCAGTGCCATAACAAATAGGATGTGGAAATTAATTTTGACTTGTAGAGAACATCCACTACAAAGATTCATGTATTGCAACATGTTCTCTCTCAAAAATAAATATACTTCGCATTTTTATAATAATAATAAATGGCCATTTGTGCAGTGGGTGAAAACAGTATTCTAATCAGTCAGTGGAAACCAAAGTTTAACATGTTTTGTGCTTCATTCCTGCAGTCTTACTAGATCATTCCCAGCAAGAAACCCTACAGTGAGTCATACCTATAGATTATATAAAATCTTTTTTTTCCTTCTAGTAACATGGTTCTTTGAATATTAAACGTTTGAAAATCTTCACCTGATGCTAGCAAAAAGCTTGCCAAACGTTAACATCAAAAATCTTTTTGAAGATGATAGAAAAAAAAACAATGAACTATGCAATCTAATTTATGCACAGAGTTTATATTTTTCAGAGTAGAATAGTATTTATTGAATCTACTGGCTTACATATGTAACCACAGGAAGAATGGTCTCAACCCACTGCACAGAACAAAGGGACTATTATAGAGAGAAATACTGTGGACCTATGCAAAAAAGTGTGTTCCTATCATTTTGCTTTCCTATTCTACTAAATATTCATTCATGCAGCTCATCCTGGTGAAAGAAAAGAGGGAAGCAATTTGAAATACGCTCATCCATCTCCTGCATAATCTTCTTTTCCTTTTCTCTGCATGCAAACAGTATTGAATTCCACCTGAACAAGGATCCACAGAGAAACAACTTATAGATACAGCAATAGTGCTCACCTGTGTTTGGAAATGCCTCAGTCAAAAAGTGGCAGCATAGTTGTTTGCACATTTTGTGCTGATAGATGATATGTTACTGGCATCCTGAAGAGTGCTATTTTGATAAGGACGCCCAGGCTGAACTAAACAGATCTTTATGTGGATAACCTTCTAAATGGGAAGCAATGTATCACGTCCTTTCTCTCCATTTGCTTTATAATTGTCATCAACTCCTGACAATTCCAGTTTACCTTTCAGCATTGTAAGACAAAAGATAATTCTATACTTTTCTAGTTTGTTTGGGTTTTTTTTTTCCCAAAATCTGATTTTTTTCAGCACAACATTTGTATGAAATGATACTCTAAAGCAATAAGACAGCAAATCTAAGAGGTGGGCAAATTTTATTGTTTTCTTTTTCTTCATCATGATGTTTCTCTTAACTTGATAATGTTAAATGTCAGCAGCAGGTGCTCTTTGAATCAATGCTAGACAGTTTGACTAATGCTTTACAATTTAGGCATGGCTGTTGAAAATATTGCTGAATACTGTTTGCCTGTCTAAACTAATGAATGTTATGGTTATTTGCCATCACCATCAATACAGTTAATGTTAAAAATTAATGCAGACAGTTTATAAGCTTCCAATTACTTTTCTTCTGTGGGAAAACTCCAATCAAAATAGCGCTGAAAACACTGTGGCAATCCTGCTACACAGCACCTCTCACAGTGTTGCCCTCACTGTTGTAACTGATGAGCAACATTTATTCCCAAAGAATTCTTAATATACTCAAAAGCTTGTAGCTGTAAGAGATCCTTTGTTGGTTCCATGCACCTGCTACTGGTAGTCATTGATAGTCATTTTGACTTTCATCAGTTAAACTTTCGTTGTAGCAGTTGACTAAACCCACCAACAAATCAGAACTGAATTGTTGCACAGCAACTTACCAATTTTGAAAAACATAAAACATACTTCTGAGAAGGTCTTTCAAATCCAATCTTTTTTCTTGTGTTTTTTGTTTGTTTGTTTGGTTTGGTTTGGTTTTTTTACCCTGGATGAAACAGAGACAGACGTGGCCATTGCTACATGCAGGGTATATAGACAGGACAGACCTGTTTTCAGTTCTCTGATCCATTTTATTCAGAGAAATATTGTGAACAAAAGTACCTCATCTTCAAGGAAGCACCACAGCTGCTAGACTATAGGGTAAATATCTTAGGGTTGGTATCCCACAGTTTCTTCAGATGAAGGTTTTATATTTTGGCTAAATGTGATTACACTGGGGCATGAGATGGAGATATTCCAGAATGAATACTACTAAGTAGATTACTTGCCAAGTTTTTGTGAAACTTGAAATCAAACATATTAAATTTGTCTCCCACATATCATTCAATGCTTTAACAGTGTTTCACTTGCTATTTTGTTATTCTCTGGCTTCTACATTTGAAATTTAATTTTCATTCTGATCTATATTTTTCATCGCAAAACCTTGTAACTGTTTATGAATTGAAATTGTTGTTTCCTCCCCAATAAACCTGGTTGCTAAGAAGGAAGCCTTAATCTCTTTGGAATAGGCTTTTGTGCTGTCAAGCACAATAGAATAATAAAGTATAGTTGTAATAATTTATTTAGATTACATAACACTAAAGATTTTCCAGAAATTTCTGTATAAACTGAAAGGAAACTAACGTTTAAGCTCATGCCCTGAACTTTATGAACAGAATGGGGAGATACTTCTCAGAAAAAAGGAGCTATAAAAGCCAGCTGAATGAGCGCAAAATCCTTTAACATAAGAAATAAGAAATTCCAGACAGAGGAATGGGCCCTTATTCTCAGTGTAAGAGATTCACTGGTGCATCTGGATATAGGTATCTGGCTCTGGCATGGGATGGAGCCATAAACTGTCCTCTGCAGAGCAGTGTTGAATCAGCTCTCTCTTGTAAAATGATACAATGAGCAGGAAACAGATTCCTGTCTTTTATTCATTAGGAAAGATTCAAACTTCTTTTTGCACTTCGAGAGCACAAGAACTCCTATCATCTCTGACAGGGCTGCTCTAAACAGTGTGGCGAAAACATTCAGGATGAAGCTATCTCAATCTCTGCTGCTAAAGGTGCTCCAACTGCCATGGGATATTCCATTATCCCAGGAAAGATAGGGAAAGACTTCCTTGCTTAGTCACTGGGGATCACTCTGGGGAGGGAGGAGACCAGGGAAAAGTTCAGTTCTAGTCTATCTTATAACTATTTTAATTACTACAGTTTTAATTTTCCTGCTTCATGTCAGACTGGCATTGTATCTACCTGGGAGGCAAGTCTTGAACTCTTCCAGCTCAGGCTCCACAGGCAAGGGAATACCTCCCTGGGGAGTCCTTATGGGGCTGTGATGTGAGCGAGTTATTTCAGTGCTCCGTTGCACGACGCGGATCATTGAGTGCGCATCTACTGCCACAAACTTAGGCACTAAGGTAACATCTAATAGGAAGTATATGCACCCAGAGTGTAAGTCTTCAGAAGTTTAGGCAAAGACTGATCTGGGATTTTGTGGTTTATTTTCTTGTATTGGGTATCCACAAACTATTATGAAATGAACCCTGAAGTACTTCACATTCCTTCCTCTGTTTTAAAAAACTTCACAAATTTTAATTGTATGAAGGTATGCACTGTCCACACTGGAATAAACAAAAAAAAGCAAAGCAACTGCTTTTAGCTGCAAAAATTCCAGCTCCTCACAATGTATTGCCCAGATCAAAAATCAATATTGAAAAATGGACTCAGCAAAAACAAATTAACTGTGCAAGTGACTTGGACTTGCTCTGCAAACTTTCCTTCTGTTGTTTTTAATCCTTTAAGATATTAGATGACTGCTACGTAAGGGAAGAGGTGCAGTTTTATGATTTGTTTGTTTATGATATTTTAGCAAAATTTGTTAGCACAGCTTTCAAGGTGAATCTCAACATCAAGTTTTCCAGGTACATTCTGATTACTATGGTAAAAGGTGCTTTCTATGCAAAGATGGATTAAAGAATATATGGCACTTGTAGGACTTGTTTCAAATATCAACAAAGGAAAATAACTTTTAATCACTCAGGCATGACTTTATATTCCTTACTGGTATATAGATATGAAATTTACATTTTGGTGTATTTTATCTACTCTTTCTTCTTTCTTTTTTTTTTCATGAAGTACTTTAGATGTTTTTGTTCTGCAGTTTACTAAATGATGGCTGCGTTCCAAACAGATTTAGGAAAGTGATCAAACCAATATATCATAATACAATTTTCTAAGACTGACTGATTCAAATAGGCTGCTGACTAAGACTGCCAGAAAACAATGAATGTTCAAGATTACTCAGACTGTTAATGTGAATTTTGCCTTCTGTCCCCTTAGCGTTAATTAAAATTAGAACAGACTTTTTCATCCTCTTTATCATTATAGCTTAAACAGCTTCTGACTGACATCTCAGCTGACTTGTTTTCCTTCTTACCTTTTATACACACAGCAGCCTGGCCACAAATCTAGACAGTAATTTTTCCTCACATTATTTGCAAGTCTAAACAGTATTGACGGATAGAAGGAACTGAGAATTCCCTCTGTTTCTAAGGACAACCTTTTACTTCATTCATTCCTTATGCACTGGAGAACCTAGACCTTTGTGAAAAATGAAGAGGAGATGTATATATCACCTAAATGGTTATAGAAGTAACGGCAACTGAGGATAAAATAAAAGTACTAGTTTTGATGCTAAAAATGTATGGTAAATTGATAATACCATTAACTAGGTAACATTAAGTGCTCTCTGTTACGTCAAGATATATCTAGAATACAAACATTATATTCTATAATGTATTTCCTTTCCAAAATCTGCTCCTCAGTAGGATTATGTCATGTACCTGTTATCACTTCTATGCTGGAATTCAGCCAACATGTAACATGCTAGAAGGATTCCATATACAATTTAATTCCCAGTTAATGACTAGAAATACAGCTGGGAGGGAGGTTACCCATCAGGCATTTGCCTTTGATTCTGAGGACTTTTCTAGACCAGTCCCACTGCAGATTGCAGCTTCCATGACTTTTTAAATAAATGTTATTGAACTATATAACCTTTGCAGTGATTCCAGTCATGAATTTTCATAGTGCAATACACTATGAAAACATGCCATCTAATTCCAAATATTGTGTTGGTGTTACCTTTTTCTTTGAGAGAGAATGGGCCAAGAGTTATAAGAATATGTCTTTAGTTCTTATGTTCCCTCTCTCTCTCCTGTCTGCTCTCTCTTACCATCTCCCCGAATGCCAGGACAACTCTTAAACTGAAAACAGTAAATTGCCTGTTCTTTGATACAGTTTTATAACAAAAACTAAGGCCTTAATACTTTTGGAATCATAGTAAAAGATGTACTTGGGACAAGCCATTCATTCGTTTTACACTGGCCACTGGAAAATAAAACGTCATTTGCTGATTAGACGGGCTGGGAACAAAGCAGTGGTCACAATGTGAATTAATAAATGCTGAGGTCTATGGCTCCAGAAAAGTTCATTTATATCACAAGAATAACATGGCAAGATCTTCATAGATCTTCCTCTCTTTCTTTTGTGCTGTGGAATGATTAATGGATTAGGTGTGTTTGTGTGTTTGTTTTCTCCCATGTCTGGGATTCCCAACATAAACAAATGCCTCCCTGATTCAGTATCACCACAACATTTATTCATTTTCTAAAAGTAGAAACATGCAGAAAGAGCAAAAATAATTTTTAATTTAAATTCTTCAACCTTTCTTAAGGATATTTCTCCCTTTTCACATTCTCTAGTAAAATAAAAGCTCTTTCTGTAAAATAAAACAAAACACAAAAAAAGAGAAAACTAGTTTCAGGTTTTCATTAGAGATATTTTTTTATCTGTAGCTTTTGTACTTCTTAAGCCTCAGTACAAATGACTGCAGTTAAGTGAAATCTTCAAGCCCCTAAAGTAACAGCTTGAGAGAAACAGCAAAACTGGCTTTCACAGAAGTTATGCACATATTCCTTCAATTAGCAGGGAGATACTCTATCAGGGACATCATTGTCATTTGTAGAACTTCCCTGCCTCCTCATCTGTTTTCACAGCTACACTGAATGCATTTAAACTGAAGAATGATCAAAATCTAAACAGCTGTCAGTTTGCAGAGTCTCCAGCCTCTGCATATGTGCTGCCACTCTGCCAAGGCCATGCCTAAATGCCAGTTATAACAAGGAGGACATGCATATTGTGTTATATTAGTTGCTACTAATTTTCCCAATTATTGTGGCTAGCACTATTAATTCTTCCATCAAAATGAACAAATTGGACAGGACAAAGCACTGGAAAAATATCTGTCTAATTATAAACACCCTCTAAACAACACCTCCATCAGGAATAATCATGCCCTTATTGTCTACTTGCTCACACCAATTTTAAGCTCTGCAAAATCTGAGGTGTTTTTTTGTCTCTCAGTGTTCAGAACCTGAGTTTGAAATTGGCGGCTCTCTATATGTACAAATCCCTCCCAGAAATTTTTGAGAATAAGAACAGCTAGGGCCTAAAATCACAGGAAAAAATCCAGAAAATACATATTCATGTTATTCATATGACTGAGGTACCTAGTATGCCTAAGAGTTGTCTTCTCAATAGTTTCTTTTTGTAATGTACCACTCCTAGACTGTAAGGTACTTCTGTAACATACCACCCCCTCATGTACCTACCTATAGCAATGCAACTTACAGCTCAGGCATGGCAGCTGTATCTAAAGCTTCCCATTACTCTTTCTTGATCATATTTGCCTTTTTCCCCCCAGTCTTTCTAGACATTCTGATCATCTGCCAATGTCTTGCAAGCCGAGAGCATTTTAATAATAGCTCAATGTTTGGAAATGAATGCAACAGAAATGAAGGTTGTACAGCTAAAAGAAAGAAACAACAGATCCAGAGGTAGAACCAATATAGCATGTACATCTGTTGGATTAAAGTGAAATAAAAAAAACAACAACACTGAGGAAAAGAAAATGGTGAAAAATTCAGTTGAAAACCGTGTAGTCCTCACGTCTCTTTGTCTTATACAATGATTCTCGATTTTTGAAGTGAAAGGCCACAGTAATCATGACATGGATGAGAATTAAAATACTGATTATATAAATACATTAAAAAGGGAAATTGGGCATCTAGAGTGACTAGGACAGTTGCAGGGATATATTTTGCTGGCTTGTACATGTATCATCGTGCACTAAAAAGATGAAACTCATGATAGTTCTTAATTCTTACAGAGACAAAGATAAACATGGAGACTTCCTTTCAAGTATTTTGTTGCATGTATAAATCTATGATTCTATGATTCTATGATTCTATGTTACCAGTAGTTTTAATTACATAGTAGTAGTTTAATTAGTTTACCAGTAGTTCCTCTCTCTGTCTACATCACTTTCAGGACTGAGGTTAAGGAGAGAATTGTTGTCACTTCTCATACAAATATAGATAATATCATTAGTTTTCTGAAACAACAAACAAAATGGCCTGTGTGTATTTACTTTCTGCCTAAATCCCTCCAAAGCAGTTTCAAGTAGTGATATTCAATGCTGTACTGTTGCAATTGCTGTTTGTCCAAACTGGTCTTTACATGTAGAATACAAGATTTTAGCCTACCTTCTGCTAGGAGGCTGTTATCAATTAATATCCACAGAAATTGCTGCCTGGAGAACAAGAGAAACCTGACCAGGCAGGATTTGACTCCATACTCTTATCTTTTTAAATTTTTTTGTCAGAAAACAGATTTTCAAACAGTTTAGCCGGTAAGGTTAAACTAGATGATTGTTAAATGAGCTAAGACTAAGATAGCAAGTAGAATTCCATTTTCATAAATTTTGTGGAGGATGCTGTAATCCAAAGATAGGAGCATTAGAAATACTTAGATAGATACTGAAATTCGATGTACACGTGAAGAGCTGCTATATTTCAGCAATGAATTAAGTTACTTCTGAATACTTTACATACAGGCATGCTGAGTCTCTAAGCACATTTAGGACCCTCTATCATGAAATGCCCTATATAAATGTAAATTTATACTAATATCTACACACTATCAAAGTTATTCCATAAACTGCAAAGTGGCATGTGAAAAGTAAGAAATTAATCATTGTGTATCACAGAAAAGGCTATTTGCATACAAGTAGTTTATGACAAATATTTGACATAATACGTTTCATCCAAGAAAGAAAGAATCAATTTGTATACACAAACAGAGACACGTATTTGCACATACTGCAAACAGTGACACTGAAACACAGGTATATTGGAGATAACTGACTGCAGAAGTAAACTATCTTTCAGCCCCATTTTATTCGTAGATGAAATGCCTTATTAATTTAATACGAGGTAAGGAGCACAATACTATGGAATAGCCTAGCCTTGTTTTGTAATTCTCCAGTTGATTTTCAAACAGTTAATTTTGGGGGCGGTAAAGGGAAGCAAAACCAACCGAAATGCTATTTTTTTGATTTGTGCATGTAGAGAGAATTTTTCAAATGGACCTTCTGGAACCAACCAAGTCTGGTCCTACCATCCAGATTCACCCCACCAGACTTCAGCCACCTGACACACTTTAGAAATATAATAACTACAGTTTCTCCTTCAAGTCAGAGGCAAGAAGAAAACACTCTAAAGAGAAGCGTTACTTACTGAGGCCTAATCTAAGGCAACCAAATCTGGTCCTTCATATCAAAATCTTCGTACGGCTACACTCACAGGATTTGTACTACATTTTTCAGGGGGAGGCAGGAAAGGGAAGTGATGCCCAGTTTATGCCCATTTGTAAAAGTGTGATGACAACTCATCACCCTGTTTCAGCAAGGAACTGGTTTGGACATGTCAAGACATGATTCATGACATGGGTCAAGATCTTTCCCAGCTGGTTTCCTCCTGCATCTGTGGATTTAGCCTAGACAAAAGCCCTTCTCCCCTGTGGCACAATAAAAGTCCCATGTAGTAATGGGACAAGCAGAGGACATAAACTTGTACTGCCCATTAGCCACATGCAGCCCAACAGTCAGTTTTGTCCAGCTGTGAACTGGCTTTCAGAGAGACAAATAAGTCTGTAAATGTTAAACGACCTAATAAATTGTAATAGTTGACCTCATCTTTTATCTATAAGCTTCAGAAAAAAGCAACTGCAGTATTAAAATGTCAAGATGTTTGTTGTTATTAACAAGGCCAAAAATAGATCTTTTAAGAATCTGAAAAATGAGGGTGGCGGAATTTTATATGATCTCTGATGACCTGAAAAAAGCCCATTTACAGTTATTTTGCTGTGTACTAGAACAAGCCAAAATAAAGCTATTTTATCTCCAAAACAGCAAATTGCTTTTCAGTAAATGGCCCACGAGGGGGCAATAAAAACATTACAGAATCTTTGACAAGGTAAATAATTAAGAGACTGGTCAAAATCTTGATAGAAAATCCCCATTGCCTACAAATTACAAGACCTCAAGGGCACTCCTGCAGAAAAGGAAATGTACAGTAACACAGGAAATGACTCAAGTGCCAAGTCCAACACAATAGCATTAAATATTAAATATTAAGTAACGGTAAACCCCAAAGGAAGGGAACTTTACATCATGATCTAATTTATGCCCTGTATCATAGGGACTCATATATGTTAATGGTTCAAGTGATAAATTCAAATAAAAAAAACAACAGTGTAATAATCTACAAAAGGAAGTACATTAATAGGTCATGTATATAGTAATAACCTCTTAAATTGAACAATTAAGTCATAAAAGACAAAATTAGGTACCATAATTAAGTATTCTATAAGCAATTATCTAACAAATACTCAACATTTTCCCTTCATTTGATGAAATTTTAAAGACAGTAGACCTGTACTGAATTATTTTTATTTCACTGAGCTACAGTAACTCCTGAGCAAAACCAATTCAGATTCCCAAAGCACTATGACGATTTTCACCAAAAGAACCTTTGGTTTTAATAACCCAAGAACTGTGCTGCTCTAACTCAGTCAAATAATATCTCCCTCCCAACTGCAACAGCAAAGTCAAGTACCCAGTCCTCCATATAAAATGCCAATATTGTTCCCCTGAGCTCTACTTATTTTTATTGGGGATTAGCTAGATTTGAAATGAATCATAAACACAAAATCAATGAAAACCATGTCATAAAAAAAGGAGTAACATACATTAGGCAAGACCAAAACAAATTTTCAGAATTTCAGTTACCCTACATTGTAAATGCAAAATAATATTTTTAGTTATTCCAAAAATCAAATAACTAAAACAGAGTATAAGCAGTTCTACTAGGTTAGCCTATATCAAAATGGAACCTCGAAATAATCTTATCACTGCACCCATTCCAGCCAATGATCCTTTTCCTTTTTTTCTTATTTCTTTAACCATTGCACTCATGTTACAGCTCTTCGCACCTACAAACAGCGTAATGTAAATTATGAATAAAGCCATTAATTAACAGACATTACACTAACCTTATATCTTGAGACAGCACAACATATTTACCTACACAAGGCAGATAGATAGAGGCTGAAAAGTATTCATACATTTATATCTGCTGGTACATTACAACCTTGCTAGTATTTAAGGTTTGAGCAGTTGCTAATCTCCACTTTATACCGAAGTGCATGGCTATCTTCTTTTGTGAACAAGTATTGCTCTGTGACTAATTTAAAACTAGAGACTCTTTGACCACTTGTAACTAAGCCATACTTGAAAATTGGTCACAAATTGTGAAAAACTATTATTCTCAGCAGGCCTTGATTTATTAAAGAGGTAGAGATGAGCATACTTGTGTGTTTTCCTAATTCTTTTCAGATAGTGACAGTGTGTTTGGCACTATACAAAACTTAGAGTGAAAAAAAACCTGTTAAGAGGCATATAAAATCCAGATATGGAGGGGCATATCTTACATGTGCTGGCTAATCTTATCACAAATTCAGGGTGAAGTTTGATGAACAAACATTATGAATTTAGGGGAATAGCAAGGTGTTACGTTAGAGAAATCAATAATTTGACAATGCCCCTTTGGCTAATTGGAATTGACGGACTTGACAGAACGTTTAGCAGGAGCACTTAGAAATAGGAACCAAAGCATCAGAACAGGAAAACAGTTTGAAGCACAGGAAAAATAGAATGAGGAGAAAGCAGTAATACAGACTGTTATACACATTGCTTGAAGAAAGTAAACCAGGAGCTTCATTTTTCCTAAGTCCAAAAATATCAAAATGACCTGAAAACCTAAATCACATCTTCAAACGAATTTAAGACAATAATCTAATATGACTTTCAGAGAAAAAAAAGGACTTATAAGCAAGTACAAGAATATCCCTCTGACCCTCTAAATCTCTCCCTGTCCTCTAAATTTCTCCTGTTGCAGGACTTCCTAATTAAAACATTATACAGTGCTCACAAAGCAACATCATTTACAGACTGCAAACAAATTTGAATCTAATTGTGCAAGGGAGATGAGATCTATCTGTATGTGTTTGCACATCTGTATGTGACACACAGCGGCTTCTAAATTACCTATATGTCATGTAGTCTTGCATCTGGTATGGAATAATGCCCGGCAAACATTGACAAACTGAGGTCAACTGGTTGCAAAGCAACTTGGCAGAAAAGGACCTTGAAGTCCTGGTGGGTGACAAATTGACCATGAGCCAGCAATGTGCCCTCGTGGCAAAGGCGGCCACAGCCTCCTGGGCTGCATTAGGCAGAGCATTGCCAGCAGGTCAAAGGATGTGATCCTTCCCATCTGCTCAGCTCTGGTGAGACACACCTGGAAGACTGTGTCCAGTTCTGGGCTCCCCAGTACAAGAGAGACACGAACAGACAGAAGTAAGTGCAGAGAAGGGCCACGGAGGTGATTGTGGGCTTTGAGCATCTCTTTGATAAGGAGAGGCTGAGGGAGCTGGGACTGCTCAATTTGGAGAAGTTGAAAAGGAAACCTTATTGCTATCCACAACCCCCTGATCAGAAAAGATGAAGCCAGACTTCTCAAAGGTGCATAGCGATAGGAGGAGAGGCAACAGATACAAGTTGAAACATAAGAAATTTGTATTGGATGTAAAGAAAAAAAAAATTACCATGAGACTGGTCAAATACTGGAACGTGTTTCCCAGGGAGGTTGTGGGATGTCTGGTTTTGGAAGGCTTCAAGACTCTAATGGTCATAGCCCTGACTGATCATCTTGATATAATTACCCCTGCTTTGGGGTGGACTAGATTGCCTCTGGAGGTCTCTTCCAATCTGAACTGCTCTATGATTCTACTGTTTTCTTCTGTCTCTGCATTTTCACAGGCAAGCCTTTTGAAAAATTTAAAAGAAACCAATCAACCAGAAAACAAGATGTTGTAATATGAAAGAATACTTTATGGCAAAATAACTAAACGTCTTTGGCACATTTGGTATTGTTACTTAGGCTAATAGCGTCTGTATTAAAATAATTAAACCACAGAAAAATGTATAGCACAGAGGGGCCATACTCTGAAAACAGCCCTGCTTTGTACTGGTAGTTTTCCAGGTGGTCACAGCTCTTTGTATACAGATGTGCATTTAGCAGCCACCCATCACAATCACTTAACGAGGGGAACTCATTTCTGCAAAATTGTATTTTGAAAATGATGAACAACAGAAGAAGAAACCTGGTTAGAACAGGTCTGAATTTTGACTCCGTAGCCCTTTCTCTACATTTTTCTAAGAAATCATGCAACGTCAAGGAGATAATAAGGACTTTTTTCAGTCGGTGTCATTTACAATTGACCGGCATTTGGTAACACAAGTTTCTGTGCGCTCCCTGGTTACGTTCAGTGGGTTTACTCCGAGACTTAAACAATTTATCTTCTCATCCTGGGGAAATTCTTTTGGCAATAGATCTAGAAAATGCCAGGGTCTGTAAGATGAAACTTCACATGGTCTTCTGCTACTGTGTCAAAATATGGGAAAACTTTGAATATTTATTATGAAACAGTATAGCACTGATATAACAGTTATGATAGTGCTTTATGTAGTTTTTAGTATAAGAGAAAAGAACACTTACAGCAGAAGTGGAACTCAAAGCAAACTTATTATTTATTTATCTAGGTTACTGAGAAAAAAATATTTGCACCATCAAGAACATTCATTTTAGCAGTACTTTTATAGTCTGCTAAGGGTATTGCAGTCCATCATCTGACTACAGTCCACAATATATTCTTCTTTTTGTATAAGCACTGTCAAAGAAAGCTTTTAAACCTACTGTTGTGTTTGGTTTTTTTTAAAGGACAATCAGGAATTGTCAAGTAGAGAGGAGCTGAATTAAAAATCCAAGCTATCCTTATGACTAGCAATAGTGTATTAACTAAAGGCCAAACCATCTGTATTTTTTCAGCAGCGAGATATTATTATGTCAAGGTGTTATGACACTGTATAACAATGTCACAATACTGATACTTCCATCTCTTTTTGATGGGTGATCATGCCATTATAAACGATGTGAAACACAACATCACACTAAATCAGCCACATAAATCTATGCAACCCCTGATAACACCATTTGTGCTGCAAAAGCTGTCTTGCTGAAGATATAATGGGTCCATTACAAGGCAGACAGCTGAATTATTATTTTCATGTATTTGAAATTCTTGCATGTCTGTGAAACATGGAGACAAAATATTTTATTTGAAACTTACCAAAATTAGAAAACATACACAAAATATACCATAAAACTCCCAAGAAAAACAAACTAAATCATATGCACACAAATACACACATACACACATATGAATTCTAGCTAAGAATTATTAATGAAAAGTATACCTAAAAGATACAGAAGAAGTGGAAATGCCCTTTTTTTTTTCTTATAAAATAGGCTGCGGGAAAAAAAAATGTCTAAATTATAAACATTTGTATTCTGTGATTAATATTGTTAATCTACAGATACAGAATTTATTTCCCTTCCTGTTCCTCTTGCTAAAAAAGGTCCAAGGCATCAACATGTATTTTTACGACGTTTTCAGGAAAAGTCCAAGAACAATGTAGATACCTGTGTAAATTGAATTTTTTTCTTCTTTCTGAACTCTGCTGAACAAGTAGAAAATAAATGTAAATGAGGAAGGAAAGCAGCCAGAGTTCCTCTGTGTTCCACTGGGAATGTAAAGAACATGCTGCTGGTGATATTTCTGTTGTTGTATTTAGTGCCAACAAATCTCCAAAGAATTTTTGTTTCACAACAGCAACCTGTTGCAAACCTCAGTTAATGCACTCCGCATAATAGTACTTCTAAATTCATACAAGGTTCCTTTCTGCTTTCTCAAGCTAAGCACCTAGAGACCCCAAAGCAAGACAGGGACAAATAACTGCTGCATACTTTAGGAAATCCATAACTACAAAGCCTTAGTCTGTAGAATTACTAAGCTTTTTAGTATTCTACTTTACTCTAAGTACAAGATATTTTACAAGCATTGAAGCCAACAAGTCAAATGGGTAGACTAATGTAATGGTTAATATAGCAGTGTCAGGAAGCATGTTTTGTCTAATAATGAGGTGGTAAGAAAATGTATGAAAAAAGAAGACAGGAGAGAAGAAGTGAGAAAGAGAGAAGGAAATGGTAAAAGTTGCTACACCTAATCTATCACATATGTAAAGGTCAACTAACAAAAAGAAAAAAGGTTTTCTCACTTTGCTTGGCAGAAGTAATGCCTCTCTAACTAACAGACTTAATGCCCAACATCTGCTGACTTCTCTGAGAGCAGAGAAAGGCCCAGAGAAAGAAATTAATATCCAGCGAAGAAAAAGACATGACACATAAGGAAGATTAGACCATAGAATCATAGAATCGTAGAATAGTTTGGATTGGAAGAGACCTTTAAAGGTCATCTAGTCCAAGCCCCCTGCCATGGCCAGGGACATCTTCAACTAGATCAGGTTGCTCAGAGCCCCGTCCAACCTGGCCTTGAACGTTTCATGGGAAAGGGTATCTACCACCTCTCTGGACAACCTGTGCCAGTGTTTCACCACCCTCATTGTAAAACATTTTTTCCTTCTATCTAGTCTGAATCTCCCCTCTTTTACTTTAAAACCATTTCCCCTCGTTCCGTCACAACAGATCCTGCTAAAAAATTTGTCCCCATCTTTCTTATAAGCCCCTTTTAAGTACTGAAAGGCCTCAGTGAGGTCTCTCCGAAGCCTTATCTTCTCCAGACTGAATAACCCCAACTCTCTCAGCCTTTCTTCATAGGAGAGGCATTCCATCTCTCTGATCATTTTTGTGGCCTTCTTCTGTACCTGCTCCAACAGGTCCATGTCTGTCTTGTGCTGAGGCCTCCAGAGCTGGATGCAGTACTGCAGGTGGGGTCTCATCAGAGCAGAGCAGAGGGGCAGAATCACCTCCCTCGACCTGTTGGCCACATTTATTTTGATGCAGCCCAGGGTACGGTTGGCCTTCTGGGCTGCGAGCGCACATTGTCGGCTCATGTCCAGCTTTTCGTCCACCAGTACCCCCAAGTCCTTCTCGGCAGGGCTGCTCTCAATCCCTTCATCCCCCAGCCTGTATTGATCCCAGGGGTTGCCCCGACCCAGATGCATAGGAAAAACAGGCCTATTGCATGCATCCTTCCATTAAGGAAAACAACTTTGGCATATGATTGCTGCTTCTTGGCAAACTCATTGGTGCCTACATTGATTTTTTGAAGCCTTTGACTGTCTTAATCTGCTCCAGTAATGATTAACTAGCTCACAGAATGGCTGAGGTTGGAAGGCACTTCCCTTCTTATAGATATTGATAAGATCCCCCTGAGCCTTCTCCAGGCTGAACAGTCCCAGCTCTCAACCTTTCTGCATAGAAGAGATACTCCACTTCATGGCCCTTCATTGGACTCCCTTCAGTGTGTCCATGTCTCTCTTAATACTGTAGAGTCCAGAACTGGACACAGCACTCCAGGTGTGGCAATGCTTTGCCTAATGCAGTCTAGGATACCATTTGCGTTCTTTGCAGCAAGGGCCCATTGCTGGCTTATGTTCAACCTGGTGTCCACCAGGACCTGCAGGTCCTTTTCTGCCAAGCTTGTGGGTGGCCCCCAGCACACGTGCCTGGGGTTGTTCCTCCCTAGTTGCAGGACTTTGCATTTCTCCTTGTTGAACTTCATGAGGAGAAATGTCAGCCCATTTCTCCAGCCTGTTGAGGTCCCTCTAGACGGCAGCATGCCTTCTGATATATCAGCCACTCCTGGTTTTGTGACAACAGCAGACTTGCAAAGGGTACACTATCCCATCATCCAAACCGTTAGTGAAGATGTAAAACAGGACTGGACCCAATCTTGACCCCTGGGGTACGCTGCTAGCTACTGGTCTCCAACTAGATGTTGCGTTGCTGATCACCATCCTCTGGGCCTGCCATTCAGCAGTTTTCACTTCATCTCACTGTCTGCTCCTCCAAGCCATACATGAATAGCTTGCCTAAGAGGATCTTATGGGAACGGTGTAGAAAGCCTCACTGAAGTCAAGGTAAACAATATCTACTGCTATCCCCTCATCTACCAAGCCAGTAGAAGGTTCCTAAGATTTCATCATTGAAGGCTATCAGGTTGTTCAAGCATGACTTCCCCTTGGTGAATCCATGCTGTCTACTCCTGATCACCTTCATGTCCTTCATGTGCCTAGAAATGGTTTCCAGGTTAGTTGTTCTATCCCCTACTCAGGGGTTGAGGTGAGACTGACTGGCTTGTAGTTCCTTGGGTCGTTCTTGCCCTTTTTGAAGATGGGAATGACAGACTCCAGACAGTTCTCCCAATCACCATGATTATTCAAACATAATCAGAAGTGGCCTCACAATGACATCAGCTAGCTCCTTGAGTACTCATGGGTGCATCCTATCAGATCCTATGGACTTATGTATGTCCAGTCTGCTCAATTATTCTCTCACCTAAATTAAGCAGTTTGATTAAGTATTCTCTAACCTGATCCCATTCCACTAAGGGTATATCTTCCTTGCTCCAGACTTTCCCTCTCATCTCTGGGTCCTTGAATTTTTGAAGGCAAATCTTACTAGTAAAGACTGAGATGAAGAAGGAATTAGGTTTCTGGTTTTGAGGAATTCTGTGTTTGAGGAATTAGACTTCTAAAATTATAGTTATATAAATAAAAAAATCCATCACAAATAACATCAGTCTGGATTCCTATACTTTTTTACCTGCTATTAGTCCCTTGTGCATTAGAAGTACTGGACCTATAGGCTAATGCCTGGAATAAGCTCATCTCACTTTAGTTTTCTAATTCACATTTCTTATTTACATGACTAAACACTATGCACACCCATGACAGTGGGCAAAGAGAGACAGATCACCACAGGATAATTTTGGCATCTTAATTTGGGTTGAAGAACCTTCTTGAGGTGCTTTCTTTTATTTTTTTGATAGTACAGATGTTTAAGGAAGACTATGCTCTTGCTTTTAAGCTCTTCAGTTAACTCCTAAGATCTGGTTGAAGGACTCCACTCCTACAAATATAACCTATTTAACAGCTCTTGCTTAGTCTGTCATTGTCACTTAGTTATGCTGCTCACTTTGAGAGTTCAAACTTGCATAGATGATGTGAAAAGGAATGTAAAAATTAACTGAATGACAAGAAGAGATAAACCTAAGAAACAAGGTGAAACACCAGTTGGAAACTATACATCTACTAACATCCCATACTTCTGCTTTCCCTAAATATTCTCGATAACTGTGAAGTAACAGTGGGAGCAGCAGTGCCAGTTATAATACACTGATAGATGATTTGATTTGCTGATTTATCAAAGAATAGTGAATTGCATGCTTGATATATCCAAATAATCCCATGAAACTTTGGTATGCAGAAATTTGTGATGATATTATTGCCTTATCTCCTGAAACACTGTAAATGCTGTCATTATTCTTGGATAAGGCAAGGTGGTTACAATATCTGAAAAAGTACCAAGAGGACAAATGGAGAAATATTCTTTAGGAGGTGTCTATCTAACATGTTAATACTAATTATACTTTTGTTAACCATTATCTAAATTACGTCTGACAGAGATATGCTGAATTAATTCTATTCTGATTTCTTTTTTTTTTTTTTTTAATTCCAAATGAAACAAGTGAAATATTCCCATTGTTTTGTCTGGAAAATAAATGACAGCTGAGGAGAATACTATTTATCTAAGCCTCGACAATGAAATAAAACAGAAATATCAGTGCATTAAATATGCATTGCTAGGCATTTGCAGGTACAAAAAGTTGTGCTAATATAAGTATTATGAGACTCTCTTATTGGAATAGATGGGAAAACCTAGAAAAGTGCTCTCAGGGTTTTAACACTTCCATCACATGAGAAAGTTCATATTTCATAAGTAAGAATTGTCTGATTTTGAGTAACTGTTTCTGAATGTCTCATTTTATGTAGAACAAGACTGAGAGACCCATGAAAAGGAGAGGTGTGAAAAAAAGTATGCACTGTAAGAACTACACTGCACTGTAAGAACACTAGTAAGGAACATTAATAAGGGTTTGGGGCCAGGAAACACACAAATGTGCACACACAAAATGAAATCATGGAATCAGGAAATGGAAATCATGGAATCATCGTCCTCTATGAATTAATTTAAACTGAAGTCAAAGTAAGAAACACTTATAGCCAGCTTGGCAGTTGCTAGTTCTACCTACTAGGTATGGATAATGAAAAAACAAGAGAGTTTTGGTATGCACATATGCCTTAAACTTATCAAGACCCTTTTATTCAGAAAGGCTGTTTTCACAATGGGCAAGTGGTTGGAATATAGGAAATTTAGTATCCTATATATGAAATGAAATGATGGCTACCTTGTAGATTAATGACACAGTTTGGAAACAATCAATTGGTCAAAATAGGCACTAATTAGGCTTTCAGTCTAAATCCTAAAATAATCTCTCAGGAGCGTAATTTTTGTCTTTGTTGATG
This sequence comes from Oceanodroma leucorhoa, assembly GCA_030449065.1. Classification (NCBI taxonomy): domain Eukaryota; kingdom Metazoa; phylum Chordata; class Aves; order Procellariiformes; genus Oceanodroma; species Oceanodroma leucorhoa. Next base: position 3,997,235 of record JASVER010000088.1, on the reverse strand, counting down.
ATAGACAGAGGATGGACTCCTAATTTAATGTGTCTGAATTAGATGCCTAGTATAGGTAGTAAAAGTATGTCCACCTATTTCCAAAATTCTTAAATAGAAGGATGATATGCAAAGCAAATAGATGTATACCAGTTTTATGAAGCAACAAATATTTTAGCAGATCTGCATTATTTTTTAGATAAAATAATGTTTTTAAAAATTAAAGCTCAAAAATCTAATTGTTTTTCATCTTAATTAGAAAAATCCTATAGACCTCAGGATCATTTCTGAATAGGGTTTCTGTTTGGAAGATAGATTGATTTTGTTTGGTAGTCTACGGTTAAACATAGCAGAGGTACAGTTTTACAAGGTATCTGCAAAACATCTTTTAGAAATGAAATCTCTATAACTCCACAGATGAGATAATTAGAATTTTGTAGTCGGATGATTTACTGAGAATATAATATTCTAAATCTTTCCTTAGTGTTTTGAAAAATCTACATTTCCACATGATCTATTTGGATTTTTACACTTGTATGTGTTATGAATTCAGGCAAGTACCAAAGGACTGACTTACTCTCCAGTCATACTCTATGGCTTTAATTTCATTAAAGCAAATTCATTGCAAGCTACTTTACTGTTAAGACAGCAGGGTGTTGTAAATTTTATTTTAACTCTTTGGAATGTACGATCCAATAAAATTAACAGAAAAAAACCCCCTCCTGCTGTTGTGGATGTACTGCTATTAGGTTTACTTGCTGAATCTCACTTGCCAGTAGGGGGTGGGGGGGAAGTAAATTAGTCAGAGTTTTAAAAAGCTCAGGAAAAGGCAACAGAAATTAGATTTGAGCCGTGATTGTGCACAAATCTATCATGAAGATGAATGATCTTACAGAAATCTGCACTAATGCATTTGTATAAGATAGACGGATTTGATTTAATCTTGCAAAAAAAGAACGCTGTGTAACTGACATGCCTGACTTATGAGAGGCAGCTCACTCTATCACCAACAGAAGGAGAGTGAGCCATTTTCACGAGGCTACTCAGCTCATTCAAGGTCTGATGCAGACTCCATTTAAGGACCGGTATCTATTTAACAATTGTTTGGCTTTTTTTTTTCTTCTTTTTAATTCTTTCCTTTTAAGGGGCAAGAGGGGTACCTGAAATTCATATTCCTGCAAAATAAAGATCAAAGAATAATTGGTAGTACATGCTGGTACAAGGGTGCTCTTGCTTCCACATCATTTGAGAGGAAAATATCACTGGCTGGCCCCACTTGTGAATTACAGGGATGTTCTTTGGGCCTGGTTAAGGGAATAAGGAATTAGAACAGTTGATTTGACTAACACTTTTTGCAGTTGCAGGAGCTACAGATCAAAATTCTCTAGGATGCTTTAAAAGTCCAGATAAAACCATTTCTGTTTATTTGATCTTACATTTATTAATCTGTGACATTTAAATGTTTCCTAAGAAGCTCATGGAGATATCTTGAAATAGGCTATACCAACATCTCTAAGCAGCACAATATCTCATTTTCTGACTCTTCCCAGTACATAATAGTTCAACACAGTCCCTGAATTTCTTGTTTCTAACTTCAGTTTGAAACAAGAATGAAGGAAATATAGATTTGCTGCCAGGAGAATGGGGTGTAGCATGTGAGGGACATGCAGAAACAGCTCTACTGGCAAATCCTGAAAGTTGCATGATGGAAAAGTTTTTTTAAACAACAAACTATTTCCTAATACAACAAGGGGATCCCTGCATTTTCTTTATGAACTAAAATATAAAGCAATTGTGTACGTCAAGCACAAAACTGATTAAATAGCATATGCACATAAATCAATAAATCCCATTAAAACCAATCCCTATTTGCATTTTGGCCTGTTTGACATCATTAAGATGAAGCTACTAATCTATTAATTCCATCAATATCTAACACTCTGAGATTAGAAATAAGAGGGACTAATTGTGAACTAATTAACAGAAATCTTTGCCTGCTGGCATAATAATATGTTGTTAATCTAAAATTTGACTTACAATCTTGCTATATTATTACACCAAGAACATAGGGGCTTGTTTATCTTAGCTAGCATATGGCCTTGAGTATTAATTATCTCTAAGTGTGTGATTCTTGGAATTCATAGCAAAAGCTTAAAAGCAAAGTTAGATATTCAGCCACTTGTAATTTAAGTATAGGATGGAGGAAAACTGCTACTAGTATCCCTGCCAGCTGTGGTCACGTCTCATCTGACACAAGAAAAAAACAACTTCCACGCTAACAAAATATCTCTGCAAGGAATAAAACACATTCTTTGTGTTCAACTGCAAGAACTTTTTAAAAATATGTCCAACACTGTACCTGCAATGCAAACCCAGCCAGTTCCTAGAATATAGATTCTCAAAGACATGACAATCCTTCCACAGCATTGTAGTAGCCTGGGCAGACGACGTAACACGCTGCATGTACAGTTTCACAACCAGAGCACAGACAAGTTTCAAGGCTCCCAACCATGAATGAACTCATCAGTTGTTACTTTTGGAGCTATTTTTTTTTTGTTGGTTACTCTTACATAAATTAAGCCAAATACTAGACAAATTTACTTCAAAATGAATTATGAGAATATTGTGATCAGAGCCCTGGAAAGCAGTTTTGATGAATTTCTCTACAGATACATTAAAATCCTTTGTGGATTTAGAAACAGGACATAGATCTATTTTTAATCCTTTACTTTTATTTCATGCCACAAAATCTTCATTAATAGCATGCTGGGACTAAAACTAGCTTTTTTATTTTACAGTTTCTCATTTCTTGAACATCAAGAAAATACCACTAACACTGTGATTAATTCTGTCTTTAGTAAGACTTATCTCCCTTGAGCCTGTCTGATAAATTACTTACATCTTTATATATTTTACACAGATGAATAATTTCTCTATTTGATACGTCCAAATATTGTAGGAATTAAGAGTTTTTTAGAATATTCTGCAGCACTGACTACACTGCTGAATGAAATAATATGGGGATTCCCCTAATCAGCTGTTGTAGAAGGAAAACTGATGGATGTGTTCAAGAAAAAGAGGGAAAGGAGAAATTTATTTAACAGTTCAGAAGAACAGATATAATAAAAATGTTCCAGAAGACCCAGGCTGGAAATGAGAAGCCTTCCTCTCTATTTGGAAGATGAATTAGTATTTAAAAATGAACTTTTTCACTGACATGAATAATGTAAAAATGGAGATAATTAAGAAAAGTTCATTAGAGAACTTGATAATTTATGACAAAATATACTTTATCAAAGTGGAAACTATTTTATTGGAACTTAATAATATCCTTTTTAAAGTATTGCTAAGAATTAGAAATATTTTTAATCATAACTTTCTTAAGTCAGAAAATATTTCATTTAATCATTGTTAAAGTATTTTGCTTGCTATAAAAATTCTTATCACAGGTATTTTAAAACCTTAGCAGCAAATATAAGAACAGCTGACTAGAAGAAACCTAAAATAAAAAGACCTTGTGGGTTACTTGGAAAGGCTATTGAACTGAATGAACATTTTTTTCATATATCACACATAGACAGAAAGCTAAATTTTTGCTTTAGATATCCTACTTAATTTTTCTTAGATTTTTTTTTAAATTATTTTAAAGGAATTTATCCTCCCTTATTGCTATAGAAGATATTTTAAAAATCCAAGCAGTTGTAATAATTGAGAGGAGCAATGCAAGTTACAACAAAAATGCTATTATTACTTCCAATTATTATATCCCATGTTAAGCTCTGTGGATTTCTTTCACTGTCTGGAGAACTGAAGTTGTGGCAGGTATAGCAAAACTCCACAAACCTTAAAAATGCTGCTGAGAATAGGTAGTCTGGCATGTCCAAAATACTGTTAGATTGCACTACAGTACACAGTAACCCTCTGTGCAAGTTGGGAGACATGCAAATTTACAGCTTTAACTACCACAGACTGCAGTATAAGTTATAGCAATCATTCAAGACTATGATGAACAGAAGACAGAATACTGAGAGAGAGATTTAGGGGAAATTTATTTTCTTTTTTCATTGGTTCACACCTTTTTCCAGCCCTAAATCTACTCTATCAGAAGAAATTCTGAAATGCAATGGAGCACGCGTAGGATATCTTGTCAAACCAAGTATTTGTAATTTCTTTTTACATCCTTAAAGATGCAGTTGAACATTTCTTAAATCTTTAATGATGATACAACCTTAAAACTAAAGAATGCAATAGAATTCTAGAGGTACAAACTGGTCAGCTTTTAGATTTTTTTTTATTTGTCTTGCACTCTTTCCTGTTAGACAAGCTAAACTAAATGTAGGCACACTATCCCAGATGTTAGACAAACTAAATCAGATACTGAATTTCACCCAATGAGGTAAACAGTGCCCAAATCAATGATGAAAGTAACTTAAGGAAAGATCTGGCATAGTTTCTTGTTCATTTCACTATGGGCATTCCTGTTTGAGTTCCCTAATTTGTTAATTATTTAAGTCTATCACTGCTTGTTGATAAAGTTTACATATTCACAGACTATATCTTGCACTCTCTAATAAATTATTGTATCTCAAATGAAAAATTAATTCATATATATATTTAGAATGCCCAAGAGAGAATACTATAACACTTAGAACAATGTTCTTGTATATCTAAATATCTGAGCTCACAGATAACAGAAGTGAATTTGTCTTTCAGAGTATCAGTACCTGACATCTTCCCACAAAGCTTAAAAAACTTCTAAAAGTTAAATTTTGAAATACAAAGAGCAAAAGGAACTAAACGAGAAAAAATATATCGGCACCATTAATGGCGAAGACTCTAGGTCATTTATTTCACATGAAAGAAATAAGAGCTAATGGGTAAGTAAAAGTACTAGGTTACCTTTTGTATTTCTGCACATCCAGGTTTTTTTCTATAGTTCTAAGGCACTAAGAAGCCTTAAAATCCATTTTTCCTGAATGAGTGAGATGATCTTCACCACTCTCTCTGGTGAAGCTTTACTGGATTACCAGTTTACAATTGAGTTCACTGGTCAAGTTTTTAAATTCTTAATATGTTAAAATAGAGATTTTATTATACTCTGTCCACAATGGTTTGTGTGGTGTTTCTGCAAGTCACAAATTCGAGTGAAAAAAATTATTTTCTAAAATTCTGCAGCATTCCAATATTTTATTGAATAACAACACTGTTAATTGAAAAGTGTCTTCCGGATTATGTAAAATCATCAGAATTATTGATTTGTAAATGCCATAGAATTGTACTACAGAGACAAAAGGAAAAATTATGAGAATGGAACTTTTTATTCCCTATGCCTCTTTTCCTTTTTAATATGAGTTTTATTGATTTTTTTGAGTTTTCCAAGCTTTCACTTAAGTTAAGGAATTTGATGAATCATCATTAAAATGATGGTTTCTACTATCTTCAGTTTAGCTTAATTCTCACACTCATGGATTTAACTATCATTTATTTAACCTCTATTATGAGTGTTAAGTGTATTAAAGTGATAAATCCAACACAGCAGATTAGCTATTAAGAAGTGTTAAGAACTGCCCGGCAAAAGGAAAACACAAATTCTATCTAAAAAGACAACCAAACAACAAGTATTCAGTGAAGAAGAAATATACTACAAACAGCAAAATATGCTACTTTGAACGATAATTGTTAGACAGAATTTAATGATTCTACTATGTTATAGAAAGGCACAAATGCAAACTCTACAGAAATGTAATGTTTCCTGTAATCCCAGGTGAGTTAAGTCACCAAATCAGAGTAGAGTACACACCATTAAGGTGGGTTTATGTGCCTGCAGATGTAATAATTTCAATACTTCCCTTCTGCCCATCTGTGACTTACGTAAATTTAGACCGGATTGTCACAAACCTCTTTTTATAATATCTTAGCATGAATTAGCTATGAGGTAAAAGGTATTAATTTCCGTACTCTACCATTTCAGTATGTTTTCATTCTACTTTTTATTGTTGTATATTTTGCATTCTAAAATCCTTTGTGAGAGGTTTTCCACTTTTAACTTTTTGAGCAGGTTAGTGCTTCAATGGCAAGTGAACCAAGTTGGAGAGTTAGAGAAGAATATTCACACCACTTGCTTTAGTCATCTAGCTCAAACACCTAATTTAAGAGTAGTTTCCAGAGGGCTTAAAGAAAAGCAGCATCTCCAGGGAGGGATTCAGAACTGCTAAGTTACACTGGTGCTCATGTCAGGAGATATTTATGAATATACTCATCTTTTTCTTCTGAAATCTGCTGACTCTGTGATCCATTGTTCTTTTTTAATCACTTTAAAAATCAATGTTAAATTTCAATGATGCCGCATCCTCTTGCAGATGATGAGACTATATTCTTTCCTCACCTGACTCCCTTAAATCACAGGCTCAGTGACAATGCCTGTCTTCACATTTCTTCCTGGACAAGAAAAGAACGCTATCATTCACCGCGTTATAGCGAGTTTAAATACTATCACTTGCAATTCTGTGCTGAGCAAATGGCTATTTTTGTTAATGGCTGTGTGGTGAGCCATAGCAAACCACCTGCAGCTTTGTACTGAGCTAAATTGACACTACCTATAGCGCCGCGACTAAAACACTCCTTTTCACAGTTGCAGACTGCGTTAAGGGCAAACACCAGAACCACAGGACTCACACCCTCGTGGACATCAACAGCACATGAACTGTTTAACCACTCAGCTCATGAGCTACATTAGTTGTAGCGGTGCTAAGTTAAAGAAAAATTTAAAACTACATAAACCCTCACTCCCCCAACACAGAACCACACAAAGATCCCAACCAAAATCAACTCTGGTGGAGTATTTAACAAAATACTAGATAAAGCCTTTCTACTTGAAAACCCACCATTAAGGTTAATAAATCCAATGGAGTAAACTAAAACCACTACTGAAAGTGGCCTCAGTACATAGCACAGCTAGTCATGCTGAATAAAAGCCAAAATCACAGGATATTTTCTTCAGTATTATCACCATTTTCACACTACTGCACTTAATAGGGAAAAACCTACCTATCAAAGCAGTCCACTGAGCAAAGCAGTTACCAGTCACGGTGCTGTACGGAGCTCAATAAGCTCTGCCTCCTACAGTCTTGGCACTGAACAATATATGCACATTTCATACTTTTTGACAGAAGAGATATTTATTCTTCACACTTTATTGTCATCCAGTTTAGGATAGAGATTTAGTTACAGTACAGTTAAGAAATTGCTCTCACTAAACTGCTAGCAGCAATTGAAACAAAGACAGCTATAGAGTTGAAAAGTGCATTTTTAAGTTTGGAACAACAAGAGGCTCACTCATAGCTACCTATGTTCATGTGCTCACATACAAATGCAGTGTATTTATTCATTATTTGATAAAATATGTGACCTCTCCACATCAGCTTGTCTCCAATGTGAAGAAACTGACAGATTTTATACTTACATAATTTATTAATTTTTGCAAATATAAATCTGGTTCTCAATACAAGGGGTTCATGCCTACTTTCTCAGGGTGGCTCCAAAAAGGAGCAGTGTTTTCAAATGGTAGTAAAACCATTTGATCAAAACATGACCAACTGATAAACAAACAAACAGAGAAACAAAACCCCACCAGCTTTTTTAGCACATGAAGACTTCTACAGGTATGATACACGCAACAAACATTAAATTCATATTGGGTAAGACTGCTCTGAGTTTAACCTCAGATGGGCAAGTCTGAAAGAAAAAGATAGTTAACACCTAGGGAGCAGAGGATAATATTTGCAAGGAGACAGGTTATTTCGTCAGTACCTCTAACACAGGTGATTATCATATACACAGAAGCTATGGACTTAAGCTGTGGGAGGAAAATCGTATCGTCGCAGAAAGTTTATAACCTTAACAAGTACACGACTTTTCATTTCAGCACAGCAAAGAATTTAGCTCCCTGGATCATTTCTGAAGGTGTTTTATACACGTTATGATTTAACTTTTTCTCAAAAGTTAAACGACTACTTCCATCTTCTACTATCTAAATTTATTCAGCCCATGGTAGCAATTTGATTTCTCCCACATAGTTTTTGTGATGTTATTTGCTATAACAGCCTTTTGGATTTGAATGAGCAGGGATGTTTCATTTACCCCAAATGTATGGTCTGTGGTTTGTCAGTTCAATCTCTTGTCGCCAAGTATGTTTGACCATACTAAGTAAAAACTGAAGAGATCTCCATACGCAGTTGGCAGTATACCACCTGAAGAGCCCTGACTGGAAACTTTAACCAAAGAAAAGTAAAGTCTGGAAGTCTGAAGGACACAGAGAACTTTTCCAATAACGTGCTTGCTACCTAATGTTGGAATTGAGCAGTGAGAAATAAATACATAAAAACTCCTACATTTTTTTTTTTCCTAAGATCTTGACGTACAGTGTAGTATTTTTCTCAGCCATTTAGGGCAAAAATTATCAGCAATTAGAAGAAAAAAGGTTTTTCATACTGCTATATTGTATTTCTATAGGTAGGAGGCAACCTGTAAACTAGATTCTATGAGGAGGTTTGAGCTTGGCATTTCCTAGGGTTAAAAGCACTAGGTGAAATAGGATCTGGACATGAACCAACAATCTGGTTGTTCTTCTATCATCTTGCTCATCTGGTTGTGTGACAGTAAAGCCAGAAAGATTCATGAACACATCTAGCCTCATAATTTGGTATCGTATTGAGAAACTTCTGCACAGCCCTGTGGAAGAGAGCAATAGAGAGCTTGTTACGCTCTCAATGAACCCCCAAGGCGGGGTGAGGGGAGAAGGAAAAAAAAGACATGAAAAAAAAAGAACATAAGGATTAATGCAATCCAAAATTATTTAGAAGGCAGCTCAGTATTATTCTGTTCCAAAACAGGCACACATGCACACACACATTCACTCACATCCTCCATAGAATTTCTATTAGAAACTTGATAAAACATTTAATTTTTAAAGATATTTAATTTTGCATTCTAACTTGAAGCAGTCATATCTGCCAGCTTTCCTAGTAGAGCTGTTCCAATATTGTTTTAACCTCATTACTAGAAAACTGCATCTAATTTCAAAGCTGAATTTGTCATCATTTCAAAGGTTTCACTGCCTTTTTATTGCATTCCTATTAGGAAAGGCCAGGCCAATGCTTAAGAAACATTGTTCTAGCCTCTAATGACTTTTTGAAATGAAGTTAATGACTTATTTTATTATGCATTTGTTATACTGTTAGTTCTGCATTGAAACTGGAAATTATTCTGCATTATAAGCTAACTATTCCTTGTACATGTCTGGCACTAGAAGAAAGGAAAAACAGGATCAGTTGCTGTTTGAGACCCAGTGTTATTGTTTTATTACTTCTGATCGTGAGAAGTGATTATCTAGAAGCGCATTTCGGGAAAATGATGGTCACTTTGTAGAATGGATTACTTTTGCCAGCAAACCTATTACAAATATTCCTACAAAAACCTTATCGCTGTTACAATGTGTTGCACAACTGCTGAATTCCCAGTAGTATGGATGAAACCACCAGAGATTCCTGGGGATGAGGCCTTCTGGTGAAATGTCACCCACTGCAGTAGTTAGAAAAGTAAAACATGCAATATCTGAGGAAAGTACTAAGATCTACTTTGAACTTCTTGCTGGCCAGCAGTAGGAAAGAGGCTTTATGACTTAAACCAGTGGGTCATAAGTGCTGCCTTTAGTTGGCAGATGCCATCTTTCACTGTGCTGCATAGAGCTGAAAGGCTGTCCTCCACGGTCCTGTTCAGCTGAACTTTTGGCTGAAGGTAAGCATTTTCCATGGTAGCCGAGAGACAGGTTTGGCGGTTTGTTCTAGTGATTACACTGTTAGTCTCTACACAGAGTCTGTGACTTTGTTTACAGTGGCTACTACTTTTAACATTACTTTGGGGTGAAAAAAAGCAACATTTATCAAATGGAACAGATTGACTGTCCTAGTAACCAAAGTGCTCTATTAAATATTAATTGGGTGAGCCTTTTTTAGTGACAGGAGGGAGATGTATTGCCTTGCACGCATATGGTACCTAACTGGAGGTGACGGGTGTAAGGATAAAGTTCCTGAATATGCTCGGGAGCAAATAATGCAATTCACCACTTACTGTTATTCCAAAAGACACTCAAAGTCAGGAAGCTGCTTGGGCGTCAGGGATCTTTTCCAAACTCCCCATGGCAGGAGTGTTTTCCCTAACATGTGGCTGACTATGCTGAGGCATCCCACAGCCAGGATGAGGAGACAACCTGATGAAGTAACATTCATAGTTTACCCATAGTCTGCGCACTTCTCACTGACCCAACACTCAAAACTGTTCATTTCTCCTCAGTCAAAGATTTCATTGCTATTTTGGGATGGTTTTGTAGGTATAGTGTATACACGACCTTATCACAAAAGATTTTTTTTTTCATATCTGCCATTGTTATGAATATTTAATGTTCTTTAATCACCCCAAAGCTTGAAAAAGGTCTAACTTCATATGTTTAATGTTATAAATTAGTCTGGTTTAGTGCAGAATTCCAGAAAGTAATTCAGATTCAGATGGGTTTAGCTACCTTTTACAAGTGGCTGTCTCTGTCCATTGACTATTTAGGGAAGGAGAGCAATTATTCCCTAACTCAGGCATTTCAGTTAAACATTCAAGTTAAATGAGATGAATCTGGGCCTGCACAGTTGCTGTTTTTCCAGGTCTTTGTGACAGCTTCTTAACAGCAGAATTCTCCCCATTAGCAAGACTTTAAAAAGTTGCTTTTATAGCTTTATTACCATTATTTTCCTACTAGCGCATTGTCTTTCTATTGGTCCATAAAAGTAAACAAGCAGTCTGAAATCTCTAAGAGATAAAAAATAAAAAATCAGGTAAAACATCAAGCAAAACAGAATGACTCATTCCTTATTGTAATTTGATATAAATGTTACGTTATATGACTGCTACAGACATTGGGCATCCTTAGCTTCAAATGATGGAGTTTTGAAGTTAAAAGAGATTTAGTCTTTAATATTTTAACCACAAAGATGGAGAGGGATGAACAAACACTTTAATATAAACCACCATAAACTGGCAATTCTGACTGACATTTTAACTCCAGGTCAAGATGAGACTCCAGGAGTACAATGTCAGGACTGAATCCCAACAGCATGTCATCTCCAATATCATTCAAAAAATATGAAGTAGTAGAGACATTATCCTATTGTGTAATCTTGAAATCAATAGATATTTCTGTGTAAACTGCCAGACAGAAAGGTAAAATCATTATCTTAACACAAAAACATTGTTTCATTATATTTTTGTATAATCCTATCAGTAAAAAACATGTGATTTACTATCATATCTACTGCAATAGAAAATATTTTAAAAGTATCAGGTTGCAATAGGCTGACTTTAAACAGTTTGTCACATTAAGACTTATTCACCAAATAAGACGAAACACAAAAATGAAGATAGATGTGCAGGTTAAGGTTTCTCCAGATTGATGGTAACAGTAGAATGACTGGAATCTATTTTTCAGTGGGTACCACAAAATTTTTCTGGAGAAAGATGATTTGTCATCCCAGTTCCAAACTGGTGCTAATCTAAGTACTGGTTTGTTAGACAACTGTTTGTATTACTGATAAGAGCTTGTTAGGAGGTAGAAACTTTTTAATGAACGAACCTAAGTGTACTAAACTGGGAAAGTATAGTTACGTAGGTAATTAAATATGTTATAGCATGCTAATGATATTAGTGGATGCATTACTACTGTTATGTCATGCAATACCAATCATTACTGTTTTTGTTGTGATTCTAATTATGGCTCACATTTACTATGGTCTCAGTACTGAAAAGGCCTAGCACATCAATTACTTCCATGCTAAAAGTGAGGCGTCACATTTGGTACCCTGCAACTTGAAGCATCACATATCAACATATAACCATATCATTACATAACTCCAACAGGGTATAAAAACCTGAATAGTTTATTCTATGCATTCTTCAAAATAGAAAACACACACACACACAAATATCTGTGCAAACAAGCAGGATTTCTCATAAAAATATTTCCTTATGTGCATACTCAAATTGACTCTTTTCATGACCACAACTTTTCCAGTTTTTAACACTCCTGATTGTTTAACATTAAACACACTTCAGGATTCTGGCAGCAGTAAATACTTTTTACCTTTCCATTCTTCTTTTGAATTAAGAATTACACAAAGTGCAACATTCAGCAGATAAGTGCTTTCCTCCCCAGTTCAATTAAGCACTGAATCCAGGAGTGAGAATGTGGGTAGCAGGCTACCTTGGATTTCAGCACTGCGACAAATCATTCTTCTCTTGCTTTGCATTGTCTGCAAATACAGTATTTCAGGATGGGCAGTAGAAAGGTTAAGTTTGTTCTGACTTTTCCGTTTTACTTGGAAGGCTGAGAACGTGAATGTTCCCAGGTACTACTACTTATCTAGAGCTCTGTCTTTTATGCTCAGCTATCAATCAAAGCTGACAAAGTTGCATGTTATTTGCTATACTGTCATCAGTGTGGGGCTGGGGGGAAAGTAATTGTAGAGGCTTATCAGTGATAAACACTGGTCATTCATGTGTTCATCATTCGTTTGGCAGAGAAGCATCCTTTCACATACTGTCTGCTCTGATGTAGGAAGGACATTGTCTAAAAGGGGGAGGAATAAAAATGTGAAATAACCCTGGCACTCAGAGTGGTATGCATATTTTATATGGTTTGGTTAATGAGTTGATGAACCTTAGGCTATGAATTTTAATCTTGGCAGTGGCTTCTGAAATTCTGAAAGTCACATATTGAGCAGGTTTGAGATGCATTTTGGAAGCTGATAAGTGCAGATGATAGAGACAATTCCTAAAAGCCTCCAAGAAGCCAGATGGAGAGGGATGGACATAATAAAAGACAGGAAGCACCTCAGATCACTGCCAGCTGTAGGTCAAAAGTAGACAGGGCACTTGTGTTTGTTCCACATATGGTCTCTTACTTAAGAGCATTTTTTTCTAAGTGTCCATTCATATCATATTCTAGCAAGCAACTGTTCAGAAAACTCATGCTGGTTTTAATTTTGAGCACCATACTGAGGGATACAGAGAAAAAATCACTATTTAGGGAGTCTTTGCTTGGTAATGAGAATGTTTTATGTGAAAAGAAATGAAAGGCACATAGAGATGAGGTTTAAGGACAGGTGTTTACCCACTTGGCGCTATGAGCAGTGACCACCAGGTCTCAGAGGTACTGCCTCTATCTTGCGAAGCCTTGCTACTTTCATTATACCCATAATTTTATTGTTGCCACGAATTATAAAGTCTTACAGAGAAAATGAGTCTCGCTTTGACCTGATTAACATGCAGCAGGTAATAACATAGAAGAAATAGCTAAATGGGCAGGGGAACAAAAAGGTATAAGGGATATATTTTAGATTAAAACAGAATCAGAACTCCATAAATGCCATTCACTCTATTATGTAATCTTTAGCATATATTTAAACTCTGAAACATCTTGTCACAGACAGGAATAATTATTAAAAAGAATGACAGGAGCCCTACTCTCACGCTGGATTTTGTCAAGTGTCTTACCTCTGCAAATAAAAGCCACAGTCTTACTTTTTCTATTAACCATGAGCTGATAATCTGATGTGATTTTGTTCTGTTTTAAAAATATTTCTCCCCTTCCTGGAACACAAAGAGGCATACCTGTTTGTCTCACCCAAGGTTAGGGAGTGTTGTTTTAAAACACTACTTTTCAGCAATATTCAATTCCAGCTTCTCTGAGAAATCAGTGCAAGAAAACCTTAGCAACTCTAGACAAAGAAAACGTTCTTTGCTTAGTTGTTACTAGTTTGAACCAAAAATAAATAACCTATACTGTATACATAGAAGCAGACTGCAAAGTGATTATGGGGAACCAGGACAGTAAAACCCCTCGAACATACCCCCAGTCCCATTGTACCTAGGACAGTGTGGTCCAAATCATAAGGTCATGATTACATGATTACACAGGTGACCAAATCATCCAGAAGACAAAATTGCTGATGCCATATCCTGTATCATTCTATGGTTTTCCATTGAAAAATCACAATTACACCTGGTAAAATGCCCTGAACATATAATTTGTAACTATATTTATATATGTAAGCTCTCAAGAAGGTTAAAAATTACCAACAGATTAAATTCTGACGAATTTGATTTAAATTTAAGCTGGCCACCTCTGAACTTACTTCAGGTATTACTGTAATTGAACCAGACACAAAAGGCTCCTCTGAATTTCAGATTAACAGTTCCCCCTTGGTAAATTGTTCCTTTACAGCCTGAGGTTTTTCCCTACAGGCAGGCCTCATATGAAGGAAAAAAAAAAAAAAACACCCAAAATCCAAACCCCAAAAAAGTATTTTTTCCAACTGTCAGTTCAGTAGTGAGGCAGACCCTAGGACTAAAATGACAGCTTAATTCTTCTTCAACTCCAATTTGGCTTGAAGGGCAATAATACACCATATGAAAAGAAGCAACATATTATCAATCTTGAGACCTTCTTTGTATCTGTTAATTACCAATATTTCATAAATATAAAGTTTCTGAGAAGGTAAGTGTATAACTGTGAGCCGTTATAGACAGCCTTTTGCTTACATTAAAATAACTAAACTTGAGTAAGAGACATAAATCAATCCTCAGTCTTGTAATCAAAAAATAATACATTTTTCTCCACATAAAAATTATTTTCTACATAGCTTAAGCACACTTGCATACATTCATGCGTAAGGAAAACCCAAAATACCAGGGTCAGCTTTAAGATAAAAATAATATAAAAATAGAGTCAACACAAACTAGAGAAGTCATCTATTCTCTTATTCGATGATTTCCCTCACCACTGCAAAATCAATACAACAATGTAGTACTCTCTTCCAAACTCTGGCTGCTGCTAAGAGTGATCCCATGATCTGATGATTTAATGGATAAGTACTGAATTTTAACACAGCCCAAAACAACAGGAATTGAATGAACTTTATCTTACTGAAGCAGCATCAATATCTATTGCTCAATTGTTAAGAACAGTGCGTTCAGGCGTCTAACTTGCTAGACTACCTTGAATTGCATCAGATGTAGGAACTATGCAGTTGTAAACATGTTCTAGTGAGTGCTGTAATATAAAAGCAGCTCCAAATACAGAATGATGTAATCAGATGTGAAAGGTATGGAGACAGTAAATTACCAGTTACACTGACGATCTAATTAAAATATCTTTTAAACCAATTTTGTTATCTTTGGTTTAATTTCAGCTCTTATAGCATTACATTTTGTAATGAATGATTATTATTAATGAAATAATCTCAAAATTATCTTTGTGTATGAGAAAAATATATGTTATCACATTATATTCAACAGCATGTGAAAACAAGTACTGCAGTTAAAAATTATTTCTTATGGGAGTCCAAATCTACCCCAGTAATACAGAATAAACATTCAAGAATCCTAAAGAATCACAAACAGGATGAAATGTAAAGAGAGGAATGCTTTAGAAACCATCAGATGTAAGTAGCATATTAACAGATGAGAGGAACAGTCACTTGATTTTAAACATGGTGCTGAATGACTGGCAAGAGTTTTCAGGGTATTACGTTATTTAAATAAAATACTTCTGTAAATACTGACTTTCAGTTTAAATTCTGAAGTAGTTACGTCTTTAATGTTGTATGAGAATTAGTCACTGCTAACGGTCTAAAGCCTTTGCAAGATGTTGGATTAATATATGTACCTAAACAATGGCTGTGATAAACAGCTGAAACTCATTGCTGTATATGCAATTTTAGTATACAGAATTGCCAGCATACATGAAATATGTCTCAGAAATTTTGCAACGTTATTTGTTGTAGAGAGTTAGATAATTCTATTTGGAGCAAACTCTACTACTTAAAGGTGTTGTTTTAACAGCTGTTAAGGGTAAGGAGATTTTAGCTATGTGAAGCCAACTGCAGGCTCAGGTACATAAATTTCACTGTGTAATACCTTCTGCCAGATGTTGACTTTTAACTCTTAAAGTTTGCAAGGTAGAAGATCTAATTCTTAAGAAGAATTCTAGATTTAAATTTCTGAAATACTTCTGAGTTTTGCATCAAAGTTCTTGGAAATTGTAACAATAAAAATATAATTTTCAACTTAAAAAAAAATAAAATTACATTAATAGATTGAGTTGTAAGACACTACTACTAGAATCACCAAAATACAAATGTTACCAGGATTGATAACGTGCCTGACAATACAAGACAAAAAAAAGAAAAATATTCCCCGTCCAAAAGTAGTGGACTTAGATAATATAAGATAATGAAGCTACATGAGGAAAACCAGATTAGACCAGACTGTTTCATGTATGCATCCAAAGCATATATGCTGATATCCACAGGCACTTTCTTTTATTAAATACCTGTGTCCAATATCACAGTATTATAACAAATTAAAATATTTTATTTCATTGACTTTTACTAAATTTCATTTTGCAATGACACAAAACCAATAAGCTTTGGAAGAATTTGAGAAAAGAGTAACATAGTAACTGTTAAAAGGCAATATAAAGGGCAGCATTAAGAAAATGGGTCAGCCAAGAAAGACCAATTAGAGACAATACGTTACCAAATTACAAAAATTCTCATGTAAGAAGCCTAAATGATTATTGATTAACTCATTTTATTACTTGCAAAGGTAAAGACAACTAAGCTAATGCCAAGAGAAAGACCTGCAAAAGAAATACACTTTCTACATGGACAAACATCATAATGATCAATAAAACATACATAGAATTAAGAAAAAACAAAACAACGTAATAACTAGCTTCCAAAACCAGAACACGATCCCAAAGTGAAACATTCTGCAGCTGTTAGTCTTTAGGAAAGCACTGTGCTAATTAATAATTTTCCAATATTTTTTCTTTTTTTTAATAATAAAGTTGTCATTGTCTTTTCAAATGAGATACGGAGCTGCCCTCTCTTTTAAAAGTTATTCAAATTTATGTATAAATTAAAGGCAGATGGACAGCAGTTTTAAATCTCGTAATATAAATTTTTACAATTTCACCACTTAGGCAAGTAGTTTTAATAATGATGTTGATCTTCTCTGGCATGTTTTTACATCTTCCTATTTCTGTTTGCAGTTAAGAGCCTTGAAACAATAAGCAGAGTTTTCTGGATTTTGTTTTGATTTACCTGAAAGACAGCCAGTGAGTGACAGAAACAGAAACAGTTTCCATGACAACCACATCGTTGGTCGCAAAGGTCTTCAGTCCCTCTTTGTGCAGTTGTTAGCAACGCTGACGTTTCTTCATTAAAGCTTAGCCTACTGAGACAAAGATAAACCTCTGTTAGGAAAATTAAAAATATCTGGCAATAATATGATAGACAATTCAAAAGACAAAGCTGGTCCGAATGCAATTAAAAGTCTAGTTCCAAAGAACTCTGTATGCACAAGGGCAGGTAGCCTGACAGATACTCAGAGGGATCTCATTCCAGTAGTTATGTGTGTTAATAGCTGAAATGTCTGTGACAATGCTTTGGATATATATATGTATATGGATATCGCCCTAAAGCTGTATGTGTATTGAATCTTTGAATTTCCAAAAAGCCAAACTTAGACAGAAGATAGCACACATATCTTTCACAGCAAATGTATTCAAAGTATATAGCTTGGCATGTGTTCTTCTTTTCCTGAAAGCAATATGTTGATATTTGGTATAAAGCATTTTAAAAAGCCCAAAGCAAAATAATAATTTGCTCTAGGAAAATTCAGGTGTTTTTACTACTTGCAGATTGGCTTGAAATAGATTCCAGTTTCTTCCAGTTTACTCATTGCGTAAGGCATCTACCAATACATCTGAAACAACCACCATTTATACAGAACAAATTATTCATACTTATGTCCCTTCACTACTCATCAGATTTTTGTTTCTTATCTGTCCCATGACTCGCACATACATCTTGGCACACTGTGTCTTTGATCTTAACTATCACTTTAACGATATCAGTAACATTACCATATCTGAACTTAGAGATTTTGTGTTCAAATGACTGAAAATTTGGTCCAAAATATGAGACATTTCAACTGGTTCTGTATGGACATGAGTGTACTTCTCGTCTTTGACTTGAAAAACATGAAGCTGCAAACATAAAGTTCATTTCCTACACTTAATTAGTTGTATCTGTTCAGGAAGCCTTTGAGATCCTCTTCTTGGAGCCCAAGCAATCTTCAACCCCTATAGGTTGTGATGCAGAACTACAAGAGCAATCCCACAAGGCAGAACAATGAGAGAGAACAAAGGAGAATTTGGCTTTGTTCCCCTATCAAACCCCTTTTGGGGACGATATGACTCCTTCAGATTATAATCACCCTAGTTACATGCCACAGTTGCTGTTTTGGGGACCTATTCTGTGTGTTAGAACATTCACGGTAAGAAAGCAGAGGCAAAGCTCAACACAGTTACAAAAAAAACCCAAAACAAACAAACAAACAAACAAAACCATAATGTAAGAGTAGGTTCCTGCTGGATTATACCATTCCAACTGTTCTCTGAGCATCTCTAGGTGTAACCTATTTTGACAGTCTTTCCCTCATATAAATGGACAAACATGTATGCATACACATATAGAAGGCACACACAGTGTGAGCATCTGTTTTGGTGCTGGTAGTTATTCCTGCAACAATCTAAAGGTGTAACTTGTCAGCTTTCATTTATACAGCACAGCAGGTACAGCTTTCAACACAGATAAAAATTCCCAATTAGGATTTTACTTCCTTCCAGGTAACTCAGATCAGGCAAACTCGATATCAGGTGTACACCTTAATATGAGCATCTCTGAAAGTGAACATAACAATCTGGTAGTCAAGTGACTTTACACAGAGTGCCTGTAGCTCATCTAAACCTCCGCAGGAAACCTCCTCAATTAATTATTAATGTCAGTTGCTTTTGTTTTTCACTTCAGTGATAATCTGCTTTTCAGTCACTGTGTTCCTTTGGTTAGTGAATTATCCCGTTCAGCATTCTTTGCTGGTCAGGCCTTTGGGAAATAAGTATTTTCATTAATATTTAATTTTTTCCCTTATGGCCATATCTGTTAAAGAGGGTAGAGCACAGCTTCCCCCCTCCCTCAACTTTATCACTCTTTCTTCTTTCTCTTTTCCTCACTTCTCTTCAGATGCTTTTATAAAAGTGCAACACAGAAATTATGTTAACTTGGTGATTTCTCTGTTGCATAAACAGGGAAAAATATACCAAAGTTTCCAGCATTAAAGTGTGAGATTCTCATTGTTGTTGTTATTTTCATTATTATCATTAGGTATTATCGTGCCTATTGGATCAGACTGTTACAAAATAATATTAAAGGTTGTGGTTGGTAGAGCAGAAACAGGATGAGGAATAACTGGAGCCAAGTAATGGGAACATCATAATAAAAGACGAACTTACTTCTCTGCATTCTTGAAATACGATGATTTTAAGCTCTCTGGGAAAAGCATATATTTTTAATGAAAGTTTCATTAAAGATAACAGAGTTATGACAACTTCTGCCAGATAAGGAGCCTATAGCTAAATAGCTATAACAACTTTTACATGACAACTCTTAACTGTGACCTACATAACCTGACCCTGTCAATGTAAAACAAACTTCAGTCCTGTTACACACGCATATTAAAATGTAAAAGCAGAGCACAATGACAGGGAGATGCCCTGAATTAAGTCATGAATGTTGGACACTGACCTTCCTATTAGGATATTTTTTGTTGGCTTATCTCAGTAGGAGAATTACTAGCAAAACAAGCAAGGGAAAAATATGTCACTGTATACCTTTTAAAAAACCTACCTAGAAATCTTGATTATTATCATAATGAAATGATCTCACATCTTTACTTATTTTTTTTCTATATTTCTTGTTTCCTCTGGGATACCGGGCAAACACTTTACTGGCCATACAGACAAATGGAATGCATAGCAACATGGTAGGGTTATCACACATCTAAGAATTGAGGAGTACAGTTCTTACAGTCTGACATTGATATTGCATATATGGGGCTACACATGGCATGTGGGATAATCACAAAGGTGCTTTCTATGCAATAATACAGGCAAGAGCATGAAAACGCTATATTTAAAAAATATAGGCATATAGTCAAATTTCTGCTCTAGATTTAATGAAGGGATGTACTCCTGGCATTACTATCATAGAATCATAGAATCATAGAATCATTAAGGTTGGAAAAGACCTCTAAGATATCAGTGGCTGTCATTAGTTTTTTTGGATGACTAGGCTCTCACTTTTAGAGAGTCTTGGGTGATTGAAGAATTCCTTTATGCTTATAACAAAAAGAAAGAAGCTGCACTAGATCCATTAAGAGGAGCATCTTCTTTCTTTGAAAAAAAACCCAACAGAGTGTTCTTGCTTTAAAAACAGTTAGTGAATATTCTCTTAAATCTTGTCAGAAAATTCTCGTTCTTAAAACTGGCTCATTTTTAAAGTAGCTTAAGGGCATATATGCAAGCAGTATTCAGTTGTTCTTGGTTTGAAAATCTTGTTAATTTTCTGGATTTTTTATCCAGCTCCATCTATCTTCATCCC
Organism: Oceanodroma leucorhoa; assembly: GCA_030449065.1. Taxonomy (NCBI): domain Eukaryota; kingdom Metazoa; phylum Chordata; class Aves; order Procellariiformes; genus Oceanodroma; species Oceanodroma leucorhoa. Next base: position 3,976,650 of record JASVER010000088.1, on the reverse strand, counting down.
AGAATGAGGTATCTTTTAAAACAAGCATTTACATTTTAATCCTAAGAATATAGAACAGCATATACAGTCACTTACTATTGCAGAAGAATACAGCTGAAGATGCTGTTCAAAAGGACTTTAAAAACATTTCAGCTGAACAGTGTCTATTTTTTTTTTCCCAAATATAAATTTGGACCCCACAAAAATCCAACTGGCTTGGTTGGAACAGCTTATTGACTTCATTGGTAATTCAGTGCAAGAGAAGAAAATTAAGTTGTCTAGACTATACTATGCTCTATAGACTTCTTTTGCATAATAGCATGATTTGGTAAAGCTCTACAGTCTAGTTTTTAAAAGTAAGGATGGATTGTCTACCATTTGTTGAGTTTTTTTCCTGTCCTGTTCTTATTCTGGTTTCTTCACAAAGTATGCAGATTCACAAAGTATGTATGTTTTTTCTTTATACAAAGGATGTGAATTTTCCCTGATGGCAGTTTGTAAAAATAAGTGATCTAAAATACAGTTGATGTATATAATGTGCAGCAAGTAATTTATCTAACAAATTTAACTTCTTGTTCTGCACAAAGATTTAGCAGATGCAGTTTTCAATTTCCGCGTGCTACTATCCATGCTTCTTTTTTTTCCCCAGAATTTCTGCCAAATTGCTTTGCAATTTGTTTTAATTCTGTGTGCTGATTGTAGACAATTTATTAAAACATTCACTATTCAGTGTGTTTTAATGAATTGTTCTGGCTAGTAGTGACAGGGTGGATATCGTCTCATGGTTCTGACTCCCAAAACAATTTTTGAATACTTGGAGCATGAGTACTTATGCAATATTGTCAACACTAATGTGCAAGAGGCTTGAACTTGATTCAGTAAAACTGTGGTCTTTTGAATAATAATAGCACCTACTATCATTAATGTCTTTTTTCTGGCATTTAGGATAATTTTATATGCAACTGCAAAGTTTTGTTCTTTTTTTAATTAAAATAGTTAAGAAGAGAAGCTTTTAGCAGAGATACTGTGATACTCATATCAAAGTGCTTTCTTCCATTATCACTACCTCATTTCCCTTTTCCATCATATGCATATTTATCAGTTTATCTCTACCAACATGAAAGGGATGATTACTTAAATCCACACTCTCTCTCAAAGCAGCGTAACACAAGTTTTTGCCTCTACAGTGACTATACTTCTCAGAGGAAAGGATGTGACTTGTAACAAAAAACACTTTTCTCTGTAATATTTCTTTTTCCTACATCAATATATATTAGAGGAAAGCTCAAGTCACTGGCACTCCAAATTATTTAATTTTCCCTTTCCTTTATAAAAAGGAACATGTTCACAGGTAATGAAGAAATAACACCAGTGATAAGCAATTCTGATGTTCTATATGGACTTGGAACAGCAGGAACTGAAAAGAGTAAGAAATTAAGCTATTGCCATCCACATGTCTGAATGAAAAGAAGAAAATAGCATATCCTACGAAGAACAGATATACTTACATGCTTTTAGATAGTATTTTTAGGAAATATTTTTCTTCACATTTAGGAGGTGGAGGATGTTGGCCTAAGGTGCAACTAAACTGCTAATAAGATTCCTCATGGTGGCAAACTTAAGAAATCAAGAAATGCAACGAGCAAAGTATCACTGACTAGGCTTTCTGTAAAAGGCTTGTTATACTCTTAGAAAAAGACAGAGATCTAACTGAAGATCCAGTTTAAAGCACTGAAATAAAGTCTTCTAATCAACACTGAAGTCTCTGTCCCTTCCTGCACAACCTTTACTTCAATCAGGGCTTGGAAGACATGAATGGAATTGATGCAGTCAGCAGTTCAGCCCGTCTTCCTCGCTCCCATGAGTATTAGGCCTGGTAATGCTCAGTCCATGGAGAATTAGAGGCTTTAGAAAAGCAAAGGCTCAGATGTTACAAAGTTCATCATGAACAGAGGAGATATAGCCTGGCTGGAAATTTTTAAAAACAGCTTGCCTGTTGAGAGTTCCCTGATGATATATTTACATGTAACGTTAACTACTAGACCATGATTATGACAGACAGTGGTTATACCGAATATAAATAACCTCTATTGAGTTCATGTTCCTGCTTGCTTTCAATAAAGAATTAATTTGCTCGGTCCAAAGTCTTTTTGACAATACTATTTACAAAATGGTTTAAATTTAATAAAAACATATTAAGTTAATATTTGATAAAAGTCATACCACAGACACTTTTACAATGAAATGTCAGTGGAATTTGTTATAGGACAAATGAAAGTGAAATGATATTAAGCCAATGTAAACAGCAAGGCATCTTGTAGGATTGATTATCAACCCAAGGGAAGATCATTTATTTTCAAGGTTTAATAACAGTTCAACCTATTGTAAAGAAAATTTAATAAAGCACAAGTTTTAGCAGTTTCATAAAACAATTTCTGAGCTGTTTTATGAACACTTAATTTACTGCTAACAATATTAAAAGTTTATTCTGCAGTGGAACCTTTCCTTGTCAGGTTCCTCCTGGCAAGCTACCAGGACTTTCAGTATCTAAATTAATATTTTATAAGGTTTTTTTATTCATGATGTTAATATAGCTTTCAAAGACACCAGTCAAATTCTAGTAAGAAGCATAGAATGTTACTGTAGCATTCTGTACTAAGAAGCAAACTGGCTATTTTTGAAATATGGATCAATCACAATTTCTATATTGGTAAACGAATATCTGAACTACTGCTCTGAAAAACAACAAAATATTTGATTGCAAATACTCAATAAGAATCTCAAAATGCCAATGAGTCCAAGAAGTGCTGAATTATTCAGATGAACTTTTCTGAAAACTGCACAGTACCCATAAAATAAGAAATTAATATTGAATTAAACATTGATTATTTTCTAGTATTTAATATATTTGCACATACATATTTAAAAAAAGAGCTTTTGAATGTAAGATGCAGAATGTCTCCTTTTCCAACACATGTATATCAAGCTGGTGATGAAAACAAGGAAATGATAACATTTCAGCCAATTGACTGCATTTTCATTGTGTTTAACACTACTTTTTTACCAAATCAACCATTAATAAGTATAATGGAGATTAACAAAGTCATTTGACCGAGAAGTCTGATTTAATGTGAATTATTTCAGGGATCATTCAATGTTAGTTGCTAGAGGAGCTAGATCCTCTTTGGGATTCTTACGGCAAATCAGTCATAAAATGTCATCAGCGTGCTCAGGGAAAGGAGAAGATGGCAGAAATATTTCTCAGCTTCTCTAAACTAGCAATAATGAGGTGCTGCTATTTGGCTACATTCACTTGAATATAGCATGAAAAAATTAGGGTACTGCTCAGGCAAGTCAAGTGACTCAGGGTATACCTTTAGGTGCTGGGTGTTTAGAAGGGGTGCAACCATGGACCTCTGTGCTGCTCCCAGGCACTGAAGCAGCTCCAACATGCTGCTCCCACTATAAGGCATGGACATGTTCTCTGGTGAATAAATACCTATTGGATGAGGCCTTCTGAGAAGGAAAGTAGTGGAATTAATTCTGTTTTTTTTCCCCCCATCCATTTGTCAAACAGACCGACCATTTCTAAAATTCAACTCACATTTCAGAGAACAAGCAGCTGCTGAGGATGAAGCAGTTTAAAAAGCCTTGCTGCTCTTGCTTAGGTAAGTGAATGAGCACTGCAGCACAGATCGACCTCATCAGTGTGACTTTCCAGTTTCTCAGAGCCCGGACTGGAAGTAACATAGATTTGCTCACAATTATCACAGTTAAGCTCTCTGGTTTCTTGTATGAACTTTATGAACAGTTATTTCTTAAAGTCCCACAAGCCCTTATGACACTCTTCTCAATTTTTTTGTAGTTGTGTCAATATTAATCACATGTATGTAGTAGGAAATAAAGAATAAAGAGGAAAATTATGTATAATTTGACACTTAGAAAATTAGGTATATAAGCTCTCTTGTTAGTAAATGAAGAGAAATAGACAACCTGAAGGAAAATTCATTCAAACCATTTTTGACAGCTATTTTGGAGTGAGATGAACAACCTTATTCTTTTTGCTAACTGTGATGGAAACCTGATTGCAGCAGAAGCCTAGACAGCTACCCTAAATTATTCAGTTAACTTTCAGATGGCTAAAACTGAGTGATAGCAGTCTTCATTTGTTTATTTAAGACTGTATGAAAGTTTCCACAAGACCTGAAAAATCGAATGGGTCATTTGTCTCCTATCCCAGTGGTCTTGCAATAAAATTACCCTTCCTCTATGATGTACATTCCTTGGCATTTTGCTTTAATTATTCAGGAAATATATACAAGCACTTTTATGAAGTCCTAGAGATGTTCTCAGAGAACTTGAGTTGTTCAAGGAGCAACAGCTATAGAATTGTGGGTGATGTTAATGGTCTGCCCTCTACCTTCATTATTTGTATTAGACTTGATTTATTTGCAACCAAAAATTGCAGAAAAAAAATGTATTCTTATGCTACTTTTTTCAGGCCCACTTATTTATTTTCAAATTCTTCTGGGAGATCCTAAGATGTGCCAGAGTAATCATGTCTGGTAATTGTCTTTTCTCTGCCAAGCAGGGGGAAAGAAACAGCTTGACACTGCTGTTGTTTTGTGTCTCAGCTGTACTCGATAGATCTTCCTCTAACATATAAGAGAAGCAACTCATCTTGGCTCTCTTCTGCAGCAGCCAACTAGTGCCAAGAGCGAAGATGACTGCAGTTAAATAAATATCCTTGACTACCACTTGCATCTGGTATATCAGCTAGTATAAATAAGCATAGCTTAAGTCTTCCACTTAATGCAACTGCCAGACTAACGATATTATGCATTCTAATAAGACAAAACAGCATCACCACTCAGCTCTCCATAAGAATATAAACCCTGCAGATTGTGTGTATATCACGCTCTGAAGTAGTGGCCACAATTTCTCTGTGGACCTGTAAATTCAGTTCATTTCTGTGCTCACTTCCAGAGAAATCAGCTCTGGCGTAACAGGGTGTATTGTACACCAGAGTGTTCAATACTACACATGAAAAGGATCAATAAATTTTCTGTGCCTAAGACATGAGATCTTATTCACTTTATAAAGCAGGTGCAGGGTAGGCTCCCAAAAGCGTGTTAAGGAAAAGATCCTTCAATACCCTGTTTACCTTCCTATATATGGGCCTTACATGATGCTGTCAGCCTGTCAGAAGGGCGTTTGTACAAAAAAGGATGTAGGCTACATGGAGTGAGTGGAGGAGACTGTTTCATGCGTAGAGAGAATGGGACATACAAAGAGAGGTTTGTGTGTAAAAACGTATGGGAACGGTCCGTCAGTGCAGATATCTTACAGGCCTGCCTCAACGTCAATCCACAAATTAGAAAAATGACAGTAATATATAGAAAACTTGTACTGATGTCTCATTCGTGAGGTCCTGTGTTAGTCACTGTGGCAGATTTCACATTAGTTGAGCCCTCAGGTCTAGATAAGAGACCAGTTTTAGTCAATTATTTTATTTTAAGATAATATATAATCAAATAAACACAAAATTTTAGCTAAAAAGATCCACCTAATCATAGAATCACCTAGGTTGGAAAAGTCCTTTAAGATCATTGAGTCCAAGTGTAAACCTAACACTGCCAAGTCCACCACTAAAACGTGTCCCTAAGTGCCACATCTACTTGTCTTTTAAATATCTCCAGAGTGACTTAACCACTTCCCTGGGCAGCCTGTTATAAGCAAAACACTATTCTGCTTTTCAAATATCAGGTGTCTTTCTGTAATTTTTATGCTGTTATTTGAGAAAGAATAAAGCACGTGTTTTCCAAATTGAGGTGATCTATGTATACAGACCCCATGACAAGGACACATCATCATTTTATAAAGATTTTGCATAAGGACGAAGGTTTTCTTGCTTATGTATTCAGATGAGAGGATTCTCTGCAAACATGAAACAGGTCAAAAGGGTTACATCTTCAATTCAAGACAGGATAAAAGCTTCCTAAGCTTAAGAGACACAAGTCACTTTAGACAGTTTTGGAAACAAGTCTTAACACTGTGTATTTTAGAAATATATACCTAATTCAATCTCAAACTATTCAGATGAATACGAAAAAAGGAATACAGTATTTTTTGTTTTATTTAAATGTTTGGACTAGATCATCTCATTACAATTAATAGTTGTCATCTCAGTATAGCAAAGAATTTATTTAATAGACATTAAAAAGACATTATCTTTGGAACTTAGCTGTTAGAGCTATAGATAAAGATGTAGAATTTGAAAATGCATCTGTAAAAACAAAATGGAGGAGACACTTAAAACACTCAGTTGTTCTGAAAAAGTTATGGTGGTTTAAATGTTAACACTTTTGTTCTTAGCTATTTTCCACTTGAGACACTGCAATATATTTTTAAACTGCCATACTGAAGAATATTAATGATGCAACAAATTGACTGATGCTACAGCTGTATCTGTTTTTTTTATGAGCATATTTAATTGCACGTTTCTTAAGTTTCTAATTACAACCAGTACTAAAAGTGTCTAGATGCTTAAAGATGCATTTTTATATTTAAACATACCTCATTATTACTACTTATATGGCAGATAGTTCACTAAGATATAATGGTAGAATATTAAAGTGGATTAGAAATCTCATTATTAAAACACAAGCTTGTCTGAATAGAAAGGAAAAAAATAAAGTACTCTAAATGGAATAAGCACCTCTTCATTTTCTTTCACATATCTCATTTTATTGTGAGCTAAATGTCAGAGACATAAAGCCGTAACTGGTGGCATGATCCCATCAGGGAGGTTTGTATCTGTTATCATACTGTATTTAATATTATTTTTCCAAAGATTTTAAATAAAGCCAGTGAACTTTACTTAAGACTCAAATTTCAACCAAATGTGTTTTAGCCTATCTGGGGGTGGATTGTTTATTTTTAAAGAGTAAGATATGACTGCAGTCAAATAACATCTCCTCCTGTATTTTAACTCAGTATTAAGGCAGACACTAATTATGAAATTGTGCTGTCAGGTTACCCCTCTAAGGGCAGCCACACACTTCATGTTTTCAGTGGCAAATTGAATTTGACATTTAATTTGAAGCCCAGGATACCATAATGTAAAAGCTTCTGCAGCATTAGTGATAAAGCAGGCGGGCAGACATCCTGACTGCCTCTTTTGAATAGTCCTCTCCATATTACCACTGCCTTCATTATTTTCTACGGGGATTTTTTTCCCGATCTTTAACGGAAAATTCCAGTAAATGTTTAGAATCACAGTAGCTTACAACCAGAGCATTTCAGGTTCCTTTATACATTCATATAAATGATCTACTATAAATTTCATCCATATATGCTATCCAGACACCCTGTCAATTTCTGAGTTTAGATCAATCCTTAGCATAACGCTTAGTAGCTGGTGGTGCTGACACTTTCTCATTTGTTTATTCCTTGGAAGATATAATTTAATTTTATGTTGCACAAGAAAGTGTGCTAATAGTGGTTGCAAGCCTTTTATTGATTGAAGATTCATTTCTTGCAGAAGATTTCTGTGTAAAATGGCAGCCCTTCCTTTAATGCACTTCAGAGTAAAGTTTTGGAACGTAGTATTTTCAAGAAGCAGCTAGAATCCCTCCTTGCTTGACAGAATAGACAGGTTTAGGGTCAGAAATTAAGAATGTAATAACCTGAAAGTGCAACGACTGGTTTGGTGCGCATGCAAATTGAATTTAACCAGGATACTGGGTTAACCATCACCTTGGAGGTTACAATTACATGCCAAAAAAACAACAAAAAATTAGGACAGTTGCTTGTCTATGTAAGCTGTCATAATACAACAGCCATGAATTAAGCTGTGAAGTGTATACTAGCTCAGAATCAGGCCCAGAGGCTCCAGCTGTAGGGTACTACATTAACTAATGACAGGCTTCTGCACTATACGGTATTCATATACAAATATAATCAAGACCAAGTAGTAGCATATTTCAGTGGAATTATCCAGCCCCTTTCATATCTAATTCAGCTCACTACCCTGGATTTCAGGAAAGCAGATTTGACCTCTTCAGGAATCTGCTTGGTTGAGTACCACACGATAAAGCCTTAGAGGGAAGAGGGGCCCAAGAAAGCTCGTTAATATTGAAGGACCATCTCCTCCAAGCTCAGAAGTTACGCATCCCAACAAAGACGAAGTCAGGCAAAAACGCCAGGAGGCCTGCATGGATGAACAAGGAGCTCCTGGACACACTCAAGCACAAAAAGGAAGTCTACAGAAGGTGGAAGCAAGGACAAGTAGCCTGGGAGGAATACGGAGAAATTGTCCGAGCAGTCAGGGATCAGGTTAGGAAAGCTAATGCCCTGATAGAATTATATCTGGCCAGGGACATCAAGGGCAACAAGAAAAGCTTCTATAGGTATGTCAGGGATAAAAGGAAGACTAGGGAAGATGTGGGCCCTCTCTGGAACGAAATGGGAGACCTGGTTACCAGGGATACAGAGAAGGCTGAGGTACTCAATGACTTTTTTGCCTCGGTCTTCACTGGCAAGTGCTCGAGCCTCACCGCCCAAGCCGCAGAAGGCAAAGGAGGGGACTGGGAGAATGAAGAGCCACCCACTGTAGGAGAAGATCAGGTTCGAGACCATCTAAGGAACCTGAAGGTGTACAAGTCCATTGGACCCAATGAGATCCATTCACGGGTCCTGAAGGAACTGGTGGGTGAAGTTGCTAAGACACTGTCCATCGTACAAAAGTCTGCAAAGACCAAGTTATTTCCCATTTTTTTTCTACCTTTTCTGCATTCTGTGTCAAGTGGCTGAAGTGTTTTTAGTATTTTTGTATTGTCAGTATCCTAAAATGGAGTTTACTGTCATGAAGATCAAGAGCTTTAACACTCCCTACAGAGAACCCACAGTTCCCTGATTATACCAAGAAGTTGTCACAGTTCTGTCAGGAGAACTGGAAGGATATCTCCTGACTCTTTCCTCATTCATTGGTTTTTATTTCTGAAAATAATTCTGAAATAATTTCTTATAGTTTCTGAAATAATAGTTTCTGAAATAAATTCTTAAAAGTTTTTCTGGGGAGAGGACATCCTCCTTAACTAAAAGTCATGAGCCTCTTACTGGTGTCAGGAAAGCAACGTCATTGATTGTGTTGACAGTACTGATTTCCGTTGATCTCCCCCTGTTCTTTTCATGTCTATCAGAACTTGTCTTGCAAAAATTTGTCACTTTTTTTTAGCTTGTGAGTTCCAACTCGTTGTAGGTTCTGTTCAATGACAGGGTACAATTTGGTTTTTATTTCTTTTCTCTATTGCCATTCATGAAGGCAGAATATATACAATTTAGAAGCAAGAATGCAAACTATACACAGCATGGCTTTTTCTTTGCTGTATAGGATGTTTCACTTTTTGGAAAACTCATGTTGTCTATAAAATGCAAACTAAGAACAACAATTCAGCAAAATACAACATAACATAATGAAGGAACTATGTACCTTTTGCTGCTAGTGTGCTGAAATTCTGCTAGTGCATCAGGCAAAAATCAGCCAGTTAAGTATAAACCTGGGGCTACTGGATATTCTGGTACATGCTGGACAAGTGCTGGGAAATCCTATTAATTACCCAGAGAAGGCTCCATCAGAGTTTTCGGTCACTTGTTTGACAGGGAGCGAAGTATCAGGCCCATCACTGCACCTACTTATGATCAGTTTTTGTGTTTCTGGAAAATATGTGGAATGGTGCCTGCTTTTATTAAAAGTTTAGTCATTCCCTTCCAAGAGACCGAAACCTCTCGGCACAGTCCCCATTAGTAGTTATAAGGGAACCAAGGTGGAATGGAGTAGGAATTGAATGTGCTTCTCTTCCCCTCCTGATAATTAGTTGGAATCATAAGTGTTTTACAATCCGATTTCTAACCCTGCTGCCAAACAAGATAGCAGGATGGCTAATAGACAGATCTGAAAATGAATGCTGTCTCAGCCTTGTCACCTTTCTGCTCTTCACTAGAGGTTTCACGCAAAGCAGCAGAGGGAGAGAAGATGCCAAGAGGACACAGAGTTATGTAAAATAAGCTCTTAAAAATAGTCTGGGAAAGCCTTTTGTTAAATGTGATGTTATGCTTTCTATTCTTATCTTGGGTGTTCCCTTAGATTCTAGTTACATTAGTTTATCCATAAAAATTAACATTATCTATCTGTACAGCTTACTGTTGTGTCAGGTCCCACCATAAAAATATCTGAGCAATTGGAAAGAGAAAGTAATCCCTGGCACATTTTTTTTTTTCTATATTCCACGTTATGTTGAAATATTTTATAATTATTAAAAATAAAAGAATGGGGATATCATTAAATATGATTATGTAGATTACTGCTGAAAATGGAGAGGCAGGTATTGTCTGTGCTTTGAACATTGTTTCTAAGTGTGAGTAGTGTATTACTTGCAGTCTTTCTATTTGTATTTATGGGACTCCTTGGCCCCACAAGGTTACCTACTAAAGGGCCAAAGCTTTATATTAATTAAAGTAATCAATACATTAAATAATGTAATAATTTAATTAAATAAATTAATCTGATTTGAAATTAAATTGACTTTATAAGTTGAACCAGACTTAAACAAGGACAAAGGGACATTAGAAATATGATAATCCCTCATAGTTTAATTATACAGGTAAGCAGTCATGTGTTAGCTTGGCCTAATTCCAGTAAATTGAAAGAGAAAGTTTCTAATCGTAGATCCTTCACTTCAGCACTGAAAGTATATAATAAAAGTTAATCTCCCAGATAAGGAAAATCCAAAGCTAAAAACCAAGGAGAGTTCAAACCAAATGTGTGGGAAACATCTCATTTATATCACTATTTAAAATTTTCAATAAAGAAGATTTCATAATGCATCCAAAGGAAAAAAATAATCTTTAATTTGAAAATACTGCCACTGGTTTTAGCACACCTCCATTTACATCTTATTAGTATTTCAGAAAATTTAGCGCATAGAAGTGCAGTTAAAAAGAATTTCAGTTTCAACTTCACATTTAGATGTGCGGATATCTTCTGGCGATTTATTCACTAAGGCAGATATTAAGAAACCAAACTAGGCTACATTCATTCAAAGGGTTTATAACTGTTATGCAGTCATAAAAAAAGAAAACTAGTTAATACAAATATTACAGCTGAAAGTGGAGATTATCATCTGTTTTGAACTTATTTTCATAAGCTACAAGGCAGAGAATGTTTCCTGAACCATAGAAAACTCACGACCTTCAGAAAAGACATAGTGCACTGATATTGTGAGGAATTAAATTATGATATAATTAATCCATTTAATAATTAATTTCCTCTATATATTCTTTGTTCCCAAACAAATTGAGGCGACGGGGGAGTTGGGTAACAGTTTAGACAGTAAGAGCAGGCAGCAGCTGATGAGAAATGTAGAGCCTGGTTTCTCAGCTTCCCTGAGGAAGCAGAAGATGGCCATTCCTTCACATCCATCCCCTTTGTGTCAACAGAAATCAGCCTGATTATTCTGTTACACTGGGGACAGAAGAAAGGAATTACCGTTCTGATGGTTTGAGGGCTCGCTAAACGTAGCAAGTTGCCACAGTTTAAAGGAGGATCATCCAATACGTTCAGTGTTGCAAAAGGTGTGGGGAATAAGGAAAACAAAACATCTCTATGATCTGAATTCAGTGAAGTGGAGACATTATGCAGTAAAGTGATCAAAGGACCAGAGGAGAATCTATGTTACCTTTTCTTATTTGTAAACTTCAGATTTGAATTAGGTGTTTTACTCTCATTCTTTTTTCTTTTAATTTACCAATTTTCCTCAGCTGTTCTTTTACAATATAAATTCTAGGTCACCATCAATGACCGAGGTGAACGATTAAAGACAGATCATGGCATTGTGCCCCCAAATAACTTCTGTTTTCATAGCACAAGCAGATTAAATATTACAGGATAGCTACAAATCCAAAAATAAATCTGCTGTGTCTCCCATTTCTATGTACACTGCTGCAGCGCATCTTACCCCCAGCTGTCCTTGTTCGTTGGCCTCTACAGGCCAATCTTTGCCCTTGCCTATTTGCATATAATATACTAGAAAGTTAATGCAGGATGAGTTGCCTCACTGTTTAGAATCTCTGCTTTTTTTCCTTCCACAAAGAAAACATAAAATTTGGAGAAATCCTTTTTTCCCTTGTGAACACTAGATTTTTGTCATTCCCCATCACCTTCAAGAGTCTTCAGGAAGAGATACAATCCAAAAAGACAGAAAGAAATTAAAAAAGAAAACTAAAACAGTCACACTTCTTTTCTATGGGTATTTTTATCAGATACTCTCAGATGATCAAGGACAGGACTGAAAATTCTCTCCAGTGCCTCATTTCCTACTGTTGCTTCAGCCAGTTTCTCTTTACTACTGCCCAGTATCAGCATCTCCAAACAGCCACCGGCAACAACGGCTTCCAAGCTGACAAAATCCATTTTCATTTTGAACAATATTTATAAAAACATTAATGCCCTTTTTTAACCTTTGTCCATCGAACAAAATGAGGCATTTTCATTGTTCATACAATTATAAGGTGTAGTTCTTTTGACATTGCAACAGGAAATGTAAACGCACTAGTGTCACAATTATTACAGATGCCTGATGTGCCATTTCTACACCTTGGTTTATACAGCAGTTTAAAATCAGGTGAGAATAAATTAATAAAATCCACAGACCACTAGAGTTTTTTAGCACCAAGCTCTCTCTCCTACAGGCACTGCAATGTTCATTACATTCCCCTGCATGCCCCTACTCCTCATGAAGATAAAACGCCATGGCTCTTCCACCCTTAACCATCATTTATCCCTTCAGCTTTCCTAATGCAATAGCCATTAGGCCCAGGTTTCTGGCTGAGACATGCATCACTATGTCCGGTCACAACAGGACCAGTTGGCTGGGTCTGATCAACTTGGAAGACTAAAGAAAATGCTTCAGAGACTCTCTAAGTCAGTTACAGAAGTGGACATTTGTACACACATGTACATACAGACGTACATATATACGTTCATTTAAACCTTACCTTATTGTCTTACACACTGACAAATTTAACTTGGCAAGACTTTTATCAAACTTAAACATTTCAGTTTAATGTCCAGATGTCCATTTAATATGATCTTTATAAAAATATTTTGTTTCATAGAGGTAAAAAAGCAATTTTTTTTTTTATTGTTACTTTTTACCGTTTTGTAAAGATAGCAAAACTGTTGGGGTTTTTTTTTTCAAAATCAGAAGGCTTTTATGGAAAATAAAGCTATTGATGTTATTTTTTGTGTGGTATACCAAGAATAGTTTTGACACTTACTTACACAGAGAATAGTTCTAAGACTTAAATCTCATTTTTAAAGTTAAATACATTACTTTTGATTTCTTCAAATTCTGTGATAGAAAGACTTTCTGGAAATTGTTGCATGGTCTTTTAAAAAAAGAATTAATGTAATGTACTAAAAAGCGGTATTTGTATTTAAGGCAACATATTTTACATATTAATTTGAGGAAAATATCGAGAACAGCAAAAATTGTTCGTTTATTAACATATAGCATTACGTGCAAGTAAAAATATTTTTTTTTCTGTGTGTCAAATACAGACAAACTTGTTGCATAGGTACATAAACTTAAAATAGTGGAAAGATTAAGACAGGCTTAGAGATAAAGGATATATTTGAGCACTTAGCTCTACATCAGTGCTTTGGCGTATGGAACTGAAAAGTCGGCAGTAGATATTTCAGGAAGGTTTTGGTATGAAAATATAAGAAGCAAGAAAACAAGAAATATGTCACTATAAAAGAAGGCACTTAAAACACAATTAGTTGACTTTGAATGTTATGTACCTTTAATAGAGGTTCAACTGGGCAGTCATGACCTTCAGTAAGTAAATTCTTCTGTCTACCTGTTCAGTCTTTTTAAAAATGAGTGAGACAGAATGATTTAAAGAGATTATATCATTCATCTTCCTCCTTTCTACAAAAGACAGACCATAGAAAGTCACTGGACATGTTTATCACTCTCTGGGTATACCCCATGACAGCTGTAAACTCGAGTTATCATGAAGATTCAAACACTATTGTTATTTTTCCACCTTGCTTGCAAGGTAGAAATCTTTCCATGAAACACATTAACATGGCTGGTCTTATTTTTCAATTTTAACAATAAAGACAGCGGTTCAAACACAGGTTTTCTCTGAGCCCACAAATTTTTATTGTTTGAGTTACTGGAAATAGAGGTGGGCTATAAAAATGTCTGCTTATTACTAAATTAAGTGATATGTAGATAGAGAAACTGAACTTACACAAACAAAAAAAAAGTCTTAGAATCATTTCTTCTTCAGCTGGTACAAAGTTGTGTGTGCAAATATATATTTCTTCCTTTTAAAATAAAATGTTAGTTTAGCTTGGTAACTTGCTGATAGAAATTAATCTAACATAATTCAAGTTAAAGTTGTTCATTCAAGAGCATCCACAAAGCAGTATAAAGTCGTTCAAAGCGACTAGTTTAAAAATCAATTTAATTAACTCAGTGAAATGTACAAAACAGGTCTAAAAATTAGTGAAATCAAGGACATATACAGTCTAAATTTAATTGGTGACTATGTGGCCACTTGACCAAATCATGGTCAGGTTTTGTGATCAGTGTGATGATCATCAGAGTTTTGAATGTTAGCACTCAAACTCACACAATTAACATTCAATGTTTCACGGTGTTTAGTTTTGCCAGAGGCTGAACTAGGCTTGCTCTTTGTATCATAAAACATGAAAAGACCGGAACTCCTTAGTGAACTTCCAATTATTTATTTCTCTGTGTCCTGGTTTCGGCTGGGATAGAGTTAAATTTCTTCCTAGTGCTATGTTTTGGATTTAGTATGAGGTGTGAGAAGAATGCTGATAACACACTAATGTTTTTAGTTGTTGCTAGGTAATCTACTACTCAAGGACTCTTCAGCTTCCCATGCTCTGCCAGACGCACAAGAGGCTGGGAGGGAGCATAGCCGGGACAGCCAGCCCAGCTGGCCAGTGGGGTATTCCATACCATGTGACGTCATGTCCAGTATATGAATGGGAAGGGGGTCCAGGAAGTGGCGATCGCTTTGGCCATTGCTTGGTGGGTGGTGAGCAATTGCATTGTGCATCACTCATTTTGTATATTGTATCATTATTACATTATTATCGTTGTTATTATTATTATTACTTCCTTTTCTGTTCTATTAAGCTGTCTTTATCTCAATCCGTGAATGTTTTTTTCTCGATTCTCTCCCCGTCCCATTGGGGTGGGGGGCAGTGACTGAGCAGCTGTGTGGTGTTTGGCTGCCTGATGGGTTAAACCACTACGCTCTGCTAGCCTTTAGGCTTTTTAGATTCAACCTTCTAAAGAGTGACAGTAAAATTACTGAAGTTGTTATAAAGAAGGGTTAAAATAAGGGGTTAAAATAAAACAAATTATGACTTAAATAACTTCACTAAACAAGTGAAGTTCCAATAAAAATCATACAAAGACTTCTGTGTGGTAGAGAAAAAAAAAAGCAATCATAAAAACAACTGACAAGACAGATGAAATATTTTACTGGGTGCCAGGTCCAAAACCTGCTCCTTCTTTGTTGCACATCAGATAATTTACTTATTTGTTAATTAACTGTCATAATAATCTTGAAGTACATATTTTATTGATTATCTTCATTAACACACAATGGTGCCAAACTGCTGTTAAAACATGCTTAAAAGTATGTGAGAGACAGGAACTAATTTTTTACTAACTATCTTATATACCCACTCACACCACCATGTCTGAACAATGCCTTTTCTATTAAGAATGCCAAGGCTTTTCTTTGTATTGGGTCAAAACAAACTCTTGCTTAAAAATATTCCAGCCCTTTTAAAAAATTGTTATTATTTTTATTTTCTAGAATATGCTATTCCTTAGGTGTGTTTCTAACTTTTCTACTTCTTTCCTAAAAACCCTAAGATTTTCTCCATTTTACTAAATACTCAAGCTTTATTTTTGCTCTCAGTAGGGAGTATTATAGACAAGCAATAAGTCTTACTGGTTTTCTGGCTGCTCTGGCCAGTTCTCCTCATTCTTAACCAGAAGCAAGTCTCATCTGGGCACCTCCTCTTCTCCACTATCTATAATAAGCTCTTTCTTAATTATTAGAAAAACTGATACCTGGTACTAATCGCAGCATCACAAGCTCCTACTCTGAAAAGCATTTCATAAACCACGTACCTCAACATGAACAGCTAAAGAGAAACAAAAATAAATGAGCCATTAAAATGAAAGCATAATGGTGTCCTATCTTCTGTTCTTATTAGTACATTAACATTTTTTTTTTGTAATTGAGAGTAGCCATGGAGTGTTAGAGACAGATTTTGTAATCCACACCACTCGTCTTGGATTTTTTCCCTCTGCTAATCCTTCAGCAATAAATTATTAGAACTAGACAGAGATGAAAATCACATTAAATCAGAAAAGCATGAGAAACTGAAAAGAATCTGAAAAGGCTGTATTAAAATAAAATAAAGCGCCTTTAAATGATATTTTTGCCTACAGTTTTATATGGCCTTTTGTCACTAAAAAGTGGAAGGAGACCAGTTGCAAACAGCTTCTGGAAGGAAACAAAACCAAACATGCTGAATCTTGAGCTCTTCTGTCCACCACTGTTGAGTCACAGACAAGAAGAGTTTTCATAACTGCTGTACATACACAATATTGCCTGTGAATAGATACTTCTCCTACACATATTCCACTGCAAGGCTTCAAACACCCCCAGCAGTAGCCGGCAGGAGTTGTGCGTGGACCCTGGGAAACCTTCTGACACCGCCACGTTAACTACCTTTAGCAGAACTGCAGATGATTCTGTCTTTGGTTCACACGACCCCAGAGGAGGGCTGATTTTTAACTTGAGAAAATCCTCTGTGTGCGAGGTTCTACCTCAGATGGACATCATATTATATTTTATATTAGAGGGACAAGAAAAATAATTTATTTACTGCACTATGGCATCAATATTTTGGATTTTACAATCCAGTTGTGAGAACGAACCCTGAGCAACCACCTATGTAAATGGACCAGACTAGCATAATTAGCATTGCAGAAGTGCACTCAGCAACATCTTACAGGATTATACTTTAACCGAACATTTCTAATACATCTTCACTCATTAGACATATTTTTTTCTCTCTGAAGAATCAAAAATAGACATATGGGTTTTCTTCAAGCTATACATACATTTCTTTGATAACAAGTTTGAGAAGCCGCAATCCAACGTCCATTTATGGAGAAGTTAAAAGCTACCGAAAATCATGACATGAAATGAAAAATATTACT
Organism: Oceanodroma leucorhoa; assembly: GCA_030449065.1. Classification (NCBI taxonomy): domain Eukaryota; kingdom Metazoa; phylum Chordata; class Aves; order Procellariiformes; genus Oceanodroma; species Oceanodroma leucorhoa. The sequence continues at coordinate 3,959,320 of JASVER010000088.1, read as the reverse complement.
TGGCAGCCTTAAAGAGGGAACAGTAGCAAAAACTAGAGAGAATGGCATCTTCAGTCTAGTCGGAGATACAGGCATAGCTCCAGAATCTAAGCATGCTGTTTAATCCTTAATTGATGTATTCATCCTCTGAAAGCAGGTTACCAGCTGAAGAAAATTTGCAAATGCCAAAATGTCTATCGCAACTAGAAAAGCTAGCTGACTGTGACCAGAACCAGCTATTTACTATTATCATAACTTGGTACAGATAACACATTGGAAAATATTTCTTGGAAAGCTGTCTTAAATGGAGAACTTTCCAAATGGAAAGCAAAATTCATTATTTTTTCAGTTATGATTGTTTTAATGCATGTGACACACTAATTTTTGTTTGGTGTTTTTTTTTTTTTTCCACCCAAGATTAAATAGATAAATCCTAATCTCATTATATTACTTAATTGAAGATCTATTCAAAAGGACTATTAAATAAATAAGAATAAGATATATAACGAATTATAATTACCTGTAATTTGTAATAGGGCCCTGCCATTAGTTGAAATTTGATCTGTGAGTAAACAATAGAGGAGGTGGGAAACCAGACCAGTCAACATCTCAGTCTGAGGAAAAATAAGATGTTATATTAGGGCTTTCTGGAGGAATTTAGTTGCCTTCATTCTTCTGATTATTAAGAGAGAAAACTAAACAGACATCTTTATAACATTACAGAAATTAAGCAACTCTTCAAGGAAGTAGGATTAACTTTTCATGTACTAACATTTGTCTGCAGAGACATGCAAGAACACTGAGACAAATTTCTTCTCCTTCCCTAAGAAAATGTAAAAAAATTATCAGCAGTTTATAGGAGATGATAGTCTTTTCATTTTTATAATCAATATGAATACTATACCCTAGACAAGCTAAGTTACAGGGATGAAAGTGTCATTCAAAAATAATGAAGATAACAAAAAAAGGTGTGAAAAATTCATAGTGCATTTTCATGAATTTTTGTCATCAATCAGGAAAGATTTAGTCACTTAATATTGTCATCATTATAAGCAGATTTGAATGGCAGAATTCACATACATTAATCTTTTGGTATCTTAAAATGGAGATTCCACTTTTTCAAAGTAAAATGTATTAAAAGAGTTAAAAACTACTTTTAAAGAAATAAGTGCATGTAGTAAAGGACTAGGAAAAAATAATGTACAGGACAACATTCTGCACACAGGAGAATCCATGGACCAAGTCAAGTAAAAGAGATACAAGATAGTATATGCTCTAATCAACACTTTTTCTAGGGAGTGGATTATATTGTCAAAGAAGTACAAGACAAATGCTATTTAAGACTTAGAAAGCAAAGCCAAACCATGGAGTAGTCATGGATAATAAAGAATACATCTTTTTATTTAAAGATAATTTATCTAATATATAATTAGATTCTTTGAATATTAAAAATAAGTGACAAATTACAAAAATAGAATATGCAAATTATAGGATTTCTAAACCAAAAATCTAGATTCCATTGGAGGGTGCTGTAGTATTTTCATTAATAATGAAAGAGAGAAAGAGTTTATTTGAATGGCAGCACAAATAGGATTTTTCTAGTAGAGTTATTTTCGAGCCAGTAAGGAGTCGAGCAACACACCAATGAAATTGCTATCGGCAATAGGAAATACCTAGATTATGATGGTGGAAGAAGAGCCGCAATACTTGGAGCAGTACAGTTTTCTCCAATATCAGAAAACGTATTGCCAGAACTGCCTTTTTATGATAGAATATGCGGGATCTATAAAGACACTTGCGAAACTACTTTTTTATGGCTACAGCTGACACGGATATATTACTGACAACTAGCAAAACAACAGACAGCAAAACAAATGCTTGTAAATCTATTTGAAAAATAAATAAAAAAAAAAATCAACCAGCTGAATGTTTTTTATGAGAGCTCGTACAGTACAAACAGCCAAAAACCACTGGAGTTTAAAGCAAGGGACATCAGATAGTCTGCTAACAGTTAATAACCACCAGGAAAAGGGATTAATATTTTTATATTTAGGTCAATGGTGTTTTCGTATTACTTTTCCTTAAAGAAAGTTAGTTCTCAGTTACTGAAAGTTTGAAAAAACTTTAAACAATTAAAACATTTCAGAATGTCAATGTTGGAGGTTATTGAAACTAATGAAATTGTTATTATAAAAGTTTGGGCTTTGTGAATCTTCTGTCAATTCGTGTATTATTACATTTTACTACATTCACAGTAAAGTTCCTGCATGTCTAACATTTAAGAATCAACAGTTGTGTTGTCTGTATTGTTAGGATTTCAACTGCCAAGATTAAAAATGTGTCTAAAAAGTGTCATCATCTATTTTGTCCCATTTCTAAATATTGTAAAACAGAACCATGTTAGACTAATGTTTCCTGGAAAGGCAAGATGAGATAGTAGAAGCAGCAGAACAGAATATGAACTGGAGTTTCTGACAGGCATGAAGGTATATGTTTGATTGATAATAACCAAACTTCCCTCATTTATTAGTTCATTCTTTTTTCTTGTCAACAACACACGTTCAGTTCTCCAATATATGTGACCTATGCGTGCTTTGCAAGGGCTATGGTTTTTATTATCAATATTATTTGAGATGCGGAAATTGCCAGAGAGAGTGGTAAATAGTTATTTTGTTGTTGCTGACAGTTAAATTATAAGGAAAATAAATATTTATTTCATATTACTAATATAAATACTCCTTGCCAACAATTATCAGCAGCAAATGTGTGATAATGTGGGCTGCCAAGGAGAGCTTGACAGTGCAGAACTTCCTTTTGGATTGACTGTCAGCTAAAAAGATCAGCTGAACAGAAAACTAAAGTTAGCCTTTTGAATTTATTTGCAAATTAATAATAATTAAAAAAAAGGGTTTGGAGTCAAATGAAATATTTTGCTGCTGTATTCTAAATCAGATTTTGTTTTTATTTTAAGTGGTTACTAAAATTATATTAACTTTTTGATATAAAGCTAATTATATGAAAACATTTCATTTATGTTCCTTCACAATTTTTTTATGTTGTGCAAAAGTCATATTGTTCCCTGAGAAAGGAGTGAATTTAAAATTTCAGGTACACTGATATCAAATACATTTCAAGCAATAAAATAAATTGTCTGAATCATAAGTTTTATGTCATTCAAGATTATCTCAACTATAGGCAAAAGGCGATGTTTCACAGTCCTGGAAACATGACATTTAAGTACTGTAGCCATTCAAGCAATTGGAATCACAAAAGCTGTAGGGTGCAATTAACAAGCACTTTATGTTAGAACAATGAGCAAGATGCCTGGTAGTATATCAAAAGATCGACCAACGTCTATAGAAGCCCTGTATTATACGCATGTAGAATAGCAATTTTTCAAGCATGGCATTGCAAGGTACATAACATGCACTAAATGGATTGCAGTCCATGATTAGGGCTTGCATGTGCATTGAGCAAAAGAATGACATGATTGCCTAATTTGTAATGCAGAATAAGAGATGCCACTTAATAAAAGAACATAGAACGTGTGTCTGTAAGGATTACAGGATGCAAAGAGTACAAAGATGAATCTTAATTTGAGACTGTGGACTAAAACTGCTACAAGGTGAGATCCCACTGTGTGCTACCTATCACCTGAGTAGAGAATTTAATTTGCTGTTGTATTGTATCACCCTGAATAAAAGGAACTCTGGAGTCAACCTCTGAGTCTAGAAAATTCTGAGAAAATTCAGCCTTTGAAAAAAGTGGAATTTGAAGGTATCTGGATAAATCAGGGGCAGCTAGGTGCTGAGTAGCTGTGTCTCTAAATGTCAGTGCTGGGCACTCAAGGTAGCAGTCCCAGGTGTTGTTTAATTAGACGCTTGTCTTTCCACAGAATTGTCACCAGCATTATTTGAAGTTGTGAATAGTCAGTCTCTATATAATTGACTTTAGTGTCTCTATAATAAGAAAGGCATCAGCTATTGTCTCTGGAACTTTTAAGTTCCTAAATATCACCTTATATTGTTTTTTATTTATTTATTTAATTTTATGTTTGGGGCTTTCTTTAAGATAGACACAAATGTATTTGGGGAAGGTTTATAACATTGGCTGAGGTTTTACACGTGTTCTGCTCCATACAGACCTTAAAAATTTTCTGAAGCTTTTTGTATGCCTGGGGGAAAGACTGAAATGAAATATAATTACAATCTTCATCCTTTCCTTTTTCTTTTTTCTTGCCAAGGATGATGTATCAGGTTTTCAAGTGGAAGACGCATTCTGATACATAGCAGCATTACACTTGTATTTTTCAGATGATATCAACAGAGTGATTGTGATAGCAGAAAAAACTGCTCTGCAGAGTAATGAAAATACAATGATACAGAAGTATTTGAATCTTTGGAAGTTATGGGTGGAAAAAAGTATACTACTGCTTTTCAACAGTTTCCATTGGAAACTCTCCGATGGGTGCACAAAGTATCCCTTTGGGCAAGCATTCAGATTAAACTACAATGTGTTTTGACTCTGAGAGGAACAAAGGGGGAAAATATTGAAAGACATCACTGAAAGTTTAGTATTGCTCTTAGAGTACTGAATTTAATTTGAAGAGACACCTTGATCGTTATCTTATGGCCAATCAGACAGGCTGCATATAAATGGTAATTTTTTTCTTCATTTTGCCCTATAGATGGTCTCGGACTTCCAGTATAATCTCCTGAATTCTGTTTAACATGTGGCTAGTAATATTGTCTAAAAAACTAGCTGATGCTTCTTCTCCATCTATTTTCTAGAACTCTAGATGGTTGAATTTGAAAACCAGGTAGGTCTTGACTTTTCGTATATATAGTCATCAAGTCCTCTCCTTTCTAACTATTTGGAAAAAGAAAAATGTGCATTCACTTTAAATAGAGTAAGGTATTTGCCCATTTCTAGAACTACATGTTTTAACTTAAGGGAGTGAAAACCATGAACTAATACATCTCTAGGTATACATATTTTCTATTTCTGGTTTCAAAAAGAAGAGGAGATTCCAAATTATAAAAAATCCAGGAAAAAGCTGTTGTTCTTGACATTTCCTATATATGTGGAAAGTTCAGACAAAGGTATAATGAAAAAATAAGAAGCTGGCAAGTCAAAAGTCAAAATATAAAAGACCTAAATGTCATAGACTCTGATTTTCAGGTCTTTTGTCTAATGCAACTTTAAAAGCTTAAAGCAATGGTGCTTTCAAATTAAAAACTTATCTTTCTATAAAGAAAGATCTCTATGGTGCTTTCTAAAGGGCATAGGAAAGTCACAATGAATTAATGAAGAAACTAATTATATTTTAAAAAAATTATTACTTTTGTCTTGATATTTTAAACCTTGAATTAATTCTCTCATGGATGGCTGTGCAGCCTCACAAAAATTTTGTATTTGCACTGTGATCCAGTGATACAGATTAGCAAATTCAAACACTGATAATGGCATAATATTACAGCAAGAACTTCATAACAAGGTTTGATCTTGAGTAAATACCCCTAGGTCAAAACAGCCATCCAGTCTGAACTCTGCGGTGGTGCTGATAAATCTTTTTGCGTTACTACTATTTTAGGGCTTGTATGAGAGTGCCTAGCTGGAAACACACCTTTAAATTGCTATAATAATTTCTAACATGTTAAACAATTACCTTCTTTAAGCTGTTCCTCTTTGGTTAGACTAGTAATTTTTTTGCTGTATGGTTCTTTTTCTGTCTTTCCTTTTTTCCGCATGTATCAGAGAAGTACGCAGATCTTTATGCGGTGTTCAAAACACTCCCCTTCTGTCTAGTGTAAGACTTCCACAGATACAATTGATCCATTTCTAAAATGAGACCCAGCATTGTACTAACTTTCCTCAAATTGTATGAAATTGCATTCTTTACTTGTAATTTGCTGTCCAAAATGAGACCTCCCAACGAAATTGTTTAGATCAGAAAGAAGTCAAAAAATAGACATGACAGGTGACTTCCTGTAGTTTTCGGTTCCCTCTACAATTTATGGAGTACTCACCAATGCTCAGCTGCCCTTCTGCAGTAGCTCAGAGAAGGCTGGAGGTGAGACAGGGCAGAGGAACGGAGGTGAGCGCTAACATCAGGTTGTGCAGAGACACCCTCCTTTTCTGAAGGATTCGGAAATCCTGAAGGATTCAGGGTAACACTGAAAGCTGTTACAGCAAAAAGGCATGGAAATAGCTAACTTGAGGAAATTCCAGTGAGCAGGAAATAGTGAGGATTCCCTCAAGCTTCTTTTTTCAGGCTCTTACACAGTAAAATCCGAACAACAACATGCGGAGTCATCCAGTTCTGTTCATTGCTTTTCCCTGAAACTGTCCATTGGCACAGATTTGAAATTTCTGTATCTAAGCAGTAGAGATCAGATCCGGTCTTCATTATTCACCATCAGACTGTGGTGGGAAGCAAATTACTCTGAGTCCTCCAGAACTTTTCTGAGTTTTATAAGTAGTAATATTGTAGGACTGCTTTAAAAACAAATTGTACTTGTCTCAGCAAAGGGCTTTGGAGGTGCCATGAGGAACGCTTTCACTCTCATCACTGAGACATGGAAAGTAATTTGGAAAGTTTTGTGAGTAAGTGACTCACATGGCTTATTGCCTACAGCATCTGCAAAAGCGTTGATAAGAACAATGCCTAAATTAAACTGTCACTGCTGTATCCAAAAGGTTTTTCTGAGTTGCACATGGGTAACAAGCAGCCTTACAAAGTGGGAGCACAAATGCCTTTCTTCTACGTGGCAGGAGACAGAGAACAACATTCCTTCTGACTGGCATTGGTCCAAATATCATTAATCGCTTCCAGAGAATAACTTTATGCTTGTGATAGGTACAATGCACAAGACCTACCTTGCAGTTTATGATTTTGTGATGGAGAAGGGTACTGGGGTAAAAGTTGGTCAAACACCACCTACAGAAACTTGTATTTGCTTTCCCTCCTGTTTCTGGAGCTGTGAATCTCTTTTTAAGCATGTACGCAATGAAACCCCTCAATTTCTATTGATATCCAGTTCCCAAATCTTGTCACCTTATTTTGTACATGGAAAAAAATCTTAGATAGTTATACTACGCTGCCAATTTTAACACTACCCTTTTTTGTCTCTTATGAGAGAGATATTTCTTCCTGAGTCAGTACTGAATAATCTATCAAACATGAAGTGAAACTTGGTACCACAGGAAATCACTAAAACCAACATTTTACAGTCAAAACTGAAAATGTAGTTTTTACAGACACACACACAGAGGCACACACATGTTAGTCTGAGCTGGTTGATGCTTTTAAGCTAGAGACCATAAAACGCCCAAACTTTTCACCTCCTAATATGTTGTTTACGTAGTTACTAAAGTAGTTTTACTGAGCCATTTTCAGTTACTTGTTGCCTGACTGCTCCATTTCTTTATCCATGTTGGGTAGGAATTTTCACAATGGCCTTCAGGAGTCAGATACTGATGTCTGGCATCAACAATTCACAGGGATGAGTGGGTAATATTTGAGATTGCTCTGTCAATCATTTATTTGGATAAATAAATAATTTGGATAACTGCCTGTTAGATGCAACGTTGTGTACAGAAAAATTAGATTATCCTTTTCAAAAGCTACTATATAGTGATAACAGCAAAAGTTGCCTAAGGAGTAATTTTAAATGTTAGACTTCCACATCAGAAACCTGTGGAAGTTTTCATTCTCAACTTTTTATAGTCTTGAGTACCTGTATTTTCTATGCCTTGCAGATCTCTAAATCCTTGAATTTAGCATAGACAAGTACATAAAACATACCCCGCAAAATAAACCCCATCTTTTTTCAAGTTTTTTAACTTGTCATCAAGCAAAAGCAATACTATTTTTGAGCAATACAACTGTGTAAAACAGCTCACTGCAACTTCCGCACATCCCTGTTTTAAGCACTAAACTATCGGTCTCTTCTGAAACCTACTGTTTCTCTAAGTGACTTCACAGTATTAGGTCCTAGGACTCAAGATATGAAGAATGGTAGTTTATATTGAATCAATTTCTTCTTTCAATTAAGCAAAAGGGCAAATAGTTCAAAGCATACACCATCATGATTAGCTGTTTTATGCAAATGGCTATGCTTAAGAGCTAAAAATACTTAATCTTCAGTTGTACTTTACGATCTGGTACAACAGAAATGCAAAAAGAGAATGAAATTCCTTTACTTGCTTATGTTAATCTATATGTTTGCTGCCTCTTCCACTAAGTCAGTCATAGGTACTGACCTCATGGAATTAATTGCCATGGAAAATGAGTTAATGCCATATATATATCAAGTCCTTGTAATAGAACAGCTAAAGAGTAAACCATTGAAACATTTCCAAGAACAGAGAATAATTAACCAAACCTTAGAAGAGTTAATACTATGCTGTTATTGCTTTCATCTCTAAAGATAAAAGAACTGTTTCTTTTTCACATCCACCTCCTGCAGACTTCAGGGTTTTTTTTACAAGCTGAAATGAAAGTTGACAGTGCTAAATTTACAAGTATATTAATGTATGCATAACACTGCTGTTCTAAGTGTGACTTTGGCCCTTAAATATTTTTAGGTTTTCCAAGAAGTTAACAGTGTTTTGAAAATTTTCCTACTAATCAAAAATAATTTGTGGAAGGAACCCAACATGTATATTAATGATGAATGAATAGAATCCAACTGGGACATGAAAGAACTTTCTGGTTTTTTTCCAAAGTATCTTCCTGAAAATTGAAGTGATTTCCTTTCATAAAAAATCAGCTGATAGTCAACCTCATCAAAACATTTGATTACTAATACAGAACAACCACCTGCAGCAATTTTTGTAATAAGCACCTGAAAGAAAATCAAGATTAATGTTTTCAGTAATTACCTGGAAGAAGCATTAGTCTGTATCTATTTAATAACTGTCTGAAAGAAATAAAGTACAATACAAAATGCATGTTATATGCATTGTTTTAGGATTTGTATTCTTGCTCTGTGGGAATGGGAAACTACTGTTAGGACTACAAAGATGACATCAAACTTGACAGTTTCTGGAATCAAGTACCTGTCAAAAAAGAACTGCCCACCTACCTGCCAGCTAGTTATTTAAATACTTAAAATTAATTCCCTTGCCTTACTGTTGCAGAGCACTTGCTTCAGAGAATAAATCTTTCCTTAAGAATAAATGACAACTTTGGGAAATAAAGTATACATTCTCCTCAAAGAAGATTCAGGATTTCTTTGATCCACAAACGTAGGACATGGACATTATAAGAGAGAACATGAGGAAATATGAAGGTTCTTTTACAACCACAATAACATACCCTTTTCAATTAGTTACCTGAGAAAGAATGTTAGAACTAAGAATCACAAAACTGTTAATTAAGAAATTTGGGTCTATTACTACAGGATTTTCAGGGTTGAAGTGCAGACTAAGAGAAAGTTTGGTTCATGAACACAACAGTTTTATACTGTGTATATGAACAAAATCTGCAAAATAGCTAGCAGACAGTCTCCAAACAAGAATAGAACAAAGCATTGTTCAGTATTACAAATGAAGCAATACTTAAGGCGAGTAATTTCTGTCTGTTAGACCATCAATACCTCGGAAAGATGTATTTTACAGGATTAGATCTGAGAACTTTGTAATAAACATTTTAAAATATAACTAAAAGTCAAAAATGTATCTTCCTTTTATTGCAGGATAAGAAAACCTGGCTAGAGCTACTAATGTGTGGTAAATTGTTATCCTCTGGTAGTACAGGCTATTCTTTAAAACATAATCTAAGATGCCTCTCAGATATTAAATTCCTGCAAGAATGGGAAAAAACATCACCTTGCTTTCAGATAAATACAAATACAAATATTATTAGAATAAAAGAAAATAAGATTATAGCACTTGATAACAAAGGTATGCTTTGTAGTGCTTTGTAGTGAAATTACTTTTTTCTCAATGTAGTTAAAATGTGATTATTATTATTAAATCTAACACACCTAAGATATTATTACCATGCTAAACTAAAAGTGTCCATTGTCTAGATCTTCCTTGAGATCTGTGCTAGAAGCATAAACTAAGGAATTGTGTCTTGGGTAGAGATCTGTCAAACAACAGTCTAGAAACAGAGCATTGCTGTTTCTACATGAAATATGACTATATGATGGATAGGAGTTTAGTCTATGCATGCCAAGCAGAAAATAGCATGAACTTATGGCTTCTAGGCTAGAGTCAATTCATGAGTTTGTGTGTATCTAAATGTACCCATAGGTATACTATAAGTGGGATTACAGATGACACCTACAAGTTAGTATCAGAGTAGGTATTTCTGTTTTACTGGTAGTATAACTAGCCACATAAAACAGTGTGGCTTGCTCTGGGGAATTTATATTATTATGTAGAAAACCTATGAATGAGCTCACAGTTCTGCAGATTATTGTACTGCTATTGTATTTGTTGTATTGTATCAGTCTAGTTTTATTGTATGTAAAGTTTTCATTTCAAAAGTTGTTATCTCACTACAGTTGTGGGAGAAACATGTACAAAACTCTGCAATATCTTTAGGAAACACATCACAGCTAGGAAAAATAGTTCTGGAAATTGTCATCTTAGTTCCCTGAGTCACTACCTCCAGATCCTAAACACAGAAGTATAAGCGTGAAAACTGTTAATAATTATCTCTTCTAGTCTATCTGACAGACATACTATATAACATGAAATAATCCTAAAGTCCCTCCTTAGATAGGCAGTGACACTTAACTGTCTCCATATCCAGATGTTAAAGCTTGCCACTTTTGCCACAGAGTTTTGTTGTATTACACATCATATTATGCTATCAATATAAACATGTTACAAAGAAAAGTTTATTTGTGGAGGCAGAGCCTCAGAAGAGGAGGAAACATAAGACAAAATCAATACCAAAACAAAATCAATAAAACAAGTTAGATCTACAGTATTGTTCCTCCTATTCCTGTTTATATTTTATTCACCAAGCCCTCAGCAGTTTTTTACTGTAAATTAAGTTTTTGCAATTCCTCCAGTGTACTACATGCAGTGTTACAGAAACCAGATCTAACTGTAAAACTCAGAGGGTACACAAGTCTTGCTTGTTCATTTATGAAAAAAAAAAAAAAGAATATGAAAGTAAATAGGTATTAAATGTTATAGCAGATAAACTGAAAGTAATTAATAGCCTGTAAACTTGTGGGAATGTGTTTATCCTAGCAAGGATTTACCAAAGGGTGTGTCAAAAGGGGGATATTCTGATCTCTTGCTGACACGAACCACTGTGGCACATGTGCTTCCATGAACACGGTGACTTCACACTGATGAAACTACAGAAAGTCTTGTGCAATGGATTAGGACTAAATGTCCTTGAATTTAGCTCATGTGAACTCGGTGGATTGCTGCTTAAAATAATGATCAAGCAATGCACTGCAGTTCTTAAAAGGGCAGCCACATGGGCTCAGCAGCAATATTCAAAGTGATGGGTACCCATATTTAAGAATGGTACCTGTATTGGGTTTACATGGCAAGGTTTTGGTATCAGGGAGGGCTGCAGGGGTGGCTTCTGTGAGAAGATGCCAGATGCTGTCTCCACGTTGAACAGAGCAAGTTCCAGACAGCTCCAAGACGGACCCGCTGCTAGCCAAAGCTGAGCCCATCAGTGATGCTGGTGGCACCTCTGTGATAACATGTTTAAGAAAGGGTAAAAAATGCTGTGCAACAGCAGCTGGGAGAGAGGAGTGAGCATATGTGAGAGACACGGCTCTGCAGGCACCAAGATCAGTGAAGAAGGAGGAGGAGGAGGTGCTCCAGGCACTGGAGCAGAGATTCCCCTGCAGCCTGTGGTGAAGACCATAGGGACACAGATTGTCCCCCTGCAGCTCATGGCAGTCCACAATGGAGCAGATATCCACCGGCAGCCCATGGAGGAACCCACACCGGAGCAGGTGGATGTTCTCTGAAGGAAGCTGTGACCCCATGGAAAGCCTGCACTGGAGCAAGCTCCTGGCAGGAGCTGTGACCCTGTGGGGGATCCATGCTGGAGCAGGTCATGAAGAACTGCAGCCCGTGGGAAAGACACATGCTGGAGAAGTTCATGGAGGACTGTCTCCCGTGGGAGGGACCCCATGCTGGAGCAGGGGAAGAATGTGAGCAGGAAGGAGCAGCAGAGACAACGTGTGGTGAACTGACTGCAGGAGCAAATTCAAACTTAAAGAAAATTAATGTCACCTCTACTGACCTCTGGAGTAAGTGCTCTTGAGAGCACGTTCCTGTAGCACTAGCTGATCCTTTCTAGATGTACTTTTCTAGCTATGCTTATTCTGTGCTGTGGATGTCCCTAGTTTGTGTTTGTCTTCTGATGTATCAAAATAACATGAGAGCAAAGAAAGCATTAGTTCACAAAAGTGAATCACCAATATTTCTGGCACGACATTTCAGGCTAAAATTTATTTTATCCCCCCAAAAAACCCCAAATCACTCAGACTCCTCCACATCTCAGGTCTGTGTTGAAACAGGCATCTAGAGACAGCTCATGTTTTCAGGCTAATCCCTCCCAAAACTGATATGGAGTTTTAGCTTACTTTTCACAGTCAGCTTTAACTTGCAAGCACACTTTGCTAATGTAGCTGAAATAGCCTTTACATATAGGAGGCACGTACTTTAAAATAACAATGCATGTGTAAAGCTTGAAAAGAGTTACAGTATAGTGGCTACATGGAGGAGAAAATAAATTTGTTAGATGTCACCCTAACGTGATCCGTTCCCTACTTCAAGTGATGTGCTTAAGGCCACAACGAGCCAAATTTCCCCTCAGGAGAACAATGAGTATTTGCTTCACTACAATAAATCAAACCCCAAAGCCAATTAAATGCATTGGTATGAATTTGTCATACTATCTGCGTGATCTGCTTACTAGATGCAAGGTTTTCAGCAACTCTAGCACTAGATTACCAGGACCTGATTTTCAGACAGAAGTCAGACCTGACTTCTCTTGTCTGTACATTTATTTGAAGTGTAGCTATTGCACCAAAAAGTCTACAAAGTTGTCAACTGCTTTTAGAACCCTTCCTTGACAGTTAACATCTTTTTTACATGAGCGTGCACCTCAATATTGTGTGCACGCATGTGTGCATGTCCCACATGGATTATACCGTCAGTTTGGAAATTGTGCTTAAGATGATTTTTTCATCAAATTCTATCCTGATTAGGTATAAAAAAACTTCGAGATCCATTCACATTCACCGGTTCCTTTTACTATCACTGTTACTCTTTCTTCAGAGCTCTGTAATTCACATCTTAAAGGCTCAAAAACTACACAGCTATATCAAATGTTACAGGAGTTTTCTCCAAACTTAACAATATGGTCAGCTTCAGTCCCACATCCATGTGCAATCTTAATTTCCCAACTGAAGGCACTGGAACTGCGTAACTATCATCAGCAGAGTAATGACATCTCTCTGTTTGCCCTTAGATAGAAGGAAAATTATCCTTGAGGCCAAGTCATTGCAAGCTTTATACATCTCGTCTTTTGAAGTTATCATCCAATTGATTTATACTAGATCTGTCAATTAACTGTTAGTTCCCTCACTGATTGTGCCTATATCCATGCCCAGCCATAACACTAAACATTGCCTCCCTTTTCTTTAGAAAGTGTGGCTCTATTTCCTTAGGAAAAATATGTTCTCTGAACTGAGACATGATAAAATATCTCCCTTTAGAAAAAAAAAATTCACATATTTGTTCTTTCTGCTCTTACCACTAGGCTTCTAAACCCATATTTCTTTTCTTCCAAAGCAAGAATTCTGAACACAGTTCATTTTTCTTCTATCTCCACCTTTTTTGGAAAATATGCCTACTGCCACCTCCATAACATTGCCACACTCAGTCCCTACTTTCTTCATGACTTTGTTGGCATTCTTATTGTTTCCTACTCTAGTGCTGCAATCACTGCATTATTTATGATTTTCATGTATCCCTACTTCAGGGAACAACAAAGTAATACAGCCTGATTATCTTTCTACTCTAAGGCAGTATCAACCTCTTGAGAGAAATGAGGCAAAAGTAAAGGAAATAAATACCTATGGAACAGGTAAATGACAACTAAAGAGGAATATATTAAATAATAACAAATAATTTAAAAGTTGCAGATAAAAGTCTTGAGTTAATAAACTGACTGTTTATTATTATTGTTGACAGAGTATAATATGCAAGCTAAATATCATGAAAATGAGATTTCAGAATGTCATCTGACTCCATTGCTTTTTAAAAGTTATTTGAAAATTACAACTTTCTGCATTTAGGTATAAGGCACTCACTCCATTTATCTTCTTATGTTTATATTCATGACTATCTGAGGAAAACCAGTTTAGGGAAGATTTGAATAAAATGGGTTTCAACATAATCTTTAAGAGCCCTGATCAAGTCATTCTTTTAGGAAGGTACTTAGGAAGCCAGAGAGGTTGCCCTTAAGCATATTTAAAGAGCATCCAAGCAGCAAAGAAATATTTCAGTCCAGTTTGAAGGAGATATGTTATTTTTCCATTACTATCAATTTATAAATTTATATTTAAAGGATAAAATTATTCTGTTGACTATCTGGATTAGCTCTAGTCCAGCAAAGAGCAGAATGCCTTCTTCAGACATCCTGTTGAGATAGGGTACTCCTGCATGTCAGGGTTTCATAGAAGGTCAGGGTCCTCCAGAAGGCACAGTCCCAGGACCGTTCAAAGCACAGTCACCCAGAGCTAACCAAAAGGAAATATCAAGCAGAGAGGTATCTCTGAATTCTCATTTTGTTCTGATATTTAGGCATGACACTCAAGATTATGCCTCTGTCCATGCAAATTTAGGATGCTGAATACTTTCCTGATGAAAGAATCCTAAGTAGAAACCCCTCAAAACCTCACTCTGTTTAGGAGCATCAAGGCGTGGAAGTGTCCGGGTATTACATTTATTGTTAAAACACCAGCAGAGGAAATGGGTTATTCTTTCCTATCTCAGTTCAACTTTGAAAACTCAATGCCATGTTTCCCAATTTCCAGTTCCTAAAATGCCAGAACACAAAATAGCACACATGATTCTCGTTCCTCATGCTGAAGCCGGTTTTGACATACAAAATTATCAGACTGGGCAGAAAGAAAAAATGAGAGAATTTGATCTCTTCCGTCATTGGCGAAAGATATAACAGGAGAAGCTCCTGTTCAGCTCTGCATTTAATGGCAGAAGGGGAGCATACAAAGATGCTATCAGAATATGACCAGTCTAAGTTGCAATGAAAGATAGTTGTCTGAGGAGAAAGGAGGAGAGCTGCAGCTTAAAAACAAACAAAACGGGCCCATATATTTAGCAGATGTCACTATGGTCTTGAAGGCTGTTTTGAACTAGATTGTGGCCATGAGCTTCCGAATGTTTGGTGCATACATAGCAACAAGGTCTTTTACAATTTTGTGGGTCGCAACAATCATTTCTTAGATCATTTTCTATAGAAACTGAAAGGTAAATGCTAAAGGAGCAGCAAAGTCCAATATGTGATGCCTTTTCATTTCAAATAAGCTTTCTGACCTGCTCTTGAATTTAAGCACCTAAATTGTTGTTTAAATCCATAAGCCCCACATAGGCACTACAGCAGGCAGTCTGTTCTTGCGCTACAGCTCATTCTGCTTTTTCTCTCCTCTCCCAGATTATATAGCTAAAATAGACCTTTCTAAGGATAAAATTGTTTTTATTAATTTACCTATAGCAATCCAAATATTTCTATTTTTTTTTTATCTTTACACCTTTTTACAATGATGCAAACTGAATTCTTTTTTCTAGCATTCCTTACAGAAAACAGTTATGTTGTGTGCATTCTATCTAATATTTGATATGGCAGAACATGAATTTCACACTGTACTACTACAAAAATGCAAACTGTTTCAGTGCTGCTTTCTTAAGAGTATATTTCTAAATAGTCATTTAAAGCCAATTTAATCTTTTTAGCACTTTTCTTTTGGAAATAAAACTATAGGTAGCTACTCTTTGTGAAAATTCAAAGAGATTTTGTTCTATTATCTTTTGTAAAAGCTAAACCATGTCAATTTGTATCCAAATTTAGTCCAACTGACAAAGTTTTTGTGCTTTGAATAATTGGATATTGGAATATCTTTGGATAGGGAGAAGCTTTTTTTTTTTCTTTGTTTTGTTTTGGTTTTGTGAAGAAATGCAATTACTTTTACTCTATACTTTAAACTCTAGCAAATGGCTTGGAGCTAGAAAAGGTTTCATGTTATCCTAATAAACCAAGTTTTAGATGTGATAAGATTTTTAGGTCATTCATTTTCTTATAAAGGCAGAGATATTTTTATCTTAACAGGATTGGTACTGGTTTGCTACCCCGTCTCATTTACTGCTTTGATTTTTTGCCCCCAAGTCTTGCTTTTCCTACCTCCTTCAGCCTCATGCAAGGCTTAATCATTCTCAAAGGATCCATCCTGTGACCCACTGATCTTAGTTTTCCCTTTTGCCCTGAATTCCTTGAATTGAATCACTATGTGCTCTCTTTGTAGAGACAGAAGGCTGTGTGGCCCACACTAAGAAATCAGCAGGAGAGAAAGGTGAGTCTAGTGTATAAAAAGGATTCTTACTCCTTCTGTGGGATTTTGTAGTTGCTAACATGCTTCTTTCTGTCCTCAGAGCTTTACTGAGTTTTTGCTAGCTCACAAGGGTGATCAACCTCTTTTCTCTGGAAATCTGTCCTTCAACAGTCATTGCTTAAAAACTATGGCTCTTCCCTGACCTCTATTTTGGAATGCTACTTTACAAAGCATCCTTTCTCATGGTAAAGTTAATCCCTGGAGACAAGAATAAATTTGTACACCGGATGATGTAGCAATAGCCAAGTGCTGTAGTTGCAAGTGATACAGGAAAGAGCACTCTGCATGGGAGCCAAATCGAGCCAAGAGCCTCATCACTGCATCTCCGTCTGCAAGTGAGTGAAAAATCCTGGTGAAGGAATGAAGGCTCAACTTGGCCATAGGAGAGCAGAAGCTGGACAGCTACTTGGTGCCATAAGTGAGGTAAGAAAATTTATCACTATAGTTCAGAGCAGTCCCACCCATGCACCAATATTTTGCTTTTCCCAGTCTCTGCCTCTTTTTTCCTTCAACCTTCTCTGTTATTTCCAGTTGTCCTTTCTTTCCACACTTTTTCCTCTACCCTTCAGTCTTTCCCAGCTCTTTTCCCCTAACTCTTGCCTTAGGGTACCATCCATTATCCTAAAATATATATTATCCTATTACCTAAAAAAGGTGGCTTCAGCTTTGCTATGCTGTGTTTATAGTCAGGTGATATCCAGACACATCAAGCCTATAAACATTTCCCTTACTGTTTTTCAAGTTCAATCTCCAAATGGCAGTAATTAATATACCATACTCCTTATTGCCACAAAAATGTTTGCTTCCTTAGACATATTGGAGTTATACTTTATGGAAAATACACCTACTTCCACTTACAAAGGCATGCATTGGCATTTGTTTACTCATCAAGTTGCCAAAACTGTTTGTGGATGCCTTGCTAGAAGGTTCATAATGTGCTTTTGAATATCCAAAGTCAATATTGTCACTGACAGTATTTCATTAGCAAGTTCTTCTAAGATGATAATTTGATGTGATTAATTATGAAGGCTGAGAATTTTAGGAACCCCCTGGTGAGCAGTAGCAGTCAATGGGAATCACAGTGACTGGCAATGAGAGGAGGAGACCTCCCAGGAGACAATGCTTGTTATCAAGTCTGTTGGTAATGAACACTGCTAGTAATGTTAAAACAAATAGTTCCTGAATAATTTCAATTCCTTGCATCTCTTCTCAGTATTTGTAATGAGTTTCCAGCTTATGTCTTGTTAGGATAAAGAGATGTTTACTTTTCCACCAAATTTCACTCAGACTGGTCTGGCAGGTACCGGGAATGCCAGTCCTGGAGGACTGAAGAAAAGGACTGCTAGGTCACTCTTGGAGTTTCATGTATTTCATCTAGGCTGTCAGAATAAACAGGGAGACCCTCCATCAAAGTGAAGCCACAAAGATGAGAGAGTTGATTCAGAGTATTTCTTCTGTTTTGGGAAATATTACTAAGATAGACACTTATCAAACTTTGATGAATGAAATTGCTTGGTCAGAGATAGTAAAAGACATTAAAAGGTCATCCACATATATCTGAAAGAAAAATCTCATTAACCTTCTTTAAAAATCAAACATCTTGCCCTTGATGCAATTATAAAATAACTAGAACAAGTATGAATAAAAAAGAAAATTTTCCACTAAAGTGAAGATGTATCCTGTGGTCAGTCTAGGGACAGTACACAGCAGGGGCTAGTCCTTTTCTTTCAAAGGATGCTGGAGGCTTCAGCTGATATCAAAGGAAGAGTCTTGCTATTAAAATTGCTTGACTACAATGTCCCGTGATATTCTTTTCCTAATCCTTCCATTTATATGAATCAGTTAACTAACATAAAGCTTGCAGTATGCACTGAATGCAAGACTAGCTGTTCTCAGTTAAACCCAAGATGTCAACAAGACAATATCTATTCAAATTGGAAGGAATTATTTATCTAAAAAAAATTCAGAAATTTTCCCAAATGTCATGATTCCCCTCAAGCTCACCTTTAAAATGAGTTTCCAGAGTCTCCAGTACAAAAATGTGAAAGGCATGGTGCAATGTACTGAGAAGCCCACCCAAAACAATAACAGGCTTTATGATACTCATCTTAAAGTTCCGCAGAAAGATGACAAGTTCTCCACTTGGTTTTCTGTGTTCGCTGTTACCAGTAGGTTAGAATGCTTAATAATAAGCAGAATATCTAGATTTATGTCAGCTGCTGTTTGTGTATTGATTTCAAACAGAGTTTTAGATAAAACCTGTTTCCATAATCTAATTTTGAGGTGACAAAAGCAGGTGAGATTCAGTGATTAAAACTGCAAGATAATGCCTGCTTTAAAGGTACAACTTCACTTACTCATGAGGAATGTCAATTCCTAAATGAACAATTAAAGAAACAGACCTGAATTTCATCTGACAAAATCAAGAAAAACATCTGCGCTGTGTGTAGCAAGTGTCTCAAAAAGTACCTGAAGCTTTTTTTCTGGAAATGACTACGTATTACTATCCCTATACTATCTATTATTTTTTGGAAAGGACTAGGTATTATTATTGCAATTAAATTTCCTTTTCCTTTTCAAGCTTGAGGTTACTTTTTTTTCATTTATGTCTCCCTCTAGTTTGTTACAGAAAACAAATGACTGTCATTCCATGCATCATGTCTCAATACTGAAAAAATATCCGCTCCTGACCCACAGTACAATCTGTTGCTCACAATTTTAACAAGCAGACACTAATGTTTGTTGCCTTATCTCACATTGTTGCTTATACTTAGGACAAATGCCTGACAGATAGACATCTACTCTGTATCTTTTTTTTCTTTCAGAATGCTCCTCAGACTTCTTGAACAATGATTACTACTGAAAACATGACAAGAGTTAGGCTGCCACGGGGCCAAAAGGACTCATCCATTCCTCCTGCTAGGAACGGCAGTCTGCCTCCACCAATCTGCGTGTCTTGTCTTATGCTCCACTTTCTGCCCCACAACGAAATTATCTTACTATTCTGACTTCTTACATTATTTGTTATCTTTAGGACTCTTAAGTCCTAGCAGTATGACTATAGACAGTTATTGCCCTCCACAAAAAAATAAATCAAATAAATCCAAGTTTTCCAATAGCTAGCTCTGTACCAAATGATTCCTTTGTAGTAGTAACTTTTACAAAAGCAACGGATAGAAATTAATTTCGGTAAACTCTGATTTTCCTCTGTCCTTCTTGGTATATTAAGACTAGTTGTCTAGAATGTCAGGTATTTTGGTTATTAAAGCGTCTTGCTTTCTGACTCCTGTCTTTCCTAATGAACTGTCAAGTCATCTGTTCTGCCCATGGTCATGATTTACTAACCATAACTGATGGTGATATTTTATGACATGCATTTGCCTAATTTGGATGCCATTTCATGTAGCAATTTTACCAGTGTGAACCTTATGCTATTGGTAGACCAACAAATATTTTGTAGTTTTAAATCAGTTTTTTAAATCAATTTGAAAAATCTGTATTTCATTAAAAAAAAAAACAAACCACAAACAACCCTCTCCTGTAAGCTTACACAAGAATACTCAAGGCTGAGTTTTTCCACTAAAGAATCTGTGCAGCCACATTGCATAAACTCCCTGAGAAGAAAGCCTATATCAAGGAATCAGTCGTCTATGGGAACTAAGAATGTAGGTGAATCCTCTTGACTCTTGAACACTAATTTTAGTTGTAAACAACAGCAAGCAAGCTCTCACATTGCAGTAAACATTTTTAATGTCATTATGTTTTCTGTACAAAAGGAGTCCATAAATCATAAAAAGTATGATGTGATAATAAAGTCTGTTCTTAAATTCTTTCAAATAACTTAAAATGTTTTGTTTCTCTCTTGACATGTGTAAGATTTGATGAAATTTACTTCACATTTTTTTTATAATTGGAGACCTACTTCTCTACATTTAATTTCTATTCTGTAAGTTTTCAGCCAATACTACAGTTAAATGCATGAAAGAGAGACACAACAGATCTTTCTGGTGGGTGAAACAGCGTGTATGAACCGGAGACTGTCACTATTAAAACTATAACTGTGTGTGTGCACATGTGTGTGTGTTCATGCATCTGTGTGTGTATGTGTGTGAGTGAGAGAATGCTGCTTTAATTTGGTGAAAAGTAAAAGTATTAACTGAGAGTCATGGCAAGCTTCAACCTTCAGTTGTTCTAAGCTTACACTACTTACACAAAGTATAGATCAATGCATTGTGAGCATAATATTTCACAGAAGGCTTAGTTTAAAACTTTTAAAACTAGTTTGATGACAATTAAAAGCTATCCTAACTTTATTCCTATTTGGGGGGTTTATATTAAGTGCTTTTACTAGTACCTAATGATTTATCGAATGGTATTGTCAACAAAAAGTAAAAGTCTTATTTGGATATGACCTATTTTATCTTTCTAACATAAAGTTCTCCAAAAAGAGATTGAATCCCAAATATAACGCTAATAGTATTTTTTCCTAGCTTTGAATGTATTTTACTTAAAAATCAACACAGACTAGGAAAAAAATTCAAATTATTGTGTATCCTCACATTGATGACATAGCAAAAAGCTATTACTTCTGCCAACAGGTTTTGTCTTACAGTGAAATCTATGATATAGGACACTTAGAAATGTTAACAGTTTCCAATCTCAGCATTTTGATCAACATGAAGATAGTCTCACTGTGCTTCCATAGTGTTATAAAAATCTGCAAATAACCAGCAACCGTAACAAAATAATTCCTACAAAATAAATATAAGTGGCATCTGCTGCTCAGAATACTTTAACCTTATAGCTGGAATTTGAAAGGCATATTCTAAGCAAAAATGCTGTTGAGAGAGCATTTTCTTAGAGGCTTGTGGGAGATTAGAGGTCTATCAATGACATGCATCATCACTTCAAATGAACTGTGGAATCCAATAAAATAAGTGCTCAGATTCTACATACTTGGAAGTAGGCACAAAAAAATTTGTAATTTCTCATGATTTCATGCAATGGCTTTTTGATTACTATGTAATTTTTGGCACATTGAAAATCTATTAAGACTAAAGCTTAGAACAGCTTAGTAGGAGGGGAAAATGACTTAGGAGCACTGAGGATTAGGCCTGATGTATTGCTTGGACCATGAAGTTCTATTTCAGTGGTGGAAGTACCATCACAGCCTGGCACGCTTAGCCAAGATGCAGAACCTATGCAAAGGTATAGGAAAGGACGTAAGGCAAAATCAAAGAGCTCTGCCAAGTGTCCTTTTGTAGGGGTGGTTTAGCATATTCCTGCCCCGATATGAATGTCCTGCCTAATGACAGAAACCTTCAGCCTTGTAAGAGAGAACTGCATGCCCTGGTCTAGCAAAAGCACACAAACCCTGTATTTTCATTAGCAGTTTAAATTAATTCAAACTGAAAATGCTAGAACATGTTTTCTTTTCATCACCTGCTCCACAGGGGCAGTAAACTTTGCTAGGAAAAAGGCAGGAGAGCTGGAGATAGATGTGTCACATCAGCCTAGCAAGATTCACAAGAGGATGTATATCAAAACCCAAAGCATTCTGTATTAAAGGGGTGGCCAGCACTGATAAGGAGGAGGAAGGGAAATAATTTTTTAATCTGCCTAGCAAAGATGGCAAAGAATGTACATTGTTTTCTGAAAGACCAAGACACAGACCAATGTGTTAGTACATCTGAAAAAACCAAAACAAAAGTCTCTTTGGAGGCTGAGAAATTATTACCTGTTACTTTCCAAAAAGATATTTCCCACGGAAAATATTGCTTGCACATAGGTACTGCCTATTCTGGCACCACTCCTGAAATGCAAAACAGATCCCTGCATATGTCTTTATGCACAATGTTTTTAATAGTTTAGGAGTAATAACCATTTCCATGATTCATCAATTTAGGCATTCATCATGTAATTTTCCCTAATATTGATGTAAATCTGAGGCTACAGAATTAAAACAATTTCCATGTATTCCATAAGCACTTGTTTCTTTTCTGTTAACTTGGTCATACTGCAAGTTAGTTATAACTTCTAGATTTTTCTTTTCCTCATAAAATGAAAAGCATAATTCATGTCTTCTTTTATCATCTTTGCAGACAAACATGTAGACTGCACAATTTTGCCAAAGAAATCTTAGAATAGAAGCTTCAGATGAAATCCCGGCTGTATTGAAGTCAAAGCAAAAGCCAAATTTGGTCCTTAACTTTTGGTACATGTGTTTTTGATCTGAGGTTACCAGATAATCAAATACCTTATAAATCTTCCTCTTCAAAAGAGTAAGCCTTCACTGAATGTTTCTGCTTTGATATGAAACAAGGTTAACACATTTTGTCAAAATTATTGCAACCAGAAGAATGGTTATTGATAATACTAGAACATCATGATTATATGGTATTACCTTGAAACTACTCTTTTACAGAAGATTGATAGGATACTATTAATATTAATATGAAAGACTTCTGGAATAAACAACCTATAGAAATACACTAGAATGATTAAAGAACATGATACATTACACATAGACACGAGATGAAGAATAAACAGAAATTCAAACCCAAAAGTAATTAATTCAGTACACTAAAACAATGCATTATTTCACACATCAGAATTGAAATATTTGCCTTGGAAAAATGAAAAAAGTTTTTCAGTATCATTAATGAAAACAACCTACTTTTTGCCTGGTATGGCATTTATGGTGGTTATTCTCCAAAGGCCCTAATGATAAGCATATCTTTTTTTCTAATATAGACCGTTTATTTCTTTAGCTTTGGAATACCATGTGATTTTTAAATTCATTTCATAAGTTGTATGAAAGTTACACATTTGTTTCAAGAGTATCAAAAAAATGTTGCTTGGTTAATCTCAAGTAACTGAAATTATACAAGTTTTGGAAATATATTAGAACAGAAAGGATTGACTAAATATAAACAGAGAGAAGATGTTAGCAGGAGAGTAATTAAACTTGAAAAATTGTCTTTTTCATCTGGAAATTTTGTGTTTAGCACTAGAGCCAAAATCCTGCCTGAAGCCTCATCTCTCAGGGTATCAGAGGTCAGTCCAAATCAACACAGTCTGTATAGTTCATAGATCAGTATAAGCATCCAAATGTGAGGATTTTTTTCCCTCCCCCAGCAGCTAGAATATAGGTTATAAATTGCAGAAATTTTTCAAGTGAGGATACAGAAACTTTAGGAAAATAATGACAGTTCACTATCTAGAATAGCAAATAATTTCACTATTATAGTACTCAGTGGAATAAAGAAACAGAAACTGAAAATGTTGCATTTGCACACCTTAGACCAAGAACTTGATTTAGGGCACATCACATACAGGCGTCCTAACAGATTGCTTCGGTAATCTCAGTTGTCTGCTTGTTCTGACCAAAACCAGCCATCCTTATCAAACTCTAACTGTAAGTAAGAAGTAATATGAAAGTAAGAATATCTTATGAAAACAAAAAACAAACAAACAAAACTTCTTTCATCAGAATATTCAAATGATAGTTCTTGTTCTTCCAATTTTCTCTGTGTTTCTCCATGGAAGAACATAAAAGGACAGCATTACAAGCAGAGTTGATATGGTCAAGGATAGCAACTGGCTGCATTTTTGAGAGATGATCTTTATCACAACGTTAAATTAAATGTGTCATTCTAAGTCTCTTGAAACCCATGTTTAGAAACATGACAGAAAAGGTTTCAGATAAAATAAATTCCAAGAGTTCTGTGCATAAGGGAGTAATTTGTTAATGTAATAATCTTCTTTTCTCTTTAGGCTTAACCTCCAAAGATAATTGTAATATTTAAAATGCATTTTTAATATTGACATTTAATATTAAATATAAACATTTTTTGTTTTAAGCATATATATATACACCAAATACAACAGTTCAGAAGTCGTCAGGTTAGGTGTATTTGCGCTTTCTGAATTTATTTTGTCTGTATCAGATTATTTAAAGCCTTTAGCGGGTACCTTTTCTTAGAGGATTTTTCTTCTTGTTAGAACCGCTTTATTACCTAGCTGTTCTTTAAATAGTTCTTGAGAAAACCATTTCAATTTAATTTCCATTTTTACTTAAATAATGATACCTTCTGCGTAGAAAACACGATGCATGAGAGTGAAAAAGAATTCTAGTCAAGCCCCCGATATTACAGAGAAGTACACTGTAGTATCACTTTCCTGCACTTGATAGGTCCAATTCTCAAACACGGTCTTTTGTTCACACTATTCTTATTGGAAAGACTTGCCATTCCTTAATGGCTAAGGACCACTGCATTTCTTGTTTTATTTTACAGGATGTATCCTTTTATTTATTTATTTATTTATTTTTATTTGAGGCACAGTTACATATTTCTTCCTGTGGTAAGTGCTCTTTGTACCTATTCCTTTCCTGAACATAAACATCCACTCCTATGTAGTATTGCACACAAAGTTTTAGCAGTATCTGACAACACTGCATTAACATCTCATCATTGCTACTGAAAACATTTTGCTTAATACATAAAATCATACTGGTCTCTTTCTCAGCCACATCAGATAGGTATCGCACAGCCAGTCACTGTACTACTAACACAGATAATTTCCTCTTTGGTTTCCATGAACTGAGTTCCAAATTTGTAAGATCATTTGCTTCTTTTTACGAATTACCTTGAGTGTTCCCTCTTTCCTGAAATTAGATAATATTAGGAACTTGAAAGTCTATGTGATTTAGTCAAACAAAATTGTCCCTGATAGTCAAAGCACAACTGGAATTTCAACTATCATTCACAAAAGCTAGAGCATAAATAGCTCATGGGAGCTTCTACTGTGTGTAAAATGTGTTGCAGATCCATCTGACTTTACTAGCCAATACTACAAAGACTTTGCTTTTCAGTTCAACTTACAGCAGTTTGCGGTTTTTAAACCAGCAGAGATCCTATTTAAAAAATCAGAGCATTGAAACAATTGCGACTTTTGTATTTCTTAGACAAAAAAAAAAAAATAACGTGAGTGATCTCTGACTCAACTTAGTCTATGAATAGCCGATATTCAAATTTTGCATGATGTAACTCAAATTTCCAACTACTTGCTTCAGAGGACTAAGGCTTCAGAAAGATATTAACAAAAATAAAAGATATAGGTATGAAAGACTTTAAACAGACTAAAGGTCACGGTGAGCAATTCTATGATCATCTCAGGAGCAAGATATTAGATAAATAAATCTTATTACTGAAATTCATTCTTTACAGAATCTTCTCACTATGAAAATATAAGATAAGGCTAATACAAGTCCTCATTAAATAATGAATTTACTACATTGTGTACTCTTTAGATTTACTGTGCTCAAGGAATTGGCTGGCTCAGAAGACCGTCAGTAATTTTTTCGATTTGCAATGAACGGATTAGTACAGAATGCTCACCTCTGACTTTAAAATAAGACATGGTTGACTGACATACGTCCTCATCTGTTGCAAGTCAAACTTTGCCAGAAATAAGGAGATAAGACAGCAGAGAGCAAAACCGATATAGTTTATTAGCAAGCTGTAAAATTATTCCTCACTTTAAGTATAAAACACAGAAATATTATTTTGCAGTAGTAGGTTGGCTCAAAGTGCTGCAATGACTGAAATAAAGATAAAAGCATAAATAAGCAAAAACCTGTTCCACATAAAATCACTGATAACACATGGTTTATAGTTAGCAACTATGAACATAAGAGTTCTCAGTAGTAATTGAACAACATATTTCAAACCAATTAATTAATTACATTTTGAACGTTTCACCCCATTTGTGACTTTAATTATGATATACCTTTAAATTAAAAATAGCAATCAAAGGAAATGGTTCTAAAACATTAACAACGAAACATTTAGGAATACTTGTAGGAGCCTGTCAGTCTTACTATAAACAATTTATTTTTTAAAAAATACAGACTAAAAATGGTAAAAGTCCCAAAATATTAAAAATCCTCTAAAGCTTTAGATTAATGTGCTGTATGGGTAAAAATGCCATTTTTAATAAATAGAATGCAAATGAAATTGCTTCAGGTCTGTTGAAATCCAGATAATGTACACTGATACTCTGAAGTTCAGGTTAAAGGTTAAAAATTATGAAAGTGCGGGAAAAAAATAAAGCCAGTAGTGTATGATTCATTGAGCACAAGATTTACATTAGTGAAATAAGAGATTAATCCCTAAAAAACAAAACAAACCAACTTCAACTATTTAGATGCAAAATACACGCTTTTCATATAAAATAAGATTTCAGTAACATTTATCTCTTTAGAAAGCATACTAACCTGAAAGCTATGGTGTTACATGAATAAAAACAAACAAAAAAAAGCATGACAAAAGACAACCGGGTTAATAAACAATACTAATATTTCTGAAAAGTTAAGTTTTCCTCCTATTTGAAGCCCAGAAAATGGGCCCATATTCTGAGTTAGTCTGCAATACCATACAATTTAAACATAGTTATCAATATAAACTCCAGAATATATATTGACTACTCCTTACTGGTCCAGGCAAAAATTAAACTTCAGAGAATGCCATTTTAGAGGCATCTCACAGTAAAGATAGGAAGACTGGTTTTTGCTTATGAAAAAAATAATGGTTAATTTTTACCCTAGTAGTACAAAACTTAAAACCAGAGGGCAACTAGAAAGACAACTCACAGAAATTAATATACTTCTGAGGAAGAGCAATTAAAAAACATGCTCCACTATTTTCCGTGGGGAACATCAAAAAGTTTTAAGAATGCTTCCACTGTAACAGGTTGCCCAGAGAAGTTGTGGATGCCCCATCCCTGGAAGTGCTCAAAGCCAGGTTTGGACAGGGTTTTGAGCAACCTGGTCTAGTGGAAGGTGTCCCTGCCCATGGCAGGGGGGTTGGAACTAGATGATCTTTAAGGTTCCTTCCAACCCGAACCATTCTCTGATTTTATGATTCTATTTTCAGAATTCAGCATTTTCAGACTTCATGGGCACCTGCTACATTCATTTAATGCAGCATGCTTGCAGTTTGGGAGGAATTTTATGCATTGAAAAAAAGAAACTTAAACAGTATGTTCTAAGTTGAGTCCTATGGCTAATAATGATAGTTAAATTCACAAATTTTCAGAGGTGCCTTTGTATTAAGAAGACTACTCAGCAGTTTTAGTTTTAATATTAATATCTAATTATCTTTCCACACATTTTTATGTGGTTTTGGCTAGGAAAACTTAAGGTTGTATTCCTCAGGTGTTGATTTATTTTTGGGTAGGGTATCCCAGGCCTATGCAACAGGGAAAAAAAGTCCCTGGTCATGAAGAACGAGCATCCTGAACCAACAATATGTCAACTTGTAATCAAATAAAGATATTTAAAGCTAAAATTAATAAAGCGGCTTTAAAATTATCCAAAAAACATACAGCAGGGAAAATAAGGACTGAAAGAATAACCAATGTATTTGTCTGCCACACCCTCAACCTCTGTCATTCTAAAGAAGAAAGATTTTGTTGACAAGTCTCTGCATCATCAGAAAACTCATCAAGGTACTTAAAATTGTTGAAAGGATACTTCATGTTAATTCAACAGAAGTACTGTTTAGCTAATTCAGTTCCATATTGCAAAGAGCGTACAGAACAAACACCTTCTACCTGGCATGATTCCTAAGGCAGTCTGGTTTTCTGCACTATTCCGAGACCATTCCTATTGCAGCCATTCTGTATCGATTGCCATAGATCATTGCTCATCCTTAAGTAAGTTCATTTTCATTCCTGGTACATTAGGTACTGTTTCAACCTCAATCTGAATTGCTGTTTAATAAGATAAATAATCATAAGAAGTAATTACCCAACATTTAAGCTGATTTGTAGCTGTAGCTGTGAGGCGGCAAGATTATCAGGAATATTACGTACATATTTCTGTTCCTTTGTCTTCTATCTGACAGAACAAATGGTTTTAAGTTGTGTAAACTTGGACTAAGAGGCAGGGAATTGCAAAATTTCTCACATAGTATTAAATTTAAATACTCCATTTATCATCAAGAAAGCTATTCAGTATTGCTTGTTCAGTTCTCTCATTTGTCTATTAATATCTATTTACATTGTGTTAAGATCTAAAGATTCTGATCAAGGTATCAAAAAGCTGATTGAATCCCTAGAGCTGGTTACCCTGCCTCAATACAGCATCAACTGCACCTACATAATTTTTGACAAATATTTGTCTAATCTGTTGTTAATCTCTGACTTTAGTAATAGAAACTTTGCAACTGCCTCATGCAATTTGCTCAATCTGCAGTTAGAAACTTTTCCTTAATGGACTATCTACATCTTTATCTCTGCAACCTGAGCTGCAACTTCTCGTCTCATTCACTTTGCATATGGAGAAAATGGTGTTTACTTGTCCGTGCTTCTTATGTTTTGGAAGGTTTTTATGTCCCACATGAGTTCTATCTTCTTCAGGTAAATAGCCTTAAGTAGGTTAATCTATTTTCACAGATAAATTCACTAGGTCTCTGATTGTTCTCATTGCTTTTCTCTGGACTCTCCAAGAGCTGTACATATTTCTTAATCTGTCACACATAATTAGAGATTTTTTCAACTGAGACCTACCATTGTAGAGTTTAGCAGAAAGATTATTTTAAATGTTTTTCTATATGTCTGCCCTGTCCTAAACCTTCTCATTGTACATCCCAGGATAGTGCTGTTTTGACAGTAACATAACATTTATGTTTCATTTTCACCTTGTCACCTCTTGAGCTCTTTCTAGGCAGCTCCTTCCAAAGCAGTTGCTCCCAAACCTGTCAATTCATTGTTCTTATGGAAAATAGTATTTTGAGTTTATACATGTCGATTTATAGCTTTTTCTCCCCTAAGTGATTGCTCCAGTTTGTCAGGATAATTTAAAATTCTGCATCTTCCAATATGCTGCAGTCCCAGTGAGGTAGATATGATCTGCAATTTAATATGGAGCTCTCTGTTCCATCGTTAGACCCTTAATGAAAACAGCAACTAGAAGTAGGCGTAGAATAAGCATTTTGGGGTTCAACAAAATAGACTTAGTGCACTCTTCCTACCTAGTCACTACTGGCAGCTATTCTTTTAGTGTACTTTTCTAGCTAATTTTGCATTCACCACCTAGTCCTATGCAGATCTTTTTTAGATTCCTTTAAGAAAGCCCAAACCTAAGCGGAAAATCAAAATCTGTACTGTATACTCCCTCTCTATCCATGGGAACACCTAACCATGTTGTATAAAGATTATGAAACCTACAGTTAGATTTGTATGACAAAATTTGTTCTTCACTGATCCCACTGGCAGCCATTCATCTCCTTCTTACCTGTCAGGGTCGTAAAAAAAGGTGATTATTTATTCCAGAGTATTTTCTTGTCATGAAGATTTACTTTTTGTAATTCCCTTCTCCATACAATGTTGCCTTTACCCCAAAGATCTTACAACCTAGGTAAAAAAAGTCTAGGGGTTTCTTTACTTCAAATGTATTGACAAAGTATCTTAAACTTCAGTCTATTGGGCTACATGAAAATTGAGGCTATTCAAGAATCTAAATTGTGACAGAATTAGGCAGAACGTTCTCTTTCAGACTGAAATCTCATTAAAGGGTTTGAAGGTAAAGATTAATGATCAATTCTCAGTGTGGAAAAGAGTTGAAAATGCCCAGCAGGTTCAAATAGCAATTAGAAAAAAATCATGGACAACACCTCAAGGAACAGATATTAAAATGTACATTTACAGATGTATGCTTTGATACCTCTAAAATAATGACAATGGATGCTGGAGCAGAGAAAAGGACTACAGAAATTACAACTACATAGGACTACAAAGCACTATACAAAATGGACAGGCTCCTGTGCTCTTCTTCCCAGATAGCAACTTCTGTTGCCACCGGTAGAGAGAAGATGAACCATTGGTCTGAATCAACAAACTATTTTCATATTTTTAGGACAAAATCATTCCATAGATAATTACAAAAAGATGCACAAGAAGAAAATAAATCCTAACAACATAAGATGATGGCCACATTACCACTCAGGAGCAAGCTTTTAGGGCTAAGATAGTTCACTGAAGATATTTGCTCCATACTGAGAAGTCTGAAGGAAAAACAAACATTGGCTAATAGAAACAGCATAAAGAACAGAACTAAGAACAACATAAAGCTATCATAGAAACCCATGATTTTCCCACATCTATGATTCATTCTGGAACTGTAGTCCCTTTAGCTCACAAAGAATACAGTATATTTGGAAATAGTCCAAAGAAAACCAGCAAGGATGGTATGGAAATACTTCTGCATGAGCAATGACTAAGTAAGCTAGAAATATTCAATCTGGAAAGGAGATGGCTGAGTGAAGATATGCTGTTTAAAATCATGAAGCCATGAAGAGGCATTATATATACCTTTCAAAATATAAGTCAGAAGCTATGAAATGTAACCAGCAGGAGACAGGTCAAACAGCAAATAAAGGATAATGTTTTTTCCAGGCAGTGTGCATATGTTTGCCAGAGGATGTTGCGGATGTTAGAAGTATATATGGGACAAGGGAAAGACTGGAGTCGTGCAGGGAATTGAGATCGACAGAGAGTTACTAAACTCATAAGAATTTTCTGAAACAAATGTGATTTCTGAGCTGAAAGTGATTGGTGGCTAAAAGATTTTAGGGAAAAATATCTATCTGCTTTGTCCCAACTCTCCTCTAGGCATGCACTTTGGTCAATGCTAGGGACAATGTACAGAGGAATATTTTCATGACCCAACATGCTTGGTCTTTTGCTCACTTCAATAATATCCTGAACCACTGCTATAAAGTGAAGGTAAGGAAGTGTTTGCTGTTGAAGAAATGTAAAATCATTTATTGGATTATTAGATTTTTCCAAATACTGAATTTAGGATTTTTTTTAACTTCCTAAAGAAGGAAAGTTCTTTACAGTTATTGACTTAAAGAATAAAAAGACTTCTATTACATGCAAATGCAAGTCTGTGACAAAACAAATCCAACTAACTTAAAGTTCTAGTAATTAGCTTTTTTGCCCCAACAGCCTTTGATACTACTCATAGTAATATAATGTGCCATAACACTGTCACACCAGTTGAAAAACTGTCCAAGACTAAAGATTTCTGTTAGTAAGAAATCATGCTACTGTTGCACCATGGATATCTTGAATATCACTATACTCCGTGTTCATGAAATACAGCTGGAGGAAAGAGCCTCCTCGAGTAAAAACTAGGCAATAAGTTTGTTTTTTAAGTGTGCATCTGTTTTTCAGCACAGTTACACAATGTTGTTTCCCTGCTTTCTAAATTTCTAGCAAGGCTTCAGACTTGCCTGGAAGGCAGTTGGCATCTGTGCAAGCTAGACAAAGTGGGGGGTAATAGAGATTGGCAGAGGGAATTGTCTAAGGTTTTGGATAAGTCTACAAGAGCTGTCTCAATTAAAGGAGTTTGTTAGCTTCTTGACAAAAGGGTTCAGCACTGGAGGCTCTAAGTAGATCAAATACTGCTACTGACTTTTCAGATTTACCATTTTCCATGGAAAGAAGCGGTTTTTCATCTGATGCTGACCATTGGATTATGGTCTACCATGCTGGAGGAAAATTCCTGCACAGGAATACTCTGGCGTGTTGAGGAGAATTCAGAAGTTACATTAGTGCAGGAGGCATTAAAATGAAGCAGACTCTTGATCATTTTGTACTCCCCAAAAGGTTTGGCTGAATGTTGAACTTCATCTCAATACCTAGTTTTGTACAAACTCAGATAGCATTTCCTCCCATCAGAGACTGGGTCAGCTCTGCTTCAGCTATGTGTGAGGTTAACAGACATCACCTACTTGGAGATCTCTATCTCAATGGGAAGCTGAATTAGAGTCCTGAAGAGGTCATAGTTTCTAAAAATATCTCCCAAACCAAACTATGTTAAACAACATCCTTTTAAAGAACTAAAGGTTGTCTCCTGTGGAGTTCAAAGGTTTAGACATTCAGCTGGGATTGGTGAGAGCTATTTCAAGTCTGTTGTCCCAAATGTTATTCTAGGAAGCATAGTAGGTTTCTTTCTTTCACGCTGTTACCACTCCAGTGGTACCACTCTGGTTCTATCATTACGTGTCTGGTAAAAGACAGAAGAAAACTCTAACACAGAATGGAAGTTCAACAAAATAAAATTTTTTCACTGACAACCAATTTTGGTGAAAAAAATCCTCACCTGTGGAATTCAATGCTGGTATGTGTAAGGAACCAAACTGTGAGAAACTGGACATTTGTCTCAAAGATTCCTTATCTGGGTGGAGAATGTGATAAGGGCAACTACAAGGTCACAGAGACCTCTGGTTTGTGAGGGGCTTTGTGTTGAGTCATCCTGCCAAGACAGGGGAGGCTGAAGTCAACCAGATGGTGAGACTCTTTATCTAGGTTCAGGAATGCGGAGATGGGCAAGTATGTGCCATCGTCATGGAAACTGCTGCCCCTGGATAGTAATAAAAGGGGCTGCAAAGACAAGACCGGTGTGCTGCTACCACCCACCACCGAAGACACCGAGAAGCCCCCTCGCAGCGCTATCATCCACTGCCGACAACACTGAGAAGCTCTCCAGTCTGCGCTATCACCCATCGACAAAGACTCCGACACCTGGATCCCCAGAACGCCGCGGATTCATGGTGGTGACTATTCTTCCAACTCTATCCCGAATGCTTGCTTGATTTCTGTCTTTTTATTCTATTCTATCCTATCGCTACTACCTCAATTTTTTACTCATTTTTTATTTTTTAATAATAAAAGCTGTTCTGGGCATATGGCATTTGACCTCCTTTGTGTCTTAATCTCGCTCTGGGGATCACATCGAAACCTCCCCCGACATTGGATCGGGACAGTATGTAATATATTTCCTAACATCATTGTGTATCATGAACAGTAGAGTCTCCAAATTTTGGTCTTTACTGCAGAATTTAGCTTAATAAGCTGCACTATGCTCTACATAAGGATGTAGTTAATCAATGGCTCTGCTCAGGCACATGCAAAGTTGAAAATTGTTCCCAGCTGTAGATTTATGTGCACAGGAGAACATCTCTGGCCATGCTGGATTCTGAGGAGATAAAAGTAAAGCTCCTCTATTAGAGCAGCATTTGCTTCAAGTGCCTTTCCCATCCCACCTTCATCGTCTCACTCTCGGAGGCAGAAGCACACAAGCCATGGGCTTCTTTCAGCATCTTATCCTTGGGATAAGAAAAGTTACTGATGAGAAATCTTAACCAGTTCTGTCTCAACATAATTCTTAACAGAAAAAGTCAGAGAGATATTTTATTCTGGTTAATAGAACTAAACTGGTCTTTAAAAATATCATTCCCTGCTTCTTTTTATGTTCAATTAAAAAAAAAAAAATTCAAAGTTTTTCCAGTATCACTCTGGTATGCATCCTATTTTATGCAAATATATAATAAATCCTTTAATGTTTCTCATTAACTGAGTTATTTTCAGCACGCCTATGTTCTCTGCTGTTCATATCCAATTTTACCGCATACTCCAAATGAGAATAAAAGGAACATATTTCAGGCTTTTACTGAAGCTAAATATTTGCACAAAATAAGGTGGAAAGTATTTAAAAGTTCAATGATTCTATCGAGATAACAGCAAGTGTCATGATTATGTGGTATTTCAAACAAAACCAGGAAATACTGATTTACAAACAAGTACACTGAATGTATCTTGCACACAAAATTTTCTGCCCTAAACCCATAGTAATTTGCACCTACCTTTCTCATTCTTTGTTTTAGCTGGCTGACCCTTAGAACACAGTCTAAAGACAACAGCAAATTTGTAGTTGATCTAGATTTATTAAATAAGTTCATAAAGCTCAGAACTTTGAAAATAAGAATTCTCTTTCATTTACATTTCTTTTCATATTTCTGAGATTTTATTGCTGTCAGCTATGACTAAAAGTCTTGTATTACGAAGCAGTCAGGACTTAGAATAAGATGTCCAGCATTAACCTTCCAACCTAATAAAACATCAGTACAGCTCAATTGCTCATGGCATTGTCCTCAGCTATTTAATTCACTTTCTATCTGCACTGAAGAGAAAGGATAGCAACATTTTCTGCCACTCTGACTATCAAGTAATTCACCTTAGCCAGTGAGGGATTAAGAGGTGAGGCAGCTTCACGTTTTAAGTTTTCAATCTCTTTCTATGAATAAGTGCTGACAACACAGTTTTCACATATCCATTTTCATCTCATGATCAAAGCTGTATTTCTATTGGTTAAGAAAAATGCATATCTACACACATCATTTCAAGCCTAAGTTCTTAATAATCAAGAAAAAGAGAAAATAGGAGCACAATTTACAGTCATATTGCCAATATACTAAGGCCCTTAAGTCAGTGTCTTCTCAAAAACTGTACAGTCTCTGATTAATATTCCAGCAGAACTCCCACAGAAACATCATCCTGGTTGCACTGGGCACTATTCAGGCACACACATTCCTGTTCCAAAGAGCTCACAATTTAATTTAAAGTGAGAAAATTTAACAGCAACAAGAGAGACCAATAGAGACAAATAAATTAAGCTCAGGCAGCTATGGAAGACAAGGTAAAAAATAGGATTGAGGCAAGAAGTAATTTCTTTCTTAGGAGACTGATAAAGAAAATTTGCTTCTGTCTCATGGAAGCACCTATAAATATCCATTTCTCCTTTTATTTTCCTAAAACCTTTATGTCTTCCACTTGTAAATGACAGAGCCATGTACACACTGTGATACTCTTATAATAGTGGTTCATCCACTTGAATGAAAAGTGACTAACACTAACTGCCTTGAAGGAGCAGCAAAAAACCTTATAGCAGCCAACTGTGCGTCCTGTGCATTCAGCCAGTTAGTGTTTACCAGCAACAATTTCCTTTCAGTTACATGCAGAGCTTTGGTGAACCTACCTCATTTCCACACCATTAACTTGCAAACATTTTTTCTTCCCACTGTCACTCACCATGATCTCTTCTGTGTTTTTCTGTCAAATCCAATAGCTTCTCCAGCAGTCTCACCCTGTCTATCTCAGAACAAACCCAGACCTTGCTTCTTCTGAAGAGCCTTTCTCCCATTCACATCTGTCTTTCTGAGTAGTCTGGGCAGTAGCTTGGAAATTGCCCACCATCATTATCCTATGTTCACCCCAAAAGTATGAAGTGTCCCATGATCCCAGGTGTGGTAGGCAGAGCCAATTTAACTGGGTTACTTCAAGGAGGAAGACACACTGCTTCACTTGCCCCGGCAGCAGTATTATTATTATGCCAAACACCAAGCAGCTCATGGTTGGCAGTGCTCTTAAGCATGGGGCTTTATCTCCCGTAAATAGGATTAGCAAATGAATATATACATTTTAGTTTCATACAGCAGGATTATCAGCAAACCAATGCATTTTTGTGATGTTCCTTTTAGCTCTATTTTCAGATGAGTACTAAGACAGCCTTTGTTAACCTCCTCTGTGAAAAAATGCACATATTCTAACATGCTTAACATGTTAGATTGCAGATTTAGACTATAAATTTCAGATCATCTCTTTAGTAAAAATAATAGAAATAGCTCAGTCATAAATTTTCCTATTAGAAGAGAAAAAGTTGTGTCGTAGAATCACTACAAATAACAGAGCAGCTTAATGCATCAAATATATAGCCACTCATTACACCATTTGAAATATTGTGTGTCTCCAGTTTTAAGGTATCCATTTAATACATGCATTTTTAAAAACTAAAGGAAATACTGCTGCACAAGCTTTTCTTCATGACTCTCCCAAAAGCAGATTCTGACAGTTAACTATTTTTGAGAAGTCACTGAAAATGGTAAATCACCTGCTCACGTTAATTCAACGGTAGTTCAAGAACACCGTATTTGTCATCTGAAGCTTCATAGTATGTCTCCAAAACAAGCTCATGAACATTTATCATGCAGTCTCGTACTGAAGCAACATAAGAAAAACTTCCCTAAACTGTTTCCATATTTACTATAAGTCCATCCTCATTACAAATTACTTAGTTTTATTTGCAAACACTTATGCACAAAAACCCTAACACTCTGAACTTTCACTGAACAGCAAAAGTAAATTTACTAGCCTAAGCATGGATTATCTGAGTTGATTCTACATGACAGTTGAAATATCCAGAGACTTACTTTCTGAAGAATGGATGGCATTTACTGTCTGTGGGACACACTTCCCATTAAATATATGAGAGGAGTAACAAAACAGCAAGAATTTGTGCTTCTCTCTTCAGCAGTCAGAAGTAAAGACATCAGGTTACACAGAATGTAATTCTCTCATTTGTACTTCATGATTTACTTAAAAACTAATACAAAGGCTATCCTTTTAAATGCATACATTTTATATGACACAATGCAACAGTTTCTTCTCCATAACCAATTAACATGAATTACCCTGCTGATCTTTCTCCATTGATAAAATTTAGTTATATACATCTGGGTAGCAAAATAACTTCTTGTTATGTACAGAAATCATAAATATTTGTACCCAGGAAGAAAAATATTGAAATATTTTAAAGCAACCGGGTGCTCCCCTGCCTGCTTCAATATTGTTTTAAAAGGAAGAAAAAATATTGCATATAAGTAAGTATCTTCTGATCTTTCCTCATCATTTGTAAAACAAAAGCAAAACATGCCTTTTCAGTACAACTGAGGGATACAATGCTGAAGATGTCAGCTAATAGGCTAGACAATTGTTGCCTTCACTGCAGACAATGTCGGATTGACAGAACAACTAAAAAGGTGTATACTAGAATAATAAATGGCATTTTAAGCTGTATCACTGTCTAATCATTAATCAGGTGAAAGCAATTTCCCATACTGACCAACACTAGGATCTAAACACCCAGGGCAAAAATGCAAGCTACTAAATTCATTGGTTTAAACAATTACAGACACTGGGGAAGGTAAATAATAGTAATAATAAAAAGAAATAGAGTTCCAAACTGTTGCAGACTTTCACAAAGGGAAACTATTTTCAAAGCTTGCAATTAGAAAATTCTCTGCTCAAGGACTGACATAATAACACCCTTCTTTTGGAGGAAAAATAATAAATAGACATGGGGTTTAGCATATTTAACAGCCATCTAATTTCACATAATCACATCATTTGAAATATCACTACAAACAAAGAAGCAGTAAAATACATGCAAATTCTCTTTATTAATTCTCCCTTCTAAAATATCTGTTCTGGTCTCTACCCTCCTCCCCCTTCTTTCTTCACCCTAGCAATGATTTCTGCCTCTCACAGACTTGATTGCTCTGATGACCTCAATCAAAAGGCAATTATCCAGTGAGGATGGAAGGTAATTATTCCCATCAAGGAGAGATTGAATGCACCTGAATAGACAGCTGCAGTTCTTCCAGGGATTACATTATTACTATAGAAATTGCCTCCATTAATTTGTGATGCATGTCAAATTTATGATAAAAAGTTGATTTGTTTGCAGGACAACTATTTTTCCCATTTCATTTAACACTCACTCCAAGGCAAAAGCAACAGTCAATTGTAAGTTACATTAGTATATATGTGACAACTGTCAGCAGGCAACCATCTGCTCAGGAGTGAATATGAAATAAAACCAGGAAACAGGATTGAAGCTCTAGATGGATGTACCTTATATAACTCACAGACAGAGCCAAAAGCATGGATACTGCACCCCAAGCTTGCGAAAATCCCGATGTAAGGAAAAAAGTATAGGGACAATAAACACTAGTAAAAGAAAGAAGGTAAGGCTCAGTAAGAAAATAAGTTTACTCAACCTATTTACCTTCAACAGTAGATGGGAAAATGTTTAATTCTAGAAGAGAAAGAATATCAAATCTGTAAGTTATTATGAAAGCTTTGAACTTCAATATTTACAACAATGTCCTATTTTTAAAAGAGGCTGACAACCTACCTGCTCTCAGATTGTTGAAGACTTGTAAGCCGTGTGTCTTAAATGCTGAACCTTTTCTGGAAATTCTGGGTAAGGACTGTAATCACTGTAATCACTCCACATGCTAAAATTCTGCCTTCCTAGGCAGAGTTGTATGATTGAGAAATGGGATTTCTAACATAAAATTCAAATTTCTGTAGATTTGGATATACCTCTGTAAGTAATCTAGAAGTGATCAGATGTTTCAGAGTTGCAGGGGGTAAAACTGGTCTCCCTTAGGGCTGGTGTTTGCCCTGAATTAAAAGGGACCATTTCCCTTAGCAATGCTTACCTTCTAAAAGGCGTAAATCATAGAAGGCTGAATAAGAATCCATTTTACTCACTTACTACTAATTATAAAGAATTCTAATGCACAATCAGCCAATAAACATGTTGTTACATTTTATTAGAGGTTATTTTTCTGCATAGGCTACATCTCTAAATCTTGCATTTTAATGCAGGCAAAATATTTAAAACTTACCATTCTAATGCTAATAAATCATCATAAATCTCAGCAGAAAGGTCATAGAGTGTAGTGTTAATTAGGTATGTACATGGCGTATTTAATTTAGAAATAGGGAATTTTCTATTGTAATCTTACATCCTTTCATTCTTGGAAGTACACTATCTAGTCCCATTGACTTACTAATCTTAAATTTATCATTTTTTTCTATAATCTTCTTCTGGGACACTAAAGTCTCCAAAACTATTTGTATTCTTATTATCTCAAAAGTATATTACACAACACTCTTTTTTAACGCGTAGTCCAAAAGAACCAAATACTTTTCTCAGCATCTTCATCTTTTCACCGTCATCTCCATCTTTTCTCTGTAGTTCACTGAGATACGAGAGGGGAAGGGAGAGGAGAAGGGAGTAGAGCGTGAAAAAAAAAATATGGAAGGGGGCAGGTATTTGCCCTGCCTATTTCAAAATTCTTTTTTACTTTCCAAAGTAAAAGACACAGCTGAATTTCCATCCTCCAAAAGATAGCTGTTCAGTTCAACTGGCTTTGCTCTTGCAACAAATGTTTTCCTGCTTTCTTTTTTTATTCTTTGTATGTTACAGAAAGTTTAAAGTACAGTCAAAGTTCACTTTCTTAAGCCTATTTCACCACTGACTAAACGTACAAGTCCTGGTTTGGCTCGACTTCTTTTTTATCACTGCTTAGAGCTGTGTGGTAGTCTCTATCTTGAAATTCTCAATGATCAATGTCAGTTCATACATAAAATAACTTTTCTTTTTCCATGAAGAGAACAGCAGAAATGTACTGTAGAGTTTGGAATCTCTACTGACCAGTGCTTTATTAAGTTTGTGTGCATCAGATATGGATAAAAGAAAACACAAAACTGTTTTTCTTCCAGGAGAACTTTTGATACTTGTATGACTTCTATTCAAATTACCTTTAGGTTCATAATTACTGTGGTTAAACCTAGCTTTCTCAAGTTGCTAAATAACCTTCAGCCCATATATTTTTAAAAGACTGTCAGTTTCTGATTTAATTATGGTCAACTGCTTGTAGACATTGTGATACACTATATAAAGACCCTAAGAATTTAGGCATGTTTTTCTGTATCTTAACTAGATGCCAGACAGCCTTCTGGTAAACACTTTTCTCTTTGGTCTTGACCCATGTGACACAAGCTCCTCACCAGGGTCATGCAATTTTTGTGCACAAAAATTCTCCAGTCCCTTTTGGGTATTTCAGAGAACATGGGGGAACTTAAGGAGGCCAAGTGGCCAGGCTTCTGGATTTGCCTTACTCTTCAGTGAGGAACATGTTATTGTTGGGTTATCTTA
Source organism: Oceanodroma leucorhoa (assembly GCA_030449065.1). Lineage (NCBI taxonomy): Eukaryota > Metazoa > Chordata > Aves > Procellariiformes > Oceanodroma > Oceanodroma leucorhoa. The sequence goes on along the minus strand of JASVER010000088.1, from coordinate 3,919,009 downwards.
AGACCATTCTTATCTCAAGCTAGGTTAAAGAAAAATGCAAATAAAAGAAGTTATTCAAAACATCTAAAATAGTTGTCACAGTTACAAAAAAAGAGAAGGAAGTGGCATTTAATCTACTTGAACTATGATTAAATAAAAAATGCCTTTATCTAGCAGGTGTGATGTGGACATCTCTGGCATTTGTGGATTTTGTTTTTCTCCGTGACTTGTACCCCAGGTTTTATCCCTGAAAGAAAATCTTCCTTAAGAAAGACTTTAGAATTAATTTCCATTTTGGAGCCCTCCAGTGGATCTAGATAGATTTAATCTGTTTTTTTCTGAAATGAGTTTACTTCTCTTTCATTACAGTATGAAATCAAAATAAACTTTCTCTCACTTCCTTAGAAATGCAAATTGCTTCTTAGACCAGATCAGTTCTTATACCTGACAGACAAATTACCCATTCCTCGACTCAGTGAAGGTATAAATTTCCCCTATCTCTTTATTTTTGGGTGACTCAGGGTGACTTTTTACATTATACATATTGCACATATTGCAGCAGAACTCAGGCCCAGTAGCGGTACAACTGTTTCTTTCCTCTCCCTTCCTGACATCATATCTAAGTGAGACCCAAGGTGACCTGAAGAGAAGCCTTTATTTTGGGTTGGGTAGAGAGGTCCTTTTCCAAACAATCTGCTGGTTGAACTTACTCACCTGTGAATAAATTATTATTAAATCTGATGGAAAGGAGACAACAGTGTCTGTCTGGGAGGGAGTGAAAAATGAGTGGAACGATTCTTCATGGCAGCAGCCTGCTATTAGTTGGACTATGCACAGCGATTACATCCACAGCACAAATGCTGACGTGTGGGGTTCCTTCTCCATGGAATCTTGCATGCCTACATTAATGAATATGGTGGAAACAAATACCTAAATGAGATATATGGTTCATTACTGTTTCTTCACAAAGACACTGACGTGAGTGTAATTAGCCTTTCTGGCATGACAATGGGCCTGGGAATATCAAACCCCAGCCCCAACATCCCTCCTAGGAGGATGTTATAACACATAGCCTTTTTATTCAAATCCCTACTAAGCTCTTGCAGTTTGCCAGTGAGGAGCTCCTCTTTCCTTATCGTGCTTAAGCACTGAGGCAAGCTAGTTTGCAATCAGAAGAGTAATAGGAATAGCTGCTGCAGCAAATAACCCCTTTGAGAAATAGTGCAGTAAAAGGTTATCAATTTGGAGCAAACAGACAAATTGTGCCCTGGGCCTCTGGATATATCTGCCACTGCATCCAGTACTGCATTGATTCACCAAGTTGAATATTCAGTTTGTTGCTGCAGGACAGTAATCAAGGTGTCTTGGGTAATCTAAACAACTGAATTAGTCATGGTCATCCTCTACTAATGACGGTTATGGATGAACTGCTTTTGATTCACCAATAAGTTTATTAATAAGTCCAGAGTACAACACCCTCCATGCAGAGATTAGCTTAAGGGTAAATCAGACTTACAGAAAGAATTACCTGGTAGCACCAAACATATCAATTTTATATTGCCAAGAACTGCTGATAAGAAAATTTTATGGCATGCTGTGATATACAGCTCTAAATTATGGAGTTACCACTCACACCGTATATGCCTTACAAGAGATTTATCTGCATGTTTGAAGGTTTATACAATTAAATATTCCTTTAAAGAAGTATACAAATTGTAGAATACTTTAAAAAGATATACATCTTGAAATCATAAAAGCCCATAAAACATTTAAAATGACAACATGTTCAGATAAAAAGAAGCAAAAATTAATAATAAATCACACTACCAGCAGACAAAGCCCAAATTACCATTTTAAGAGTCCTGGTTTCATTTCTAATCACTACTAACTAAGCAGAGATAAATAGAAAGGAAAAAAAAAAAGAGGAAAACATGACAGCAGTTCAATTTGTAGAAGTTAATAAGAGAAATGTGAACTTTCTATCATGCTTTGTATATTAACATATATGTTTTTTTGGGACTGTAAAGTGAGACTGTTAAAATACATGATGCTACTCCACATTCATTGCTTTTCTAATAATAAACAGTGATGAATGACTGCAAATATCTATTGCAGAAATGGATGAGAGATGGATATAATGAACACACCAAGGGGGTATATTTTAAAGCCAGTATATGATTGTAGTAAAACCAATTACATAAGTAATGCCCACATCACTCATGCTCTGTTTTGCAGATCAGCACACATTTTAAAGTTCCCAGTAATGAGAACTTTGCTGATTGTTACCCAGGGAGGGGATTTCAAGCAGCCTTTTTTGAAAAAAACAAAAGACCAACCAACATATTTTTGTAGCTCTATTTCCTGCATTAGAAACTGATGGCCTTTATGAAATTATGGAGGAGTACAGTACAAAAAGCACACTTCTTAGAAATTTATTAATTCCTTGCTAGGGAGACCATCTGTAGCAGGAGATTAATCTTCAAATTCAGTCTCTCTCAACTTAACTCTGAAGAGGCTAATACAGACAGTGAGTGCTAAATGTAAGGAGGGAGTCAGAGTTTAACTACCAGACATAATTCACTGGTTTATAGCAATCACGGTTTATACTAATCTGTTTTCCTTTGCTCTGAAGCCAGCTAGTAAAGCTAGTGAAGCCTGGCTTTAGCTGCAGAGCAGCCCAGAGCCCACCTGACCATGGCCTGGCAAGCTCCTTTCTCTCCTCATCTTCCTTGTCTACTTGGTCCTCTGCCTGTCTCCAAATACCTGTTTTTTTGACCCGGTATACAAAGTAAATATTTTACCAACCACCATTAAAAAATGATATAACTTCAGAGTTGTGTGATAATTCAAAAAAAGCATATTTAATGTACACTTTATGTATTCAGAATGACTTACAGAGTTTGTGCCCTCTCCATTTGCATTAATTTTGGTATTGATGTGACTCTTTGCAACCTCATTCCTTGTGCTAACCTCGGAGAAAAGTCACCTGAAAGTTAGCAGTTTTCTGCAAGGTTAGTGTGCTAAAATACCTCAGGAAAAGGGCTGAGGAGTTGAAAGGGAGGTGGCAGGACTGCACACAAGGAGGGAAGGAAGAGGGATGGCAGGTAGCCTGAAGCTGAGCTTGGGCTGCAGGGGAGCCCCAGGCTCCAGTGCCACATTTCTGCAGAAGAGAGGACAGTGTCCTGGTTTCGGCTGGGATAGAGTTAATTTTCTTCCTAGTAGCTGGTATAGTGCTGTGTTTTGGATTTAGTATGAGAATAATGCTGATAACACCCTGATGTTTTCGTTATTGCTAAGTAATGTTTACACTAGTCAAGGAATTTTCAGCTTCCCATGCTCTGCCACATGCACAAGAGGCTGGGAGGGAGCATGGCCAGGACAGCTAACACAAACTGGCCAACGGGGTATTCCGTACCATTTGGTGTCATGCTCAGTATACAAAGCTGGGGGAAGAAGAAGGAAAGGGGGACATTCAGAGCAATGGCATTTGTATTCCCAAGTAACCGTTACGCGTGATAGAGCCCTGCTTTCCTGGGGATGGCTGAACACCTGCCTGCCCATGGGAAGGAGTGAATGAATTCCTTGTTTTGCTTTGCTTGTGTGCGCGGCTTTTGCTTTACTTATTAAATTGTTTTTATCTCAACCCACAAGTTTTCTCACTTTCACTCTTCCGATTCTCTCTCCCATCCAACCAGGGGAGAGTGAGCGAGCGGCTGTGTGGTGCTTAGTTGCTGGCTGGGGTTAAACCACGACACACAGGTAGGACAAAAAGCATTTTACTTTTCTGTGGCTACATTGAAAATGAACTTAAGACTCAGATGGCTAAAGAGACTTAGATGGCTAATGAACTGATACGTCTCACGGCTGCTAATATTCTCTAGGGTTTCCCCTCCCCCTTACAACACCCAGATGTGCTTTCCAGTATCCATCTGTTGGATCTTGTCTCTAGCAACTAGAATTCATAAACGTGCAGTGATCCCAGAACTACTCCCTGCCACATAACCTTAGTGTAGCAACGGCAGTCACCAAAAGTGTGGATATAGGGTATGCTAGATTGGCATACCCTATAGGTATATATACCCTATATAGGATATGCCTAACCTAGCGGCAGAGGCAGCTGGGTTACTATATTAGAAAACTCAGCATGCCCTGAGTACAGGGTGACCCACACTGAGGGACTGCAGCCTCAGAAAATGCAGCATCAGGGCATGATAATTCTCACGTTTTACAATAAGATGAAGAAAATAAATATAATGCCTCCAAGACAGATGCATGGATGTCATCTCCCATCATAAAGGTTTTACATACATCTTTTATTTTTAATTTCTTCATGGAGAAGTCAGTAGAAATCAGTAATAAGTACAGAACTGCCAAACCAAAAATTCTGATCCATCATTGTGTACATTTCAACATCCTAAAGTAGACTTTCTCCTAAATCATTAATTGATTTCTGTGGACAGATACCATTATTTAGGGAAAGTGGAAGTTCTACAAATACTGTAATGACACAACTTTTTTTCTCCTGACAAACATTTAAAAATGAACAAAAAATCCACATCATACTTGCATCCACATAGATAGAAACTGTATTCAGAATAAAGATCATATCTTCTTTCTTCAAATACCTGCTTACTTGATGTGGTAAATGAATTAAATATTCCACTGGACACCATTAAAAAAAAGACTGATGTAACTGCAGAATTTTTTTCAAACTCAAAAAATTCTTATTTCACACCTATTTAATGTATACCAAATGATTTAAAGAATGTCAGCTGTAACCATAACAACCCAGAAAAAATACATATATATTTTCTGGATTGAATGCAATTGTGAAAAAATAATTAAATAACACTATCCAAAAGACTACTTATGAACAGCATATTTAAATATTCTGTTAAAAAATACCCATAAAATTAAATTTCTAAAAAATTGAATTTATTCTACAGGAAGAAAATTGAATAAAACTTATTTATCTACAGATCTTTTTCCTCAAAACCATACGTCCACAAATACAGTGCCATCATCTTCTCGCAGCATCCCTACAATATCAGTGCAGGTTAAGAGAAAGCACATTCTGTGCTCAGTCTATCACTGTACATAGTGCTTTCCTCACCAGATGCATTGAACAGAATGTAGAATATGCACATTATACTTAAATTTCTTCCAGTAAAGTATTTGGAATTTTTTTTTTCCTCTGCTTAGATTTTTCACTAAATTTTGAGGAACATCAATGTTGAATATTTTTTCAAATTTTTCTGGAGTTGGCTAATGAGTTCTGCTATTACTGGGATGGAAGAGGAAGAATGTCCTCACAAGCAAATGATAAAATGCATAAACCTTATCTCCTGTTGAAACTCTCTAAAGAATGCTATCAAGACTTGACATTCATTTTGTCTTTCTACATATTATAATATGTGTTCTACATTACTGTCACACCTTTCCACCTTATAATGAAGTTTGTTTGTGGTTCCCGCCCTTCAATTACATTTGTGAAGTGAAACATGAGACTGGGTTTCTTCCCACCAGAGAGAAAACAAAAAGACAAACAACCTCTATCTGCACTAAGCCTGCTTATCATAAAAAGGAATGCATTGGGATAACAGAGAAAAGAAAGGACTCTGTTAACCGAATCATTTAAGTGTTATATATTCAGAGAAGCCAAATGTGGAGGACTTCAAGACCCAAAGGATTTCTCCTGGCTTGACCAGACAGGGTGAGGACCAACAGTATGCTTACACTGGTCTGGCCACTTTTACCCTCCTCCTCTCTATTTTCCCAAATCTGTTCCTTCCCATCCACTTTGAGCCCTCCTTTCCCCGCCTTTAGCCCTTCCCCTAGACAGGATATAGATGTCATTATTTCCACAATCCCCTTAAAACTTCCCATACCATGATTTACACAATCCTACAAACCTCTCAAGTATCCTGTAGTAAGTTTGCTCTTACCCCTGAGACCCACAACAAGCTTGTTTCCTCCCTTTCATCAGTTATGAAGCTCTGACTGAAGCTTTCCAAGGCTATTGTCCACTGATCCTTTCAGTGTCCTGCAAGCTCTTGGCCTTTGGTATTGCTTCTGTTACATCCTAATCACTTAAGTTTCTGTACCTAGATGTTTAACTTATCACTTCTCCTGATTCTTATTATTAAGTTGAAGTGCCATTAACCAGATGTCATCACAATCCAGATGTCCTTACATTTCAGGTGTCCACATACCTTTTACCATCCACATATCCTTATAATATAATTTTTCAAGGAGAGAAACACCTTAATTAAGGGATTATGACAATTGCCATTTAGTAGCCTCAAAACAACAAGAGTCTGACTGTGGAGGACTGTAACCTTACTTTCTGGATTATTTTCAAATGTACAAAGAGTTACCCTTCAAAATCACCGTATATATTGAAACATGCGAGAAATACACTCTGGTTTAGACTTTTCTTGTCAATGAAAATGTTTTGTTACTGATCCACTGAGTCCTTTGTTCATCACACCAATGAATATTATCAATCTTTCCTTGCTTTAACCCCTCTGTTATTGTATTGGTTTATTAGCTGTAAAATAGAACAACAATTTTATTTTCATTTTTTTCCCTTCGGCTGTGAAGTACATGGTATAGTGGAGTCCTGGTCCATGACTGCTACTGCTACTGCCTCACCAACAGAAATAACAAAAAAGGACAGTATTAAAGGACATGCCTAGAGAATATAGTTGAAATTCCCTCCGCAGCCTTGGTCTTTGGCTGCTGATGCCTCTCTCTAGTAATCTGCTACCCTAATTCATTGCATCACTTCAATTTCCTGTATTGAGGCTTCTCAAGATAGAGACCCTATCTTTCTCTATCTGGTGTAGGAGGATTAATCTCCACGAGGCCACTACGAAGCAAATAATAAAACCCAACAATTATGAAAATGTCATTTTCCTTTTTCTGGCAGGACCATATGTCACGTCTTAGAAAAATGTTAGGGTATCCACAGGCCACAGTGTTGTTATTGATGTTGTTTGTATTGCACAGTAAAGCACATAGATTCAGAGTTTAATGATTTTACATTTTCTGGCAGAATGCAAAAAATGTTATCCCTAACGGTGATGTAAAAAAAAAAAAAAAAAAAGGCCTGAGTTTTCAACATGACACAGAATTCAGAATTCTTGTTTTCTATGTAAAGATAATATTTCATCATCAGTACAAAAAGTTCATAGTATAATAAAAAAACCCTAACAGAACCAGAATACTTGATTGCAGGTTCTTTAAGGCAAACTCCTTACTTCTCTTACTTTTACATTAAAGTTGAGTCCTTTGGAATAACAAGCGAAGCCTGAGGAGTATGGGTGTCTCCAGCTCTTTTAGTGACATGCCCTCAAGGAGTTATGCCTCATCATTCCTCACTAGACAAAATCTTTGAGGGTTTTCAAGGACAGCTCTGAAGAGAGCTTGTTGCAATATTCTAGCCCACAGGCACAGAGCACTATGGGCAGGTTTGTGTCCATTATAATCTTTGAATATTTCAGAAATTAAAATGGCTATATAAATGTGATGTCTGAACTATTTCACCATGAGGCATTACTAGTCTACACTTTGATGTTATTGAATTTTACCAGAGACATCATCTCTAAGTGAAACAAGGGAAAAATTGCCTGTATTCTTAAATAGAATTTGATGCAGAGAGAATATCTTAAGTTTCTGTAGCGATTGTAAAGGTGGAAAAGGGGAAGGGCAATCAAAATCAAGAGTAAAATTGGAAGAATAATAGACAAGGAAACCTATTTGATGCTGTTACGAGGCATACATAATTCTGAAAAGGAAGCCTATTCAGAAGGTCCTCTAATCTGCAGGATGTACTTTCTGAAGTTGTTTTGGGGTTGATATTTATTCCATGGCACTAAATTACAAATTCAGTGAAAGGAGTTTACAGAAAGTTATGTATCATCAATTATTTATACAGTCAGATGTTATCTTCATTGTTTAATTACAATATAAAGTTTGCATTTCTTTCTAATTTTCTTTAAGTTTCTTTAAATAATTTAGATCTTTGGGTGTTCATAGATGGGGGACGTTCATTCTGGGGAATGTGATGCCTAACAACTAAACTTGCTTAAAAATGTTTTTCTTTAAGCATTTCTGAGATTTTTGAGGAAAGCAAACAAACAAGGAAACAGATAAAACCCCTCTGTTCCCAGGTCCAGTTGAACATGTCCAAATTAAAGAAATCCAAATAAAATAAAGTAAAATAGAAATTCACAACAAAACCAAAGTCACCTCAAAGTATTATTTACTATTTACTTAGTTTTTATAGAACTAAAAATTAGAACCAAATTAAGTAAATAAAATTAATGAAATAGTATATGAATTAATGAGATCTTAAAATTGGAAAATGAAAAAAAACCTTTCTTAAAGTATTGAAAATGAATTTTTAGATAATTTTAAACATTTTCAGCTTTTTTTTTTGGAAGATCTTTATTGACACCAATCCTTTCTAATAAAGTAAAAATAATCCTGACTGTTCTACTTAGACATTATGCTACACAGGCAAATAATTATGCAACTGAAATTATTGTTATAAAGCATACTATTTCTGTTGTCCTCTCTTTCAGCATAGCAGCCTACTCAGATAGAAGTGATGCAAACACCTGTTTATATCATCTAATTATCATCAGATTGTTCAAATGTTATACTTATGGAATCTCTCAGGGATATACTTGTTAATTTGAATTTTGACATGCCCAGCTTAAGAAAGAGGTTTAGGAAAAGAATATGAAGTACAACAACAACAAAAGACAAACCACCAAACCCATCGATGATAGATTTCAGATACAAGCTGAAAGGCGTGAGAGAGAACGTTATTTCTGGCTACCTTACTGCAAGAAAAACATAACTCAGAAACAGTTGTAACAGAACTTCTTTTCCCATTTCTTTATTTCATAGTGCATTGAGAGTTAACACTGATTTAGCACACAATTGTAAATACATTCAGCCATTTATACTACATACAAAAACTTCTGTCTTCCGTTACACATTGTAAAGCAACAATTACAAGTAAAGAAGACATGCGGGAGAATAACCAACTTTTACCTTTTTGAGGACTCTGAGTATTATTTTTTTTTTCTCCCTGAATAGTTTGCAAACTCAGAGAATGTTGAGATACCGTGAAAAATCAATGTAACACAGTCTCTTTGTGTGAACTCTCTATCTGGTAGTGGAAAAAAACAACTCTCAAAAGATACTGGTTGCAAAAGATTCACTGGGTAATTCTACAGTTTTAAGCAGTTTGGTTAACCATTAAATACTTAACCAAATGCAACTCTGAACCTAAATAAAATCCACCTTTCTGAGATTTCTGCAGTGTTCAAAATATACCCTGACACAAAATAAATGTAACATTGTATTGAAATTTTTATTAAAGGCTGTTAGCTCTGGCCAAGATTTAAGATTGGTTTTACAGTTTTTGTAAGTATTATGAAATATTTATAATTATAATGATTCTTATTTTGTAAAAATAATTGTCACAAAGTAACAAACCTGCTACTTGCCTTTTCTCACGATTTTCATATTTCCCTGACATAACTGGCTGCAGGTTTTCCTCACCTGCTAAATTATCAAGTGACAGCTTTGCTCAGAGCCCTTCTGAAATTGAAAATACTCAATTGAACTTGACTCACTAGGGGTTAAACAGCAATATAACAACTATTTCTGAAATTACACTGTAGTTTGATTTCAGAAGTAATCAGATTTTTGGGCTGGATTAAGGAATGGCATTGTTCTTATAAATGTGATTTTATTAATTAAGAAATCATTAAGGAATTGTTAGATGAAGCCCTGCATCATGAATGGCAAAAAGTCATTTCAGTTTCTAATCATAATCTGTTTAAACTCCTAGGGGTAAAAAGTAGTTTGTGATTTATACTTTCTTGCGTTTTAACATCACTGAGGACCATTCCACTTCTACAAACTTCTTTCTGGATATGTCCTTTTTCTGAGCTTTCAGATGTTTCCAGGGGAAAATTAATTTAATTGAATGAAGGATGTCCATGTTTAATGATTATTATTACTAAATTTATCCTTTCGAAGTACTTTAGATTTCATGACCTTTTTTTAAAGGATTTGAGAAAGTTGCTACTGAATTGGAGGCATAATTCAACAAGTTTTTATGATTACAGCCAGAAAATAAGTAGTAACGGTTAAGGAAATTCCAGAGTAGATCTGCCAAACTTACCTGGGTTCTTATAGGTTGATTATCCAGTGGTATCTGACTATTTAAAAATATATGAAGATCTGCAGTGTGTCATTGGAAATATTATTTAATCTATATCAGCCATAGAGCTAGACAAAATGCTAAAATACTTAGCAAAATGTTCAAGCAAAAGAACTTTTTTTTTCTTTTTTTAAGAATATCTTTTAGCTCAAATGGTATTTTTCATTAAAAACATAACCTATTACAAACATTATGACAACATATTGATCTTTTTCACAAGCAGGTGATTATACTATGTTCTCGTATGACTGCCACAGAGATATTTTTCTGCAGATGTTTGCAAGTGCTCCACAGAAACAGTTATGGTTGCTGCCTATAAAAGGAAAGAGAAGCTAGAATTCAAACAAAGAAGCAGTCATGAATGTGCATAGACTTTTTTGTAATTTTCATTGAGGACTATTATCACCCCAGGCAACAGGCAAATTATATAGCCATAAATTTCAAGTCTAAGAAAGACTGGCAAGGATAAAAACCAATAATTCCAGCTTAAGACTGGCAAGATCTTGAAACACTGTTTTTCTTAGCTTACTTCCTTGGACATTTTCACCAATGTGTAGGTGGTAAATACCTGCTGATGTTGACTCCACTACTCAGGTAACAAAACCAAAAATTAAAGTGAAATGTTTCCATGAGCACCATAGGTCAGTGTCCTGGTTTCGGCTGGGATAGACTTAATTTTCTTCCTAGTAGCTAGTATAGTGCTGTGTTTTGGCTTTAGTATGAGGAATAATGTTAATAACACACTGATGTTTTAGTTATTGCTAAGTAGTGCTTACACTAGTCAAAGACTTTTCAGCTTCCCATGCTCTGCCAGGTGCAGGAGAAACTGGGAGGGAGCATAGTTCAAACAGCTAACCCAAGCTAGCCAAAGGGGTATTCCATACCATATGACTATATCTCCTATGAAGACAGGCTGAGAGAGTTGGTTTATTCAGCCTGGAGAAGAGAAGGCTTCGGGGAGACCTTATTGCAGACTTTCAGTACTTAAAGGGGGCTTATAAGAAGATGGGGACAGACTTTTTAGCAGGGCCTGTTGCGACAGGACAAGGGGGAATGGTTTTAAACTAAAAGAGGGTAGATTTAGACTAGATACAAGGAAGAAATTTTTTACAATGAGGGTGGTGAAACACTGGCACAGGTTGCCCAGAGAGGTGGTAGATGCCCCATCCCTGGAAACATTCAAGGTCATGTTGGATGGGGCTCTGAGCAACCTGATCTAGTTGAAGATGTCCCTGCCCACGGCAGGGGGGGTGGACTAGATGACCTTTAAAGGTCCCTTCCAACCCAAAATATTCTATGATTCTATGATTCTATGATTCTATGACATCATGCTCAGTATATAAACTGGGAGGATTTTGCTGGGGGTCAGCAATTGCTACTCAGGGACTGGCTGGGCATCAGTCAGTGGGTGGTGACCAACTGCAACGTGCATCACTTGTTTTGCATATTATTATCATTATTATTGTTATTATTATTACTACTACTATTGTATTTTATTTTGATTATTAAACTGTCTTTATTGCAACCCACAAATTTTATCACTTTTCCTCTGCCCATTCTCTCCTCCATCCCACTGGAGGTGGGGGGAGTGAGAGAGTGGCTGTGTGGTGTTTAATTGCTGGTTAGGGTTAAACCACGACAGTCAGATTTGTTGAGATCACTCTCATCACTTTCAGTGAGGTGTTATATATAACTTAGTCTCTACACATACCCAGTTCTAGCTAACAAATTTTCTGCTAGTACATGAAAGATGCTCTTTATCATCTCCCCTGTTCTGTATACAGTTTTATAAAGTATTTTGTCCATTACTCTTTATGAATAAATTCATCATTAATTTTTCTGTAGACCTTCTGAACTAAACTTCCAGTCTGTCAGATGGAATTTGCAGTGATCTTATGTTATCCTTTTCAGTGCTACATTTCTGTGATTTAAGTCTTCCTGGTTTAAAATCAAATACTATTCTCATACTTAAAGGTGAAGTAGGACAGGCTGGCCTAAACCCATCAGAACAAAAATAGGAAAAGTGATAGATAATGCTGAAGTGTAAAGAAAATGTTGTTGATGAAATCAAATTAAAATAATAGTATTTAGTGATGGTATTTCAGCTTGTGTCTTGCTTGTACCAAACTCATCACAACTTTGAAGCTAGAAAATCAGCAAATTGGCCTTTAGTTTCCTCCTGTTTCCCAGCCATTCTATAAACACAGGCAGTGCACAAACACTTATCACCATGTCTTGCAATCATCACCACCTCTTCAGCTACTATCATTCAGCTTATGTCCAAATGATAGAATAATCCAATATTCAGCAGGAAAAAAACAAAACAAAACATAATAAAAACCTCCACACTATCAAGGGATACTTTTTGTCTCTATTTCCACTTAAATACGAGGTTATGACACTAAAGTGCTTCATAAGACTTTCATCTCTGCATAAATGGGTGCCTAAATATCTTTTCAGATTTACCTCTAAATACCTCACCCATAACTTCAGGGATCCTTTGATGTTTGGCAATCCAAGTATCGTCTATGTTCAAGGAGCTAAACTCAGCTTCTGTTTCCTGGATTTCCTGTGAACATCTAGGTCAAGGTGGTCTCAACAACGAAAAGATTTGAAGCAGCATCCTCAGTGCTGTGAAACTCTACTAATGTAGAGTCTCCCTTACTCACACTCAGTAAAACTCTTTGTTTCCTTATCAGCTCTGCCAAAATAGTTGAACACACTCAAAATACTTGCCTACTAAGAAAGATGCAGAGCAATCAGATCATTAACCCTTTGCCACTCTCTCTTTAACTCTCCTCAAAATGCTGCAAAAGTATAAGCTTCCAGAGCATATTATAATTCGAACTAAAGTTGGTATCGAGAGGCAGAAGTACGTGTTTCCCTACATCCTGGCTCTAAACTCAGCCAGGACAAACTCAACCCTCACCCATGTAGCACACTGTGCAGCGAAGGGTTTCAGCCTCAGCATGAACGATCTCCACCCTAATTTTGTCAGCTTTAAGGATACCAGTTATAAAAGCAAACCTGTCATTAACTGTAAAACAGGGTTTGATGTGTAGGCCTGTATTTTAACAATGCTTTGCAAGAAGTTCTGGACAAGTGCTCAGCAGAGGACATTTTGCTTGGTATCACCTATGAAATCATCTCATCGATTCTTACTTGCTTTACATCTGAAATTTACGTTGGTAGAATTGTTTACAATGTAGTAATATCTCCAGGCACATTTGGCGTTTTCCAAGAAATAAGTAAGACGCTCACATTTAACCATTACCTATTCACCTCAGAGATGCAGTGCCTCTCCTGAAACAGAGATTTTAATAAATCTAACAATGTCAGAAAAAAACCCTCCACCCTTTTGACAGTAAGGACAGACTGTCTCAGTTTAATATATGTATAATTTTTTTCAGCCATGGGAACTGAAACAATGACTAGAAAATCCTATTATCTGGCAATATTCTGTTAATTTGGTAGAATAAAGCCAAATTTTCCCTTGTTCTTTTATTACTGTTTCCTGAAGAATGAATTTAAGCATTTCACTTTTTCATGTAAGTAATTTACATATATGATAAAGGATCAGGGCCAGCACCTGGGAACCGTGGTATTTATGCAGGTCTCCGGGGTCTCCAGAATTGTACTTACCACCCCTGGAGATACATCCTTGTTGCCAATAAATCCTCTGAAAAAGCCTGCCTGAGTAAAATTAGTGTTTTAAAACAACCTGAATTAAATATTTGAGCAGTTGCAGAGAATTAAAATAATATTTGAAGAAATTACTGTTTCACAAATGTACAATGTTAAACACAGTGCTCTTGAAGCACTCTTTTTTTCTTTTATAAAGCCTCCCATTCAGTGATTACCTAGTTTGGGAAACTGTGATTTCCTACAATTATTTCATTGTCATTGGTGCACTGACTGTCAATTTGGCATTAGCAGTGTTACATGCTTTTATAAAGGGTCACTATTACCAATTACAGTCCAGGCTGGATAGACTGACATGACAATAACAGGATGGAAAGGTTACTTCTTAAACATACTAGCCATGACACACAGCACTACCTAACTCAAATGAGATTTGACAGTTTTTGGTGTGCAATTCCTTCAGTTTTAAAAATGGACTAATGATCTAATTAATTCATACTGCTGAGAAACATCATAGTTTCAAGAATGAGCACTCTTTAATGATTTTACATCCTAACACTTCCATAAATGTTTTAAAAAATTACCTTAAGAAAAAATCAAAAAATGGTCAGTGCATTTTAAACCTATTGGACTGAACCAGTAACCTGTGAGCAGAGTAGTTTAAGTATGCTTACATATGAACTGCTTCCCTTCTGGAAAATGTCCTATTGAATGCTTTCTACCAGCTCTGGAAATGATCTGTCCAAAGATGCTACTGCAGATGTTTCCATTTGAGAGGAACTCAGGAAAGAAGTAGAGGTAGAGGTACATCTCCTCCCAAACTGCCTGTCAGCCTTGTTCAAGAGCAGATCCAGAAGTTAAAATTTGTCCCCTTTTGCAGCAGAGTCTGAAACATTTTTAAAAGAAGGTTTTCCATGAAAAAATATTCCATAAAATGTCATAGCACTGGTGACAAAATAAGGATACACCCACTCAGAAAGCTTCATGTAAAATTTTTACCTTTCAGATTCTATTTTCACAGGACGATGACCTAAATATGTTACAATTTTTTGAGCAGGAACTTTCTAGTGTCTTGTTTATGTAGCACTCAGCAGTAAGCAGAGCATTGTCATTACTTTGCAGATTATTAATTTGATTTCTGCAGATTCTCCTGTGACTCTCCACAGTCATCTACACCTATGAAGCCATGTACGATGACACTATGCTGACTTCTGTTCTTTTCAGAATCTTATAAATGGATTATTATTTCTGAATTGGGAACCTGAGTACAGGGTACTATTAATATGAATAATGTTTAGATGTAAGGGCAATATGTAGACATACCCAGGCTGGCAAAAAAAATATAAAAAATCAACTGACAGGAATCAGGAAATAAAATAGTTCCACCTAATGGAAAGGAAATTTTTACCTGTACATTTTTGCAAAAAATTTTCCAACATTTATATCTTGATCAAGGTTAAATATCACGTTACTTACTAAGATACCAGAGAATACTGCTACTCTTGGCTAGAGAAAAAGTCAAAAGTACATTTCCAGTTACAACTGACATAATATTCAGAGAAAATCCTAGGAAGCAGCCATGAAAAGGCATTTCACACAGTAGAAGTTATCTATGGAGAGACTCTGTATAGTTTGTTCAGGCATACGCGTTTCATTAAATAATTGTGATATCAGAGAGATCAGAGACATTTGAAAGATTTAAAATAATTGAATTTGGTTCCCAGAAGCTACATGAAAAATTCACCTTTCTTAGATTATGAAGAAATATTTGCCATAGGATCTATAAAGTAAGGAGACTGATAAACAAAAATAATCATGATGTGCAGTTTTAAATCAGCAGTTTTAAGAGTTAGCCAAGGAGCAATCTGCTGATGTCCTGTTTCAAGCCTTGAAACACTAGAAAGTCCAGGGCCATTGAACAAAGTTGATGCTGTGGCAATAAAAAGTTTCATCTGGATTAACCAAGTAATTACCAATCTATCAACCGCATGCCAATCTGTTGAAAAATAACAGGTAGGACTCAATTAATAAAGGACAAGGCCGTGCTAACTGGCATGAATTATACAAAAGTGCTGATAGTGTACTTAATAATTAAAGGAAGGCAATTAATCCTAATCAGCATGGATTTATGGAAAGTAGATCTTAACTTAGATATCTTGGAAGGATCTTTCTTTTTTTATGCAGTTATACATGTGGCTTATAAAAACAATAGTGCTGATACAGTATGCTTAGATTTTAAAAAAGGCATTTCTTTTGATACCATAACTATTCAAATTAAATTGTTCTCATTTCTTATTCAAAATGTAAAGTATCCTGAACACTGAAATCAATGAAACACTGATTAGTTGATAATGTGAGTAAAGAGAAGAATTGTCTATTACTAGGATGGTTGTCTGCTGAGGTCCCAGATACTTAGTGATGCTTAATACCTATTTCACATAATCTAAAAAATACCTTAAAAAAAATCTAGTCCTAACAAATAAGATTTGTAAATGACACAATAATCAGACCACTAATCCTGGATTGACCGAGTCAGAAAAAAAAGCAACCCGCCCAGTTTGTTTTTCAATGTCACTAAAGGCAAAATAGCGTTGCTAAGTACCAAGAAGATGGGCCATATTTCTAGGATGAAAGACTCTGAATAACTTCAAAATCAAATCACTACAAGCCAATGTCACAGGCAAAATAATAATAATAATAAAAAGCTCTGGTAGGTAAAATAATAAATATTATGTATATATGTCAGTTCTCTTGCACAACTCCTACTTGAATACTGTGCTTACCATTCACAGAGGATGTCAAGGAGCTGGAGAGGGTCCAGAGAAGTGCTGCTGTTGATTTAAAAGTGCGGAAATTATGCCTTCTAGTGAAAAATTCAAGTCCTTATACTAATGGTGGACTGTCCAGGAGTAAACTACATTTAGAATACAGAATAGCCAATGAAGCATTTTATATATTAACAGCATAATGTCACAAAATCAAAGGCTGAAAATTAAAGCTGGAAATTCTTAGGCTGAAATAAGTACACATTTAATACTCTAAGAGATTAAGCACTGGATCAACTTTTCCACAAGATTTTGCAGCATCTTTGTCAACAAATGTGTTTTGTTTTAAAGCTTGATTTTTTTGTCCTCAAATATTTGCTATAGTTATAGAGATTTTATAAAGTCTATTGCCTGATTTAGAGAGATCAGACTAGGTAATTGAAATAGTTCCTTGGTGTTACTTAAGAATACAAACTCACTCTATTACTTAAATGTAGTTCTCACTGATCATTTCTCTGAAACAGTAAAAGGTGCACACCTTATAAGAATAGGATAGTCTCCCTGATTATATTCTACAACACAAAATACAGATATTTAGAGGGTAAACAGAACAGCTTATTTGCAGTTACCATTAATGTTGTTTTCAGTTTACTTTCTTATCAAAATTACATCTGTTCTTACAGCCTTGTTCATTGAACTGAGAGAAAGAAAAAACCTTACAAATTCTGCTTAACTGTAATAAATTCTACTAAGCAAACTCCACGACTGACTGGCTTGAGGTTTTGCTAAGGCTGCTGATCAATAGGCATCAGGAAGAAGTGCAAGCTTAAGAAATTCCAAGCATCACTTAAGATCTGTTTTTCAATTTTCCCTTTTTACAGATCCAAGTTCAAAAAACTGTAGAGTACACACATATGTTGCAATGTATTCTGTATTTTTTTAAAATATTATGGATTCTCAAAAGCATCGCTATTGAGAAAATACAGATATCCAAAAAATTTACATGTTTGGAAACATGTTGTATATAGCCAGTGTCTTCCATTCATTCAATGTACAGGCAGCATTAAGCTTTGCCTGAAATCCTGCTGTTCCGGGAAGACAGTTACTTGAATCAGATATGTATTTCAGGATCTTGTCCATGATATGTGTCTGTCATATCCAAAAATCTCTAACATGGAGCTCCACAAGCTCCTACTTACTTACAGTGTTTGAATTGTCAATTTCTTAAAGGAGACATTAAATTGGCACTTACACATAAATTATAATAATAATTATATGGAACAGTTAAGATCAGTTTCGAGTATGTCTTAAGAGAAAGCTACAGAAACCTTCTCAGCAGGCTGAAGCTTGTTGACCTGATTTCTGCTTTCATAACCCTTCAAGGGCCAATATATTTTGCTGATATGATCCCCTGAGCCACACTCATTAAAATTCTTTGTATCCTTTCATATCTGTGTTGTAGGATCAACTATAGAAAATTGTATCTTCATCTTCACAAAATAGGTCAAATTATTCATAAAGCTGTAAAGTAATTACTTTGCAATTACCCATACTTATATTATATTTTCATTTAGCCAGTTGAGATCATTGGCCCAGTGACATGAATGCACATATTTCTGCATGACAAAAAGAAAAACATGTTAATGTGGTGGAAGATAACGCTTCATGTCCTCACGTTACATGAGAAGAATTCAAGGCCAGTGACACTGTTCTGGAATTATGGACGTGGATACTTTAGATTGGAAAAAAAAAAAGGATGTTCTTTCATATCGCATTTGAAAATTCTGAGGTACATTGAAATTATGAATTATAAGCACTTTAACATGATGGGGCTGATGGGGTCCATCTGTCAGAGAAGGGGAAGAGCATCTTCGGGCATAGGCTTGCCAGGCTGATGAAGAGGGCTTTAATCTAAAGTTGCTGGGGGAGGGGAACCTCAATCCATCCCACTCCTACCAGTTTGATGCCAGTGCCAGCAATAGCTGCCCAGAGCCTTGAGAAGGATCACAGGTCAGCAGGAGAGTGCCTGGAGAGAGGCACAAAGGAACCCCAGCCAGTAGGACAACTTCACGGGGGGCTCAACTTAAATGCCTCTATGCAAACTCATGTAGCATGGGGAATAAACAAGAGGAGTTAGAGACGTGCGCACGCCTGCAGGGCTACGATCTTATTGGCATCATGGAGGTGGGATGGCTCCTATAACTGGAGTGATGGAATGGGGGGATACAGATTCTTTAGGAAGAACAAGCAGGGGAGACGAGGAGGGGGTGTCGCCCTCTATGTCAATGACCAGCTGGAGTGCGTGGAGCTCTGCCTGGGGATGGATGAGGAGCTGACCGAGAGCTTATGGTTTAGGATTAAAGGGAGGGCAGGGACAGGTGACATTACGGTGGGGATCTGCTACACGCCACCCGACCAGGAAGAACGAGTGGATGAGGCCCTCTATAGACAGATAGGAGCAGCCTCATGTTCACAAGTCCTGGTTCTCATGGAGGACTTCAACCACCCCGATATCTGTTGGAGGGCCAGCATGTCAGGGCATAAGCAATCCCAGAGGTTCCTGGAATGCATCAATGATAACCTCCTTCTCCAAGTGGTAGAAGAGCCAACGAGGAGAGGTTGGACCTTGTTCGCACCAACAAGGAGGGGCTGGTGGGGAATGTGAAGCTCAAGGGCAGCCTTGGCTGCAGTGATGATGAAATGGTGGAGTTCAAGATCTTTGAGGCACCGACGAGGGCGTGCAGCAAGCTCACTACCCTGGACTTCAGGAGAGCAGATTTGACCTCTTCAGGGATCTGCTTGGTAGAGTGTCATGGGTCAAAGCCCTGGAGGGAAGAGGGGCCCAAGGAAGCTGGTTAATATTCAAGGATCACCTCCTCCAAGTTCAGGAGTGATGCATCCCAACAAAGAGGAAGTTGGGCAAAAACACCAGGAGGCCTTCATGGATGAACAAGGAGCTCCTGGACACACTCAAGCACAAAAAGGAAGCCTACAGAGGGTGGAAGCAAGGAAAGGTGGCCTGGGAGGAATACAGAGAAATTGTCCAAGCAGCCAGGGACCAGGTTAGGAAAGCTAATGCCCTGATAGAATTAAATCTGGCCAGGGATGTCAAGGGCAACAAGAAAAGCTTCTATAGGTATGTCGGGGATAAAAGGAAGACTAGGGAAAGCGTGGGCCCTCTCCAGAATGAAACAGGAGACATGGTTACCCGGGACACTGAGAAGGCTGAGGTACTCAATGACTTTTTTGCCTCAGTCTTCACCAGCAAGTGCTCGAGCCTCACTGCCCAAGCCGCAGAAGGCAAAGGAGGGGACTGGGAGAATGAAGTGCTGCCCACTGTAGGAGGAGATCAGGTTCAAGACCATCTGAGGAACCTGAAGGTGCACAAGTCCATTGGACCCAATGAGATCCATCCGCGGGTCCTGAAGGAACTGGCGGATGAAGTTGCTAAGTCACTATCCATTGTATTTGAGAAGTCGTGGCAGTCTGGTGAAGTTCCCGCTGACTGGAAAAGGGGAAACATAACCTCTATTTTTAAAAAGAGAAAAAGGAAGACCTGGGGAACTACAGACCAGTCAGTCTCACCTCCATGCCTGGGAAGATCATGGAACAGATCCTCCCGGAAGCTATGCTAAGGCACATGGAGGACAGGGAGGTGATTCGAGTCAGCCAGCATGGTTTCACCAAGGGCCACCAAGTCCACCTGACCAACCCAGTGGCCTTCTACGATGGAGAGACTACATCAGTGGACATGGGAAGGGCTACCGACGTTATCTATCTGGACCTCTGCAAGGCCTTTGACACAGTCCCCCACAACATCCTTCTCCCTAAACTGGAGAGGTATGGATTTGATGGGTGGACTGTCCAGTGGGTGAGGAATTGGTTGGATGGTCGCATCCAGAGGGTAGTGGTCAATGACTCAATGTTCAAATGGAGATCGGTGATGAGTGGTGTCCTGCAGGGGTCTGTATTGGGACCGGTACTGTTTAATATCTTCATCAGTGACACAGACATTGGGATCAAGAGCACCCTCAGCAAGTTTGCGGACAACATCAAGCTGAGTGGTGCAGTCGACATGCCTGAGGGACGGGATGCCATCCACAGGGACCTGGACAAGCTCAAGAAGTGGGCCCATGTGAACCTCATGAGGTTCAACAAGACCAAGCGCAGGGTCCTGCACCTGGGTTGGGGCAACCCCTGGTATCAATACAGGTTGGCAGACGAAGGGATTGAGAGCAGCTCTGCTGAGAAGGACTTGGGGGTACTGGTGGATGAAAAGCTGGACATGAGCCAGCAATGTGCGCTCGCAGCACAGAAGGCTGCATCAAAAGAAGCGTGGCCAGCAGGTCGAGGGAGGTGATTCTGCCCCTCTACTCTGCTCTGGTGAGACCCCACCTGCAGTACTGCGTCCAGCTCTGGGGTCCTCAGCACAAGAAAGACATGGACCTGTTGGATCGGATCCAGAGGAGGTCCACAAAAATGATCAGAGGGATGGAATGCCTCTCCTATGAAGAAAGGCTGAGAGAGTTGGGGTTGTTCAGCCTGGAGAAGAGAAGGCTTTGGAGAGACCTTATTGTGGCCTATCAGTACTTAAAGAGGGCTTATAAGAAAGACGGTGGCAGACTTTTTAGCAGGGCCTGTTGCGACAGGACAAGGGGGAATGGTTTTAAACCAAAAAAGGGTAGATTTAGACTAGATACAAGGAAGAAATATTTTATAATGAGGTTGGTGAAACACTGGCACAGGTTGCCCAGGGAGGTGGTAGATGCCCCATCCCTGGAAACATTCAGGGTCAGGCTGGATGGGGCTCTGAGCAACCTGATCTAGTTGAAGATGTTCCTGTCCATGGCAGGGGTGGTTGGACTAGATGACCTTTAAAGGTCCCTTCCAACCCAAAATATTCTATTCTATGATTCTATGATTTATTGAACACTATGTAATTATTATTAACTACAAAGCTATTTAAAATCTGAATGTTTTTATATGTTTGCCTTTGGGAGTAAACCCTGAAGTTCTAATTCAATAAAAAATATTTCTATGACTTTTTTTTTCCTTTTAAAACCAGAGTTAGTCATTACATAAATCAGAAAAATGCTAATTTTTATTATTTCATCTGTGAAAAATTAATATATTACCTTCAAAATGAATGATTTTTTTTCTTTGAAGCTAAATTTTACCAAATACTAAGGAGTAGCATGACAGTTGGGTGATGTTGTACCTTTGTTTTGTTCCATCTCTGGATGGAACATTTTACCCTAACTAGATACTGGTTTCCATATAGGAGTATCAAAGTAAAACCTAAATGAAGTCTAGAGAATCTAATGATTTCTTCTGGCCCTTAATTCATCCAAACTCTGCAAATGGTTCCCTGAGTATTTTTTGAATCTGGAGAAAATAACAGGCTTTGAATTCATACATGCAAGGGTGAATCAGTACTTACTGAAATGTACTGAATTCTTCTATTAATGATCAGACAGAGAATATAGCAAATACTCTTCTTCCCAATATTTTTGGCAATGTACCCAGATCTCTTCTATATATTGTCCAGCCACACCTTCACTTCCAAGTGGTCAAGCCACCATCATCTCAGCACCACTGTTGCTTATTCTGTAATGCATTACAATTTAAATGAAGTTTAATATCAATGCCAGTTCAGCTTACATGAAACATTTGACTTCTATTGTCTTATAGCAGTAATAGTAGGTCCAAGACAATCAATATAGCGCTCTTCGGTTCTGCGTCCCAGGAAATAAACCTCAAACGTGTAGTCCACCAAAGCACACAAAATATCTCTGCCAGAGCTATCCTTCATAACTGAGATGACCATCAATTTCTCAACTATTTCAGGCCAATCCTAATGAAGCATCAGTGCAATCCCTCTCTCTCTCTCTCTGAATTCATCAAAATAAAAAAAGAATGATGTAAATGCTTTACATCATGTCTTTGAAGTATAACTGCTTTTCAGTTTATTTGATATCATGAAATAACCTTCACCTTCAACAGCTCTCCCACTTTTGTTGACTGAATTCTGCTAACCCCAGGTGGCACATGAATGATGATGTAAATTAAATTTGACATCTCTATTGACTGAGTCATTGAAAGACAACAAGAAAGCACCACAGATTTCCTAAATGTTATTTTTGATTGGAAAAAAATCCACCTGTATTTTTCTAACAAATAAAATTCTATTCAGAAGAAATTATTTCCTCTTATGATAATTGGAATTACAATATAGGTGGCTCATGTGCCACTTACTATTAAAGTGGCTGATTACTTTGAATAAACACTCCTTTGTTGCAGTTGCTCATAGTGTTTGACGATTCAGGCCATAATTTTATGTTTGTTATGTTGCTATGTCCTTTTGCTGTTTTTCTCAAGTTTATCCTAAGTAATTTATGAGGCATTATTGCTGAAATTAAAAGAAAACATTGTTCTGCTTGTGCTAAAACCAAAGATGTTACAGTCATAAAAATCAGACATACTGACACATCTATCATCTCATGTATCTGGCACTTCAGTCCTGAGAAGTGTGTTGTCCAAATGCTGTAGGTGCTATTTGCTCATTCTTCTGAAAACATCTTTAAACTTTACCTGTTATAAATCTCTGCATTGTCAGTCCACACATGGTCTGGTCTGTTAGGTCTCAGCAGCTAAATGCTCTGGGGACTCAGCATGTTTCACTTGACACAGCCTATATCCACTACTCATATTGAATCTTGGTGTTGTGCAGAAAGCAAGATTTTTTTCTCCAAACACTTATTCCAGGACTAAAGACCATAACGGAACTTGGCTCAAAACAAAAAAGGAAGACCACTGTATTTTTCTATACTCAATAAGAAAGGAAAGAAGAAACAACTTTCTGAAACATGGAAAGAACAAGAAAAAGAGAAAAAAACCCAGAGGATGGAGCAAAGAGGCAGAAAGAGAAAAAAGAAAACATTTCTCGTGGCCTGTCAAAACCTCCTGAAAACCAGAATGATCTACAAAGCTTCCCTAGAGGTAAGCATAAAACAAATGACTGCTTTCCAGTGTCTACCGCTTACATGCATCCCTTGGTAAAGTACTTTTGAAAAACCCAGTGTGAAGATGAAAATTAACAGGAAATTAACAGATAACAGGAAATTACTGTAAAAAAAAAATCAAATAAAATCTCCAACTAATTAAAAACAACACCCTCCGCCCTCCTCCAGCCCCCACCCCCCGCCAATCAAACAAAAATGCATCACAAGTACGGCAGGCAGTAAAGAAAAAACTGAAAAGGTAGAACGTGCCAGACTATATGTAACCTGAAATCACCCTAGCATATACAGTTTTTAGTTACATGATCACGTAGTATTTCCCACAGGATCCCTACCTCATTTAGGTACCGTGTATTGGAAACAGGATTATATGTTTCAGACAGCTGAAGTTCAATTTGCAGGGGTCCTAAATGTTGACAGTCAAAACTGAAATCAGTGAGAGCTCTGCTCTGAATTAAAGTTCTGTGAAAGTGTTAAGAAAACTGGAAAAAAAGACAGCATCTTAGCTTCTCGGGTAAGGCATAAAAACTGGTCAGCACTTTTGGAGATGCTGCCTATCATTTGTGACCAAATTCCCTAGTGAAGTGGGGATAATATAACATCACCTCAGAAAAACCACTGTAAGAATAAATGTGCTGACATCCTGGAAGAGTGAAAATATTCTGAATGAAGACTCCGGAATCAAGCTGTTATGAAAACTAGTAATTCTTTGTTTGTTAAAGATTTGCTTGGTATAGAACAGACAGGACTAGATAGGTCTGGTATAGAACAGGTAGGGCTAGATAAGACTTCACAAATAATGAAAATAAATAATAATAATTTTTTGGGAAAAACACTAAATGCCTGTGTTTCAGCATTACACAGAAATGACTGCAGTCATCCATCCTGGACACAGACATAACTAATTTCATTAGCCACCTTCTGTTTATGTGATACATGGTCACTACCCTTTTAGAGCTAAACATATCAGTAGTACAGTAGTACAGTAGTAATTTTCTCCATAGATATAATGTCGACTGCTCAGGTACTAGAGGACAACATCATAGAATCACAGAATCATAGAATGGTTTGTGTTGGAAGGGACTTTTGAAGATCATCTAGTACAACACCCCTGCCATGGGCAAGGACATCTTTCACTAGATCAGTTTGCTCAAAGCCCCGTCCAGACTGACCCTAAACAGTTCCAGGCATGGGGCATCCACAACTTTTCTGGGCAACCTGTTCCAGAGTCTCACCATAGTAAAGAATTTCTTCCTTATGTCCAATCTAAATCTACCCTCTTTCAGTTTCAAACTATTGCCGCTTGTCCTGTTACTACAGACCCTGGTAAAAAGTCTCCACCTTTTTTTTAGGTCCCCTTTAAGTACTGAAAAGCTGCAATAAGATTTCCCCAGAGCCTTCTCTTCTCCAGGCTGAGCATACCCAGATCTCTCAGCCTTTCTTCATAGGAAAGGTGTTCCATTCCTCTGATCATTTTTGTGGCCCTCCTCTGGACCCGCTCCAACAGGTCCGTGTCTTTCTTGGGCTGGGGACCCCAGAACAGGTTGCAGTACTACAGATGGGGCCTCACAAGGGCAAAGAAGAAGGGAAGAATCACCTTCCTCGACCTGCTGGCCACACTTCTTCTTATGCAGCCCAGGACACAATTGGCTTTCTGGGCTGCAAGCACACCTTACTGTCTCATGTCCAATTTTACGTCTATCAATATCCCCAAGTCCTTCTCCACAGAGCTGCTCTCAATTCATTCATCCCCCAGCCTGCACTGATACTGGGGATTTCTCTGATCCAGGTGTAGGACCTTGCACATGGCCTTGTTGAACTCCATGACGTTTACATGGATCCACTCCTCAAGCCTGTCAAGGTCCCTCTGAAGCACCCCTTCCCTGAAGCGTATTAACTGCACCACTCAGCTTGGTGTCATCTGCAAACTTGCTGAAGGTGCAATTAATCCCACAGTCTATGTGAGTAATAAGGATATTTGTCCTGGTTTTGGCTGGGGTGGAATTAATTTTCTTTCTAGTAGTTGGTATAGTGCTATGTTTTGGATTTAGTGTAAGAAGAATGTTGATGACACGCTGATGTTTTTAGTTGTTGCTAGGTAGTCTACTTTCTCAAGGACTTTTCAGCTCACATGCTCTGTGAGGTGCACAGGAGGCTGGGAGGGAGCACAGCCAGGACAGCTAGGCCAGCTGGCCAATGGGGTATTCCATACCATATGATGTCATGCTCAGCATATAAGGCTGGGGGAAGAAGAAGGAAGTGGGGGACGTTCGGGGTGATGGCGTTTGTCTTCCCAAGTAACCGTTACGCGTGATGGAGCCCTGCTTTCCTGGAGATGGCTCAACACCTGCCTGCCCATGGGAAGTAGTGAATGAATTCCTTGTTTTGTTTTGCTTGTGTGCGCGGCTTTTGCTTTCCCTATTAAACTGTCTTTATCTCAACCCACGAGTTTTCTCACTTTTATCCTTCTGATTCTCTCCCCTGTCCCACCTGGGGGAGAGTGAGCGAGCGGCTGTGTGGTGCTTAGTTGCTGGCTGGGGTTAAACCACGACAATATTGAACAGTATCGGTCCCAATATGGGTCCCTAAGGGACACCAGTTATTACTGATCTCCACTTGGACATTAAGCCATTGACTATAACTTTTTGGATGTGGCCATCCAGACAATTCCTTATCCATCGAATAGTCCATCCATCAAATCCATATCTCTCCAATTTAGCTACAAGGATGTTGTGGGGGACCATGTATCAATCAAATTCCTCAGGACCCTGGGGTGCATCTCATCAGGTCCCATGGACTTGTGTATATTCAGGTTCCTCAGATGGTCTAGACCTTGATCTTCTGTGATGGGTGGGACTTCATTTTCCCATTCCCTGCCTTGAGATTCAGGGACTTGAAAGAGGTGGGAAGAGCAATTGCTGAGGCAAAAAAAAAAGTGAAGTACCTCAGCCTTCTCCACATCAGTTGTCACCAGATACCCTGTCTCATTTATCAGGGGTGGAGGGGTGGTGTACAATTTATTTTGTCTTCCTTTTCTGACTAACGTAACTGTAGATGCCTTTCTTACTGTTCCTCACTTCCCTCAATTTAGCTCCAGCTGTGCCTTAGCTTTTGATCCCATCCCTACACTTCTGGGCAGTACCCCTATGTTCTTACCAGGGTGCATGTTCCTGCTTCCACTCGTACGCACTTCCCTCCTGTGTTTCTGTTTGACCAAGAGGTTCTTTCTTGGCCATGCTGGACTCCTGCCTTATCATCCTTATAGTCTGAGGAGAGTCAGCTTTCCAGGGTGTGTACTGTTTGAAACAGTGTGGCATTATCTACAACAGACATTTTTTGTTTGCCTTTGGGACTAAACCCTGAAGTTATAATTTAGGGGAAAAAAAAAAAAAAAAAAAATCAATGTACCAAACTGCCCTGTCAGCACCAAGTACCAGCTCAGATACAGAGGTAAAAGCATTAAAACACAAAACTGCTATTTATAATCTTGCACAAGCACAATCATTAATTGACACTAATATGAAATTGAAATGTCTGTGTTTTGTTTCTGGGGAAATGAGCATTGTTTTCAACTTATATGTGCTCTAAATACAAAAAATATCATCCATTTTTACAACAAAGCCAGCAAGAATTCTAGAGAAGCTGATACTTAGGCTGTTTTTCAGCACCATTTTTGCTAAGGAGATCTATGCAAATACAGATACAGAGAAATCTTCTCTAGTGTTGCTTAGTATAGGCAATAAAACAGATGTCAGACTGATTTCAAAAGGTGTACCACAGTTTTTAAATTGTTTCCCAGTACATCTAATGCAAGGGCTGCAGGGTGTCTATTCTATAAGTTATAACATATGTCTGTTTATCTTTGCCTATACATAGGAAGTGCACTGACTTCAAATAAGGTCAAAACTGTAAACTCCTGAACATTACAATCCATTGTTCAAGTCCTTCTCAAATTAATTTTGCCTACTTGATGGTCTGAGAAAGATGAAAAAAAATGCTAAAAATTCCTCTAGGCCTAGCCAGTTTTAGCCCAACAAGGAAAAAAAAAATTCTTCTCAAGGCTAAAACTGTCAGACTTTTAGCACTTCTAAAAACAACTAAAAGTACAGTAGAGGGAAGGAGGATGGGGTAGTGACAATGATCTTTGTAAAGTTTTTGGCAAGCATTATAATGAAGAAGGAAGGTAAGTGTACAGAGCCAGTATCTTTCTTCTGTCTCCATCTGGTAACTGAGGCAGAGAGACTCCATGCTATGAAGTGGCCTCCCCTTCATTTTCACATGATTTTCTTTTTTTTTGCACACCCTTCTGTATATGTAATTTGATCATTTCTACCATCTGTTAAAGTGGGCAGAATGGTGATAACTGATCAGCAACTTCCCCCTGGCTTCCAGGCAGATATTGCTTGCACAGACGAAACAAGTGCAAATATTTTTTCAAGCAATGACAATTAATTTGGCTAGTTATTTATTTCTGCTGAATACTTAACACAATATGCATTTTTTTAAATAATTTATGCGATTTTTTAATGATGATTCAGATTTTAACATTATAGATCATAACTATGTACTCCATTTTTGTATCAAGGTAATAAAAACTTTGAAAAGCTTATTAGAATTCTAAACACTGCATTAATGTATTTATGCTTTATAAACAAACACTAAAGACTTTATTCAAATTCCATCAGTGAAAGAGAATTATCAAATAAATGAGAATTAAATTGTGTCTCTTCAGCAAAGATCTATACAGAAGAGACCCTAACTTCAAACTGCATTTATATCATCTGTATATTGATGTAGTGCCATTAAGTTCCATGGATTTCTCTGAAATTTTCTCCTTTTTCAGAGGAAAGGAGAATGAAGCTCAGAGTCTAGCCAAAAAAAGCAAGTAAGTGACAATCATCTGCAAAAAGGTTCCAGAGACTGCAGCTTCACACTTTTTCATTCAAGACAATGTCAAAAATCCCACTGGCAGCACACTAAAGAAATGTCAAGGGAGAGGGAGGAACCAACTATTTCTTCCTGTGTCAATACATCTAGTAAATTATATGTTTATTTGCACACATACACAGCCTTGCTCTGTAACCAGACCTAAATATTTGCAGTCACCCCTTGACTTGCTTTGTGCATACTTTTTCAATTTTTGCTTTTTGAAGAGTCAATTTGAGAGTTAAATTTGGAAACTTCTCAATACAAGGAAAGCTTCATTTGATTGCACAGACATTATACCTTGAACTGGAATTTGTTTTCATATCTTCGGGATTTGTGAAGAATTGAGGTAGAGAGAACAGGACTAGCAAAGGAATCTAATCTCTATGCACTCATCTAATCACAAATTTTAAGTAAATGGCTGGAGAAATAAACTACAAACCTGAAAGCTCAAGCTGCAACCTATATGTTATCTAATTTTCAACAGATATATTTGCTATGAAGAGTGAAAGTGTTTTCTAAGCTTTGGCAAACTGATCAAGTTGTCTTGCAAATCTACAGGACTTAATAAAAATTTAGGGCATTCATTGTCTATCAAAGTTAAGCTTACTTTCCTACATGTCATAATTTCATATTATGCCATTCTGGAAGTTATGTACTTCTCTGAAAACATCTTATGCCATTCTGCAGTGTTTCTACAGTCATATTTAAGATCATATTTATTTAATTTAAAATAACAAAAACACAGCCATTTGTTTAAATATTAATTTTAATATAAGCACTATAAATCCATTTACTAGGCCAATTATTAAACGTTCTAAATTCAGATGGCATTTGATACCACTTCCACTGACTGACCAGGTAGGTGTTCTGCCATTTAAAAGATCAAGAAAACATAAGTCAGGTCATTTATCTTTCTAGAGTGGTTATCTATCATGATTAAATCCTTAAAACACATTTCTGAACTAGATGATTTACTTTTGTCAAATAATTTTAAAATGCTTCCTATATAAGGCCTCAAAAATTTTAACACCCTTGATTTCCTTTATAATTTTTTCAAATAGTGAATATATTAAGTCTTCCTCCGAATGGTATCTGTCAATATTGCAATACGATAGCATTCAAATATTTGTTATCTGCAAATGCAGAACATCTGCTATTTTGTCACTTAGCAACACTGTGCAATAATTTTGCTCTCCCCCCCACCCCTCTATTATTATGCAAAATGTATTCAGGACAAGAAATGCTTAAAGAAAAATTGTTCCTGTGGTGAGATATTTTGACACAAAAATCTTTTTTCATCAAAGACGAAAAGCACCTTGTCATTCATTTCTAATTACAGCCTCCATTCTGTCAGTACAGAAAGATGCCAACTCCCCGTGGTGATGTCATAGACTGACATTTACAAAACTACATTGGACTTTGTCTACTCTTGGTGTTTGCCAAGATCAGTCAGTGTCAGCAGTCACACACACTGATAAAGGGAATTTATAATTACGAGCATTAATTGTGTTTAAAGTCAATAAAAGGTCATTATGCTTTCTGATATCAATAGTTGCTGAATCATCTTCTAAAACAATGGAAAAAGCTTCATTTCATATTCCTATTCTGAGATGCTAAGACGTTAAACTGCAATGACAACAGAGATTTCACACTCCAAGAATCAATTTAAAAACATGTAAACTTATCAAAGATTAAAATGAACTATTTAGTGTTCTGCAATTGTTGTTAACATCCAGGCTAAAACTACCAGCGGGGAAATAGCTGAACGGAAGTGGTAACCATGTGAGAATGCAAAGCCTTTGAGAAATTCTAATCCTGGCCAAAGCAGCATTAGACAGTCTAATTCAAGCTACAGACACACTCATATTAGTATAAATCAGGAGAAGAGATAAATAAATCCCCCTCATTAGTTCTATTTAATGTAGTGGCTTATTAATTTTCTGAAAGTAATAGAAAATACTTGTAATTGTATAAGTATAAGCTAGAAGTTTATTTTACATCTTATTAGGAATTATTTACAGCTGTCAAGATAACCACAATAGCAAGAATTTTGGAGCTTTTGACATAATTGTCCAATAGGCATTTTTGGTAATTTCAAGATGCCGTGATTTAGAAGTCCAGTTATGAAGTTATTATAGAGTCTTTGAGTTATTAATGAACTCAGCACAGATATGAAACATTACTGAGTTACCTATGGTCCATAATATTTTCATAGAATCATAGACTCATAGAGTACCAGGTTGGAAGGGACCTCAAGAATCTTCTGGTCCAAGCTTCTCAAGGAGAGCATGATACACTATATTGCCTCTAATACCTTGCTCTGAACTAGGAATTGGATTTTCTTCTTCTTAGTCTGTTTTTAGCTATGTATGCTCCTTCTTATGGAAAACCGCCCTTGGGAAAATCTGTCCCAAAAGGTTATGAAAGCATAACCTTGAAAGAAAAATAAAAGTGGGGCAAAATCAAATTCCTATCGAAGGATCTCATTTTTCAGAGAGAGTCCCTATGAATTATTATTCTACTTTCTACCTAAACATTCTTGCTCCAACAAGAAAATCAAACTAAAATGCATAAAATGTATTGAATCTGTCACATGGATGATGATCTCTATGGGGATGTGTGAGAGACTGAAAGAGTTAATGTGAAGTTGATGCCTCAAACATTGTGGCAAGTGGGTTCTGCATAGCAGTGATAAGGTGCAAATGAGGAGTCGGGTAACACAGGACGCACAGGACGTGCCGGAGAGTGCGTAGCTCCGTGTTCTGCCCAAGCCAGACATCTCACCGTATACAGCAAAAAGTCATACAGAGTTTGTCTGGGGAAGGGTCGCGCGACCACCTGAAGACCACCGAGAGACCCCTCGCGACCATCCTCCCCCACAACAGCGCCTGCACGAAAAGTTCTAGAAACTACGTGACTGACGCAACCGAGAGTACTCCAACCCAAGGAGCCGTTGCGCACCTGCCACCGGAGGATGGCTGCACCCGTCATTGTCGTCATCACGGGATCCAAGGGTGGTGATATCTCTCTATCTATCTCTCTTTCTCTCTTTTCCTCTCTTTCCTCTTCTTCTCCTAACTGCTTTAATAGAACCCACGTTGCCTACCCCTGCGCTTTCTAAGTTCGGGTTGTTTATTGTAACGCTTTCCCGGTTCAGCTTGCTTCTGCCTTACATAAAACACTTAACCAATTGTTTGGTGTCATTTCACCTTAATTTAGCCCAAGGGAATTTTGAAACCTTTAGGACCCCCTGGTCCAATCAGGCCGGGTCGTGACAGAATGCCACTGAACAAGTTCAATTTTAATATACAGATATATAAAAGAAATACTTGGGTTATATATATATATATAAAAATATATATATATATATGAAAAAAAAAAAAATATATATATATATGGAAAATACTCTGCAGTGTCTGACTTATCATATATACCTGACTTACAAGATGGATATCAATCTCTATGAGATTATTATAGTATAACATGTAATCACCATGAAACAATAGATTGGTTACTACTGCTAACTTGTATGTGGGAGAAAATTGCATGTAATCCCAGGGTCTTTTTTTTTTCTTTTAATTAGTATTCTGCAGTTTTATTACCTTAGTTTCACAAATGATTCCTTTGGCAAGGATTCAAGGTGAATCCACCCTCCCAGCGCACTTGTGAATCTGCAGCGCAGGGGGGTGTTCTTGTCGAACAGTCACCTCTAGGGCAGTAGAGAGTGGGTTGAGATACGAGTTATCAATAGACTCCTGCTGTGAATCTCTTCTTTTGAAATTCATCGCAGTGCTCTCATGTCTACTGTTGGCACTCCGGTGCTTTGAAGCTGTCCAGTTGGCAGCTTCAGTAAAGCAAGTATTGTTGATAGTTGCAGGGGACCCAAAGTAGACATCTATTTATCAATAATTAAAATATATGCAGCAGAATATTTGCTACTGTAGTCACCTTAGGTTGTACCCTTATTATAGAGTTTAAATGTTACAAAACCAGTGCTTATGTCCAATAAAGAATCAAAGACATTTTTGTAGAGTGGAATTTTCAAAGCCGCCTGTGCAAGTTTAGTGTCTGGCGTTAGCTGGATTTTCAAAAGGTTTGACAGAAACAGAAAAAAACAACTCTAATCTTTAGGAAAAAAACAGCTACCTAGTACTCAAAAACTTCAAGCCAGATGTTCCAAAGGAACTAGAAACAATTACAAGAAACTATTTTGCAAAGATTTTCATAATTTATAGCAGTGATAAAGTGACAATACACACCACCAGGAAGCACTATGAATTTCACTCTCTGATGTTTCTGCAGAGCAAGATATCTCTAGACCTAAGCAAAATCAGGGATATTCATAAGGCACATGCAGTACCTAAATTACATTTCATTCTTCACATAGTCATTGAAAATAAAAGGCTGCTTTGTGTTACCCTCTGGAGATACCTCTGGAGATGCTCTGAAACGTCTGTAATCATGGCTTTGAAATGAGGGGATGGCACATTATGAAGATAACCTTGAATTTCATATTTTAACTTAATAAATGAAGAAATAGTAAAAACAAAACTTGAGGAAGGTGGGAAGAAGAAGCTTTCACAAACTCAGATCAGTCTACCCATGTCACATATACCTGATGCACATATAAAGGGAAACCTTTGCTGAGATTCACACAAACTGTAGCAGTTATGAACAAACGACACCTCAGGCACCATGAAGGCATTCTCTTGGTGCAAATGGCAGTGAAAATACCATTAGAGTGAAAATAAAGTTTTATTATCACACAACACCAGTTTTGATTTGTGAGTGTAAATGCAGCATATTGATTTTTCTAATCTTTGCAAACAAGCAACTCAACTGAGTTACAAGATATTTCATTTTAAAAATAAACACAACTATCACCTTAATTAAAATCTTACGCTATCCGAAGCACTTCTGTTCTACCAATGCTAACCAATTGGAAAACTATATTCAATAGACTTTCATTTTTAAACTTCTAACAAATGCCCTTAAAGCACTGAATATTAGAACTTCTTAAATAAAAGTATCATGATTTTTTAGTTAGTTTTGTTTAAAAGAAGACTCCCAGAAGAGATGCATATTGCATCTCTACCTCAGCTGTGGAGACAAATGCCAAGAAATACGTATCAATTTTACTTCTCATCCAAAATAATCAATAATGGCCATGAATTCCAGGGTAGAGAGTCTCTTATTGCAGGGGTTACAAAGCTGGTCAGCACTGATTGTATTACAGGAAATGGAAACGTATCAGCTAGAACTAATGTAGGGCAGTGAACTCTCTTTTCCACCTTCATAAATTGATACCTGGTAAGCTCTACCTTTGAAACTCTTCTAAGTTGAATGATAAATCAAGGTACAGATTATTCTAGAAAGTGTAATAACAGTATGGATTACTCTAGGAAGGGAAAGGGACTGGAGGAACAATTCCTGAGAACTAACCTCTCTCGTTATATTTTGTTTTCTGAACTAAAACAATAACCAGTGTAACGTAAAAACATGACTCTTTTCCAGACTTTTCATAGCATCAAAGCTCTGAAACAACATCCTTTTATGTGTCACATAAGAAGAAAACAGCCACACCTCTGGCAGTTTCTGGCCAAAAGCAAGGCTCTTTAAGGGTTACTTTAGCTAACGCAATCATGGTAAAGAGAACTTTGCTCTTCATCTAGTAGATAGGGCATTCAAATAGCCTGTGGAAATGTCAAATTTTGCCCCAAGTGCTAGGGTCTTGAAGGAGGCACCATTGCATTTCATCAGGACATAAGTCTTGTTATTCATCCACATTTGTCTTCTGGATGGACAACACCCAGATCCTGAGTGGGTTTTGAGGTGTAGAGGAGTGGAGAGGCAAAGTAGCAGCAGTGCGTTTGTCTAAAATTAAAATGCTAGAGAAAAAAGGGAAACATAACTAAAAAACCTAAATGAAATTAGCTCCATGATTAAGTGGAAGTTCAGTGGAAAGGTGAACTGAGCCTACTTTCCTCAACTGTGCTTGTATCATACTTCAGGTGCCTGAACTTTTATGGGCTTCATACATAAACTTCTGCTCTGTTAAATATGACATGGTTGACTCCATAAAAATTCTGAAGGCAATGATCATTTCCATTTGGCAAGATCTTTCTAAAGCTTGGGGTAAAACTTCACTGAAGGATTAGTATCACAAGGAATCCTTATAGCTTCTAAGGACAGAATAATAAATGGGTTTTTTTTTAATTTATTCTATAGTGAGAATTGGCTCATTCTTTCTAATAAAATTCAAATGTCATTTTTTTCAAAGTAGACACTAAAGTTTCTAAAGGGAAAAGACTGTTAAAACTAAATAAAGATTATAAGCATTTGCTTTTTCAAATGCTGTCAAATTAAAAGCTTTTTTACATAACTCTGCTAATATAGAAAACTCTGGACACATTACTTGCTCTTCAGTGCTCTTAGTGACATTAATCTATTATAATTTTAGTTTATATTTCAAAACCAAATTATATTAGATGAACCTTAATTAATGTTTTATTCATTTTTAAAAGGCAATTTTAGACATAAGGGGGTTGACATTAGTCACATACAGTTATTCTGAAGTCAGCTGCAGTGTTTTAAAGGTGCTGTAAGTTGGTAACTGCTAAAAAACTTTGGTTTTTTTAAAGAAAAACAATAAATTCCACAAACTGAAAGATATGTAAATATACAAACATTCTGTTTCAATTTAGTAAAGCCAGTAGAGTTGACTCTCTATCTATTATCTGTTTCTTTTTTAAATAAAACTAAAATCCCCCTTTGAAAATTTAAGGATTTAAATTTCAAAATGTATGTAGGTAGCTGTATGATCAACTGTATTAGATTTTTCGTTGGGTCCAAACCTCCAAATGCCTTGTCAAACTCACTATCCACACTTACTAAAGGAGGAGTGTACTAAATCAAGTTCAGGATTTTTTTATTATTATTATTCAACAGAAAACATTGGCTAGATATTTATTACTCTATTCTTGAGCTGCATCCAATTAGTTTTACAATGTATGGCATGTTTCAGTATTTGACAGAAAAATAAATTGCCGACAAAGAAATAAAAAGTAAATAAAATGCTCTCTCACATCTCAAAGCACAAATGACATTAAATACCAATTCCATTCCAGAGTAAATACATTTGATTAGCACAATGACTTAAAGGAATGATTTATTTCACAAGATGCAGTAAATCTGCCATTTATTCAAATATTGGTAATCACTCTAGTTGAATTGCATAAAGAACATGGAAATTAGAGGAAAGATAAACAAATGCAAATTGGTTATCACAAGGTAAATACGCTATAATGAATTCTCTATCCTATGTAAGCAACATCATCCCCAGCAGCCTACTTTGTTCTTAAACCAGTGAATATATATACATAGATGCTTAGACTGACTTTAAGTCAAAACATTTACAGAATAGACTTTTAAGCTTCTCCTGTGTGGCTCTAAGAGATCCATTAGCACCCAAACCAATACACACTGCTTCTTATTTCTTGACTATGGTGTTAGGATTTCCACCACACTCACTTTCAGCAGGTTCAGAGTCCACTAACAAACCCGCCTGCACCCCACAGCCCAGTGGCTTTCTAGGCTCTTCTCTCCCTGGCAGGGTAGAAACAGAAGTCTGGTACAGAAGCAGCAGAAGACAATAACAGGTAAGTGGGATTGCTCCCATGTGGGGTGCCCACATGCTCCCCTTGCCATAGATAACAGTAGCTGGGAGAATGTCAATGGCACTGCGTGCCATGTGAATGGATTACCCAGCACAGACCGAGAGCCTGTTTGCCCAAATGCTGACAGCCCTAGAGAGGAAGATGCCAATGACTGCTAGATTAAATGGTAAACACGGGATTACCAAGAGATTTTGGAAACAAGGAAATGAGCTTGAAAAGGAAGAGAAAAAGACCATGGCAGTTTAAGAATGCCAGAGTTGCCCCACTGTCGTCGTGATCTCTGCCTAGGGCTGGCAGAGCATCCTCATTGTCGGGGCCACAGGGAGCCTCACTCAGCCGGGGCACCGGTGGTGCAGGTTGCAATGCAGGACCCGCACCTTGGGTGTGCACCCATGGGGGCTGTTTCACCAGCGGGTGGGCTGGTAGGGTGCAGGCAAAGCCAGAGCACATGGGCAACTGTGCAAGTGTGTGCAATTCACACTTCTGGGGATTAGTTATTAAAGGGGGTTCTTACAATTTTATATATGTCTAGCATTGTGGTTTATCTTTTGTATTGTTGATATTGATCCTGAATATATGGTTCATTGATTGCTGGTTAATTATGTGTCATTAACAAATCAGTAAACAACTTGGAACCAGATTTGATTTAAACCATCATGAGTTGAGCAGCTTTTCTGTCCAACATCGTTATAGATACACTTCATGCTCAAAGAATATGTCTTTGTACAGGCTCTAAACATACAGCAGAGAAGGAACATCCAGGAGCCAGAAAAGTGAATACATTTCATACCCAAAGCTTTCAATGGTACACAGAATTGTGGTAACAGAATGAAGGGTGTTGAAATCAGGATATTGCAACAGAAGTGGCAAATATAACTATGCATTAGTAGAAATGGCTCAGAAGGTGACTGCAGTCTTGACCATATATGTATAGTTCCTTAAAGCAGATGAAGGCTCTAACAGTTAAATAAGATTCAGATTAGGCCAGTTGATTGAGGTATGTCATTTGGGAGTAACTGCTCTTTGAAGAAAAGCCAAATGATGACAAGATGCATTTATAGTAACTGTGAAGTTCTGTTTTGCCAACCATAAGGATGTAATTTCCTCAGCACTTCATAATAAAAGAGTTACATAAGCATTGAATGCATAATACAAACAGCACATATTCTGAAGAAAACTATTTCACACTAAACGCAGGTTATATTTACTAAGGTTTACAGACCTACAACATAAAATCCTTTTATACATTCTCTGCATACCCCATTTTGCAAAACCTTAACAAGATGACTTCTGTAACATGACACTGTAGAGTGCTGCCAAATGAAGATCAACATGTAATACTGGGCCATTCATCCCGACTAGGCATCCCAGGTTCCTTTTATTGACAGACACCCTGAGGATGATTTAGATGTTGGTTGAACTGAGTTATGTTCTGTTATTTCATTCCACTGATTACA
Source organism: Oceanodroma leucorhoa (assembly GCA_030449065.1). Lineage (NCBI taxonomy): Eukaryota > Metazoa > Chordata > Aves > Procellariiformes > Oceanodroma > Oceanodroma leucorhoa. The sequence continues at coordinate 3,881,296 of JASVER010000088.1, read as the reverse complement.
GAGACTCAGCAATGAGGCTTAAAGCCAACGTGCCTTAGACCTGCAGTAAAGTGTATGGAAGAAAAGTGACTCCTTTTTTTAATTTATCTTTTTACAAATTAGTATCTTGGACTAGCTGTTTCATGAATGGCAAGTTTGGTATAAGCAAAGTCAAAGAAATAAAGAAATCATGCTCTCTAATTCATACATGCATTTCTAACCTTGTACAACTGGAATTGAAAAATGCACACTCATTTGTAAAAAGTGTATCTTAACTATATGCAACTTACAATGTATATGTTATGGACTAAATAGGCATTACTGCATATGCATCTGTTAATTCAGTTGCTAAGATCAGTACAGTTGCATTTATTTTAATGTGCAAGTTCCAGATTCTCGTTTAACTGAACATTCATTTGTCTGGAAGACTGAATTTATGTGGGCACTAATTTGTTATGGAAAATGAATGCACTATGCAGAAAAACACACATTTCTTCTTCATCAGCCAAATTATTTTTAAATTTAGCAATATGACTGGTTACTTATGTATGACAATTACAACATTTTTAAATAGGGTCATTTCATAGTTGCTTATACTGAAGTCTTAAGAATTATTAAGATTTTATTTGTTTTTACCATGAAAATCTATAAAGAAAAAAAAATATTGATAGATTTCATACAAGCATAAAAATATTAAAGAAAAGCATTTGGATTTAAAATAGAGTCATTCTTTATCCCTAGTTGAATTATTACTCTTTTGCTATGTTCACAAACAAGTCTCTTGTACAAATTATGATCTACGTATTGGAGATTTAATAATGCTGATGACTTGGTAGAAACTCAGTAGGATAATGGTATATGTTCATTTTCCTTTCTATGAAAGGGAAAATAAAAACAAATAATAAACCCAATGTTTAAAAATCTCTCATTCTTCTGCTGCACAATTATATATTCCATAGGAAAAGCAAAGGCAGAAGTGGAAATTCAAGCCTAGTTCCTAATAATCCAATCTAATTCTCACACAGTCCCTCATGTTTCCTGTATCACCTAGATGGTTATTTAGTCAGCAGTTACACTACTACCAACTATGCTATGGATTTTACTTAACTATCAAAAACAGAGAAGCAGACAATGTTCGCCCCTTGGGGTTGTTCAGCTACAACATCTGTCTCACTAGGCTTTTTTTTTTAAAAATTGATGTAATTTTATGCAATTAATATTTTTGGTTGTCCTGTTTCTATTTATTTTTTGTGCTCTGGTCCCCATATCATTCGAGTGAGTTAAAAGGTTGCAAGTGTGGCATGCCTTCTATTTGCTAAATGGTTTGGGAGATTATTTGACTGGCACAGCTGTCCATCTTTTTTCACTTTGTCTTCACATAGTGTTTATACTGGGTCATTTGTTTCCCTATTGAAATGATGTTGTCAGTCATTCTACAAGCTCTGTTGTGTTTGTCTTCAGAAAATTAATTGTTCATTTATCAACTGATATTACTTTAATCAGATCCCCTTCTGAGGGTTTTCTGCCACTGTTCCTTTCCTACTCCATTCCCAAATCCTAAAATATATTTTAGCTATGAAGGGGAAATTCTAATTGTAACTGCTTAGCAGTGGTAATGTGTGACTGAGGAATGATCTGGCATGGAGGGCAAGAAGGCCCAACTGCAATAAGGGGTTAAATTGGCTGGAAGCAGAAACGCCAGAGGGACTCTTTGCAAGGGAGGAAGTTTCTCTTCGTGGTAGATAAGAAACAGCCTCAGCATTGTCTTGTAGCCATCCTGGAATGGGAGCGCTCAGGGCCCCAGGTTCAGCGGCCGCCCTTGGTCAGCAGAGCTGGGCTGGCGGATGGATCCATGGCCATCTTGAGGTGCCCCATGCAACCACTCGGGTTTGGTGCTGCCGCAAGGGTATACAAGGAATGTGCTTGTGACACATCTTTGCAGACTTTGTGTAGAACCGCGTATTGCGGTAGGACTCTGCTCAATGCATTGTTCATTAATTATTATTTTTTTTTAATATTTAAGCACAAACGTGTGTTTAGTTCACCTCAAGGGATACCATGAAAATTCCCTAACAGCTATCAAATTGATTAGTCAATGTAGAGTTTTAATGAGTTTTGTTTGATTGTTTGTTTGTTGGTTGTTATTTTATTTATTTTCCTTTTTTTTTTTTTTTTTTTTTGTAGTCTATTTGATACAGAAACACAAAAATGGATATATTGCACCTTCAAGATCTAGTTCCATGCTACCTCATATTTTCTGGCTTTCCAAGAATCCGTATCTCCACTTAGTTCCTATACTATTACATTTGAATTAATTTGTGCTTTTTTAGTGAAAGTTAATATGCTCACTCCAAATTTCCTGTAGTATCAATAGATATTTTGTCTTTGAAAAGAATGTATATATAGAATTTTTATAGGAGTCTTCTTCGCAGACAGACTGTATGCTGTTCTTCAAATTTCTATAAATTTCATGGACTTATGCAACCTTTGACACTACTGGAATCCTGCTATTAACTGGAATTTGAACTAGGTTTTTACTTGATTGTTTTATAGACTTTCTACTTTCAAGATCTTTTATAATATGAAATCTATAGTGATTCAGATTTTTCAGCTATATTGCCTGTTGTTCTACCTTTCCTTTTATTCCAACAGTTTGAAACAAAGATTCTGTTTATACAAATAATTATATAATGATCTTGTAAAATACTTAAGATTCTTCATAAGTATTTTATCAGACAGGCCATTGAACTGGGATAGTTAGGTCAGTTGATTTATCAAATGAAAAAGAAAGTGAGAAAGTGAAAGATTGTGGTTTGCAACTACACTGTAATGAGAAAAGCATAGTGCTACTTTACTATATTACTTACAATCTCTTGAGTTCCTTCTCAGCAATAGCTCTGGATTTCCAGTGAACAGTATTACTCACGGGACATAGCAAACTGATTTTCATAGAACTGCATATGCTAGCTGGGACTTTAACCTGCAGAAGCCAGTGGAAACATATTTCTGACTCCCTGAATGACAGAGAATAGGTTTTGTACTTCCACAGTTTCTGTACAGGGATTATTGTCCTGATCAAGGGATTAAGTTCCTTTCCCGCCCCTCCTCAAAGACAGCAACTTTTCACTTGTGTATGACTTACAGACTAAAAGAGATTTTTAATGAAAAAAAAAAATCCGTTTTATTTTTCTTTTATGACTTGTTGCATTTATCTTAATAAATACTATCAATTACTTTTCACCAAGTCTGTGAACTAAGCAATTCCTGCCTAGGGTAAAAACGTAATATTCAGTGCTGGGCAAACGGGGATAGAATATTTATCAAAAGCCTTGTTTTACAGCATTCAAGAATACCTCTTCCTCTACTGCACGCAGCCACACAAAAACTTTCTTGAAATCCAGAACATATTCATCCCACTCGATAACATTTCTATCAAGACTCTTCTTCAATATATGTGCTTCCTTCCACATTTTATTATTTAGTAAAGAAATCAGTTATTTCTTTCACCAGTAATGTTGAGACTTTGTGGTCATAATGGTTTTATTTGTCTATCTAGGTGTTAATGCTTTATCACATAATTATGTCAGATTATTCTGAGTGATAACTAATTTACTTGTTTTTTCTTAAAGGAAGGCAGACTCCAAATTTCACTTGCCATTTAAAATACATGCCAGTAAATGTAACATACGAACTGGGATGATATTTAAAGGAATATTCAATTACAATATGTTTGAGGCAACAGGATTAAAATTAAATTTTACTTTTAGTGTTTCAATAACTCAAATCCTAAGTTTCCTAGTAATATTTTAGGAAAGCTTCAACCCTCTTTCATTTTAAATTAAGAATTTATTGAAAAGTTTTTGGAGTAAAAGAAGAGAAACACTGAAAAAGCTACATGTTTCTCCTCTATTCTGCTACAATAAATGGTGACCTACAACTTTCAGCTATTAAATCACAGAGACTATGCACTTTTTTTTTAACAGAAAAGAGGCAGTCCATGCTTTCAAGGTTTCTTAAAAAATAAAACAACCCACCCAAAAAAAGAGTGTCACAAAAAAGTGCTGCAACTCTTGTGTCTCATATAGACACTGTTCTCCCTTTCTGGCTAGAAATAAACCTGAGAGAAATCACCCTATAAATATTTCCCTTTATCAGATATTTGCATTAGGATGATACACATTTTTCCTCTGCATGTACATCCTTTTCTCTCTTTCCTCTCAAAGGAGTAGCAGTGAGCAGCCCACACTTATATATCCTTTAGTATCTAAAACCAGGAAAGCACAACCCCACCATGTGCAATGATCAAACAGGAGATAAAGCCATGAACTAGCAAGAAAAGCTGTGCAACAACAACAAAATATATATACACTATAACTAGATCTAATAAGAGACAAAAGATATAAAACCGAAACATATCTATACTTAAGAGCGTCAAAGAAAAAAAAAGTTAATAAACTTGGGAGTGATGCGTAAAACTACGTCTTCCTTTTGCCAAATCACTCATAGAATGTTAATTTCTACCAATTTCTTAAGGAGTTCCTCAGTATGTTCACTGTCTTGAAAGTTGCTACTCTGATGAATGCCACGTTCTTGGTCTGAGGACAAGGCTAGTTTCCTGGGAAAGCGAAGGTGTGCATGAGCGCCTGGCATCAACCAGCATGAGTGGAGCAGCCCCATTCAGCTATTTCATTTCGGAATAGGAACTGGGACAGTTCCTGCCCGTTTTAAAACAAGTAAACAGGGATGTCTTTCACATCAGTTAAAAGTGGTTCTTTCTTTTTGCTCTCTCTCTCAAATGGAGAATGTGATGTTTACAAAAAACTTGTAGCTGTGCAAATATCACCAAATGATGCAACTGAAGAATCCCCTACAGAATCAAATTATATCATTGTGGTTCTAACCTTGTCTCTTATCTCCTTCTGATGTTTCTGAATTCAGGAACTTTTAAGAGGAGTTACACAAGATCCTCTTTTTAAAGAAATTTTGCATCCCTTTAGATGCATGTATCTGAAGGCCAAATTCTGCTTTTGGTACATCAGCAGGAGTCTGATTCCTGCTACTATACATTAAAGTTGGTCTCAGATCAGAAAAAAAATGCCAACTCAGTCATGTTTCTGAATCTTGTCTTATGAAGATAAAGAATGTCTTATTTCCCACTTCTCTGAGAATTTCCAGATCTAGAATATTGCATCTGGTTTTGGGCCACTAAGTACAAGACAGATGGTGACCAGCTAGAGGGAGGACAGGGGAGGCCACCAAGATGGTGGGGGCTGCAGCACTTGCTCCATTGGGAATGACTGGGGGAGCTGGGCTTGTTCAGCTTGGAGCAGAGGCGGCTTCGGGGGGGGGACACCTAACAGAGCCCCCAGTGCCTATGGGGAGGTCATTGGGGAGGCAGAGCCAGGCTTTTCGGATAAGTGCAAGTTGGGAAGGTGGGAGACAACAGGTATAAATTGAAATGAGAGAGGTTCAGCCTGAATATAAGGAGGAGCTTTTTCACCATAAGGACAGTCAGGCAGTGGCACAAGCTGAGGGAGATTGTATAGTCTCCATCCTTGTACAATTTCAAGACCCAGCTGGATGAAGACCTAAGCAGCCCGGTCTGACCTCAGAGCAGGAGATTGGACTGGAGACTGTCCAAGGTCCTTTTTCTATCTGAACACGACGATTTTATGAACCTTGCTTTTTATATGGAGCTACTTGATTTTACCAGATCTGACAGTTTTCTAGTTTATTTCATGTGATAGAAGATCCAGGCAAATATCAGTTACAAGAAGTGATTTTACAGTTGCACAATCAATAAACCTGAAGTCTGTACTTCCAAAAAGCTCCCACGCAATCCCATAAAAAGACATGAAAACCACGGTAAGAGCCAATTATGTGTGACTGCCAAATTCATTAACATTAACTAACAAGACTGTTGACTTCTAAAATTGCTTGTGTCAGGTGGCAATAACAAACTTCGTAAGACAGTACTTGCAAAATGTCATTAAATATTTTGCAGCTCATTTCTATCACTACCAAATATTAGATTAAGACAATAACAATGTTCACAAGAATTTGAAAGAATTACTTACAAAAATTCTTTAGAACCCCACTGCATATGTTATTAAAAGGATGAAAATAGCTTTCATTCTGAGGACTTTAGATAGGAAAAATACTCCTGTTATAACAAATAAATACCAATAATTAGTATAATGACAACAAATAATGCTGAGCTTTGGTTATTCTCATCTGTCAAAGCAGCATTAATTATTTTTTCCCCCGAAACTGCTGATAAAGGAGTTGTGTTGCATATTAGGGATGTTTAATGTTTATTTTCAAAGTGCCTCTGTTATACTATGTAATGTTTTCATTTTTGTGTGAGGCTATGGATTTTCTACTATTTTCTTAAAATCATTGAAAAACCCAGAAATATATCCGATTTGCCAAGACCTCTTCTCTAGTTTAGAGTCCAGAAAAGGAATCTTTTAAAGAAGTTTTTTATTTTGCTATTTGTAGCCTAACACTTCCAAAAAAATCCGCATGTTATGCAAACAAAACTAGTTTTAAGTCATGTGGATATTTGCAAGACTTGAGATAAGAATGTGGATTCAGGTTTGAAAACCTGAGACAAAATCAAAATGTGTTGACAGCCTCTTTATCTCTCCTTCTAGTCATGTAAAAGGCAGCATGGTATAAGCATCTTTATAGCATTTTAGCATATTTTTTTACAAATCTAAGGAGATAAAACAACAATTATAAACATATGTTTTACAAGTACTTCTGAAAACTTGGAATGTATATAAATGTAATACAAAAACAGATACACACATGCTTATATGAGGCTAGGTATTCTGAAATGTTGTGCCTGTATAAACTGTATAATGAAAAACCTACACGAGACTTAAGCTCTCTCAATGGCTTTTTATTATCAGTTTCAGTCCATCAGTTTTCTCTACTGAAAAAAAAGCATGAAAAATATCGACATCTTCCAAAACTACCTCTAGCTCAGGGATTTCTACATCTATCACCTAAATATCTGAATTCCATATAAAATGGTAATAGTTATACAATATCTGGAAAAACATGGTCGATGAGCTGTCTTCAAGATTCAGATGTCTTCAGACTCTGCTTTGAACATTTGCATTCACTACTCACAAAGTACATATGGCTAACAATGTAAGACTTTCTCCTGCTCATTTATTAGGAGAGGATGGCTGGCTCTGCAATGTCTTCCCCAACATCCATCTGCCTGCATCTATCCCCATCATGAATGAGTGGCTGCCTTGTGGCTAATCTCAGCCTGGCTTCTGAGAGACAGTGGTACAATGGACACAGCTGGACATGCCATGGCTAGGTTGGAGACTGCGCTTTCATATTCACTCTGTGGAAAGTAGGCATATTTGGTCTTTATGAAAATTTTAGAGCTGTTTTTAACAAACACTGGAGCCTGCTTGGACCTTAATGGTTTGACAGGCTTGATCCATTGCTGCTTTCCTGATGAGCATGGTGCCTCCCCAAAATCCGACAAGAAGTGGAGGTGAGGCCCTGCCCCGCTTAGTTTTGAAAAAGTAGCTAATCATTCAGCAGTGTCAAGTGGCACCAGCAGTGGAGTGACTCTGCATGCAGTTCGTTTCTGTTCACTTTGGGATTTCTGATGCTATATCAGTGCAGGGATCTTCCCTGATTCAAAAATTAAAACATACTTTATAGCTTAGTGCGATAGCAAGGCCAATCTGATAGCAAGGTGCCACAGAAAGTGGAAGTCTTGCTGCCTTGAAATTTCCCTTGCATCTCGTGTACTGGTTTAGCCACAAAACAAAATGAAACAAAATGAAACAGAACAAAACAGAAAAAAACATTTCCACAATTATGCATTGGCTATACAATCAGTAGATCTCTTACAGGGAAGAGATGGTAGCAAGGAGAGAACCGAACCACATGTTTTGCAGTGATTTGTCATTGGTTAGGCTTCGTTGTAATGTCAGACTAAGCCTAAGTAACTATCTTAGGATAAAATATTTTCTTCTTTAGATCGCATTGAGGTGTATAAAGAATGGCTTCTTGTAGGGAGAGAGATTTACAGCAGATCTGAAACGTGAATACATGCAGTTACCTAAAATAATATTTCTATTTTCCCCATTCTGCTATAACAGAAGGCAGTGAACCATTATTAACATGTTACACATTAGATTCTCGTTAGTCTGTAGTGAACTGTAAACATATATATCACAATTTAATCCATCAAGTTATGTACTCAGTATTAATGAAAATGATACTAATATTTGAATACTTCAGGACTATAGTCTAACAGGAATTCAGACATTAATCTGAAGACTTTCAAAAAAATTTTGTTTAACACCAAGTCTTAATTTTATAGCATTTTAACCTTTGCAAACCTATGCAGAAGCAAAATATAAGAGTTCATCACAAAATTAAAATTAAGCAATTTGGTATAACATAAAATTGAAGTCTTAAAGTAAATGAATTAAAGGTCTAAATCCTCTGATATTCTAGTTATTTCTATTGCAAATGCATAGATAGGAAAGAGGGGAATCACTATAGCCATTTCAGGCCTTGAAAACAAGAATCTTCTCAGAACACAAGCATGCCCATTGACAACAAGATATCAGGCATACAAGTCCAAAACCTTTTAAACCTGCCTTTTAAAATTAGTGTGATGCAACTAACCCTACTACCTGTGATAATTCTCATGATTCCCCAGCCTATGTTGCTCTCCCCACCTTGAGAAGGAAGTTGTTACTCATGTGAGATGATTCAGCTGCTAGCACAGCAGCTGCTGAACTGCCACACTTTACATCCAGCGGGCAAAACTCTTTATGTAGTATTGAAGTTTGAGCCCTTCATGTGTGAAACAGACTCCACAAGAAACCTTTCCTGATTAGAGCATTTACATCTCAAATAGATTTGATGGCATTTTACACCTCGAGTATTTCCAGTTCTATAATCTGTAATCAAGGGAAAGCTATGCAGGTGACTTACATGCTCAACGCAAGCTTGAACATCAGTCCTAAGTTAGAAAACAAAGACTTATACATGGAAAGCCTAACTGAATCATTGGTGTATAATAAGTAACCTTTGGCAACACTCTTAACCTGAATTTTGCATTGATACGGAACAAGTATGATGTATCTAGCATTTCTAAAGGAACGGAAATGAAGTTTAAAAAAAAAAAAAAAATATTTTATTTCAAATCTTTTTCAGACACCTAAGATTAGGAATCAGTTTGAATAAACAGTAAACATCTAAAAGTTTAGATCCCTCTAGCTCTTCAAAATTAGGTAGAAGTAACACTCAAGAGCAAGGTATCTCAAAAACAGAACTCCCAGGAAGAGTCTCTTTTACAAATTATTTTGTTCTGATTGGAATAGAGAAACACTGAATATTCAAGTAGCCAATGGGCAGATTTATATATATTTATTTAATTAAATTCATTAATTAAATGCAGGCTCAATTTTTCATGGTAAAAATCACATGGTGTGTCTGATTTCAAGCTTCCTGGTTCTCAGAAAACTATGTTAAAGCTAGAGATACAAACAATTAGGGTAAAATCTAAAATGATCAATGTTTGAGACCGAATGCAACTATATGCACAGGTGGTGAGACTTTCTCCTTTGCACCCCAAAAGCAATCACAATTCCCAGGAAAAAGCTACATTCATCACCCTCAGAGCCACATCTATTTCTCTTTTAGCAAGGATAGATTTAGTGTGCATAGCTTTAGCTGGCTATATTCTGAAAAAAACAACCTTGTTAGACTGGGGGAACTATCCCCATGGAACGAGAACTGGCAGAAGGCCAGAGTCTGCAAGGAAAATTCAAAACCAGCAGTGGCAGAGCAGCAACCCAGATCTAAAGTATCAATTTTCAAAATAATCGAATCATTACTTAACACATGAAGTACTCAATAATACAATATATTATATTATTTGCCCTGAATACATTATAATAACCATTAGAATTGAATTCAGTAAACACTTTTTTTCACCCATAGTTTTGAGTGAGTAGAATTTCTGGCAACTACCCAAACAGGTCACCACGAACAGGATAATGTGGCAATCTGTTATCATTAGCTCTGTTGGAAAGGTTCTGAAGACACTAGAGAGAACTAAATGACCTGGAAAACTCAGTCTATGGAAAAGTCTATTGTACTCATCTCCGTTATTTCCACCTCTACGCATCACTGGAACAGTGGAACAACATGAGTTGCAGTGGTGACAAAGTTAAAGGTCATTTTTCTGTTTTTCTTTTTTCCAGCATGAGCCATTTAAGGATTGTTAAATTCCACACATACAGAAAATGACTAATTCGTGTCAGGTCCTTCCACTCTCTCAATACGTTAATCTATTGAAATCTTCACATTTGGAAGACAATGCAGAGTTGTATTTTTGAAAATCACTGCTACATTTGTTCCTGTCCATCACTGTTACAACTGTCAGAATTTCAGATCGTCTAAAATAACAACATACAAAACCCTTATATAGCCTATTTTAGTAACTGTTTTTCCTAACTGGTGCAATTTTTTTCCAGCAAAATTTGAAAGAAAGAGCAGTTATAAAAAGATCTATTAAATGTAATCACTATGCCAAGGTCCACACGGTAAAGATAGATACTCTAAAAAGACTGACATAGCCTATTCAAAAATACACATCAGAGAGATGTCTTGTTTATGTAAGCTTTGCCGCCGTTGTTCTACATTTATCTGAGTGATTAAATTAAAATGAAGAATCAGACTTTGACATGCACCAGCTATTCTGATTTAACAGTTGCGTATGTAAGCTTTATTCCTGGGAAATCCAACAAAAGATCAGTCCACAGAAATGAAAGAACAGAAACAGGGGAATTAGCAGAATCTTAGGCAAAAAACTGGAGATCTTGTGCATTTTGGGAAAGGAGGGATGAAAGTATTCCTGGACCTCAGAGCTGAGAAAAAATTCAAGGGAGTATAGTCAGGGGAGCTAACCGTTTTCCCTAAATCTGTTCTATTTCACACTGTGTACTTACTGAGAGGTTGAGGTTATGGAGTACCAAAGATGTTGTTTTGAGGGCATATTCTTCACCAGTAAATAAGCAGCTCCTGCTTAGGCATAAAACTGTGCCAAATTATCTTTCTTCTTTATAGAAGTTGAACAAACACAGCCTGATTCGTGTTTCACTGGTAAGTAATGTTATTTTTTTACGTAGGAATTTCGATAAGTGAACACTTTAACATTTATTAGGAATGAATGGATTTAAGAAACAGACACAAGATGCAGTTCTGCTCTGTTGCAACAGAGGATGAAGTTAACATCATGCAAAAAGGCTGGGAGGCCAGAAGTTAGTTCTGTCACTTGATATTATAGATTTATGTAGAAAGAATATCTACATAAATGATCCTGGCATATTTGTCAAAACTGGACTATAAAAAAGCCTCCAGCCTAAAGACTAACTGAATTCTGACACAGTATACACAATTATTCAGCCTATAAATAGTTATTATTTGAGAAACAGAAATCTGCAGGAAGTTAAATTTTCAAACAAAATTATGGCTTAAATTTATCTTTGCTGTTCTTTGGCAAGAAAGATAAGAGACAGTGATTTTTCATACAGGTTGGGAAAAAACTCTTCCCTCTTCTCTCCTCCTACCACCTCTTGCTCCTCAAGGACATTAAAGACACATCTTAGATGCCAGAATACCCGCTTTGCATGCACTCAGAGCCAAAATGCTTTTTATATAAATAATATCATTCAATAAATCTGCTACTCTAATAAGGTTTGTATAGAGAAAACAAGTTAAAATTCACCTGTCAATCTTTCCTATGCTTTTAGTGGTTGCAATACATTGTCAAGAGCAGGAAAATGATGACACTGTGAATCTACTCATATCAAGTTCATCGGTTCTAATTCAGTTATGTCTGTTTGGAGGTCACTGTCTGTCTCATTCATTACAATGGCTTTCTAGTTTTCTGGTATGATTCTCAATTAGTTGCGTAGGCAGGTAAAACATCTGACATCCAACAATGAACTATGTGCTTCCAAATATGTTTGTACAGCCCCACATTACACTTTAGCAAGCTCTTTATCTTGACCTATTAATAAACCATAGTTTAGGTTGAGAGTAAAGAGTCAACTCAAAAATTAATTAGAGGTGTTCTGAACTACATGATCATAAGTCATCCAGCTATTAAATGATGAAGCACACCAGTTAACAGATAACCGCAGACATTTACTCCATCTTATTTCCATCTGTGGCTGTATTCATGATAAATTTAAAGTGAATATCCATCGTTCATCTGGATAATGAATATCAGATTCAAATGACTCATACCTACAGCTGCTATGTCGCACTGGTTTGTATCACAATAGGCTCATAATGAGCACACCACTTTTGACATTCACGTGCTTCATTAATACAGATTTGTATTTATTTGAATATTCCGATAAAACATGCACTGAGTTACACAAACCACTTAATATTAGTTGGGAACAAACTCTGACTGCCTAACAGGGTGCATTATCCTTGACCTTTAAGTTTACCTTCATGAAAACTTGCCTGTGATTTCAGATTCCTGTAGCAAACCCACCATATTCTAGAACTAGACCAAGCCACACTGAAATACCTGGAAGGTTAGAAGTGCAATATCGACTTTGTTTCTAAATCTTGTCTACAGAGTTTTCTAGAACTAATCAGATGCTATTAAAAATGAGACAAAAATTACTTTTAAGAAGTTATTCAGTGCACCCAGGTTAAGAGTATACTGCAGTGATTATTTTAAAACATTTACAAGGAGGGGTAAACGCTTTAAGACAGAACCTTCTACAAACCCATGGTGAGGAACATAACAATATAATCCAGAAAACTGGATTTCTTTTTTTAATCTATATTCCATTTGTAAGCTTATTCAGGTTAAATTGCTGGTGAGAGCTTCTGTGTTTGATTTTAACTTTATAAACTAATAAATCCAAGCAATAAGGCTCATAAACATATTCCAAAAGCAGTTTAGTTTAAATATTTACTACCTCAACTCTCCTGTTGGTTGTACAGAAGTTGTCCTTCAAAACAGAAGTGATCTCCACAGAATAGTTCTTGTATGAGTGAAAACCGATGATGCTCAGGGGCTGAACTGAATCAAAATGTATTAGGACTCCTTTCGGTAATCTGTGGAACAGAAGGAAAAAAGAAGTTATATGTATGTGTAGAGCTGTACTTGAAGCGTTAGATCACTCAAACCTTCTTGTATGTGGAAGATCTGTTCATTTGACTCTCATATTTTCTTCCTTGTATGTTGCATGACATGGCAACACTGGTTGGCTGTATGAATTAAACCTGAGATACCTTTCTTGTTTCAGAGTGGATACAGGATTCAAAAGTAGGTTTTTTATGCTGTTAGGGGAAAAAATGGTATTTCTTACAACAACAGAAAAAGAAACAAGGATGAATACTTTTTTATCTGCTACCCTATAAAGAAAGGATAGTACTGAGAAGAATAGAAAAGTTACAAATTTACATTATTAGCCTTTTGTGTTTATGTATATTCATCTATAATGGAAGGAATATAAAATAATTTCTGTTGTTTGAATTTAAACCACCCCATGAGCATTCTTCCAAAGAAGCTTCCACATATTTTTTTTAAAGTGACCTTTTCCAGATAACATGCAATTACAACTTCATTGATTACTTCATTTTCAAATTACTCATTTGAAATTATGCTAGAGGTATGTGTCACCATTTGGCTTATCATCCTAAAAAATACAGGATAAGACTTCCTTAAAATAATTATTGTTTGAACCAGAATCTCTTCTACCTAGATATCCAATCATTAAGTTAAAATGGCAACAACAGAGAAATGACACCACTTTCAGTAAATTTGAACAATTGTTAGCATCTTCAATTAGAAAAGCAAAAAAAACCTCAACCAACCCAACAAAAAAACACCACTGTTGTGATGTTATGTGAGCTTTTGGATTAATTAACTTCCACATGAAGGTTGAAAACCAGTCTTTTTCCTGCAGAAGTCTTTATTAACTAAACAGTAACCACAGTTATATCATCTTAAAGCTTTCCTTTTTCCCAGTTTTTCTTCTGCCTAACCTGAGTTATGTTCTCAGATACTTCTTCTCTTGATTTTTGCAATGCTTTATCCTGATTAAAGGAGTCACAAGAATGACTTCCTATTCCAAATTATTCTCTACTTCTTTAGATATTTTCCTGGGAATCAGTCAGGGCTGGGAACTACATCTATTAAATAATTTTGGGCCTAGTCAGAAATAAACAAACAAACAAATAAAAGCCAATTAAGTGTCTTAGACCTGTTTATGTCATTACCAGGAAACATATTAGATGTCTAAAGTTCTTCTACCAAAGGCACTGTGGTAGAACTAACTACCAATTTCATAGCTAATGCTAATGCTATAATTATGAAAAATCTTTCCTCATTGTACTGGCCTTGAAGTTTGAATTGAAAAATTTACGTAGACCTTGCCTTTAGAAAGACACTGAATTCAGGGACTGGAGAGTAGTTTTGACTTACATTGCATATTTAAAAAAAAATCAGTACAAGGGAAAAATTCTGATGCTGTTCTCATTAACATTTTGTAGACCAGCCTAGTGGATAAGAATTTACCTAAGTGATGTTACAGGTCAATCCCATACTGCTTGAATGATTCAAAGCTTCATCTGCAGTTCAGCAACCATTTAGATTTGTGGGGTAAAGGAAGGCAAACTACTCACTTTTCTGTTAGAGCTGTCTCATCTTGTAGAAAACAGTGAAATTTTATAAAGGTTATGAAGAGAAAGATTACAGAAAACCAGTGATGAAGCCACCATTTTGGAAGAGAGAGAATTAGATCTCACTTCCCATCCCTTTACAGTATTTGTATTTTTTTAATAACTAATGATAATTATGTATGTGGGTAAGTATCCATGTGAGTAACCCTACAAATACACTCTTCTTACAAATACACTCTTCTCCTGGTCTAGTTGTTACCCAAATCACCGATTGGTAAAAATTCATGATCTAATAAACCTTCAAAATTGTATTTCATGGCACACCTTTGGCACCTTTAGTAGGGAATGTCATCCTTCCCTCCTGTATTTTAAGCACCTGTTTGTTAGCAGCCATTTAGAGACACATCCTGAAAGGGGTGAACCATTAGTCATCTTTGAGAGGAACAGCTTCAGCTCCCACCTCTAGCAGAAGCACTTCCACACAACCACTGTTTATTTCCTTTGACTAAAATATGAGATTCGCCAATCGGCACCTGGATATTGCAGATCACAGCCATGAAGCATCTCATTCACCTAAAAGGTAGAAAAGGCACTAGATACTTCTCTGAATGGAATGGATTCTGTAGCCCAGTGAATAAGATATTGCCACTGTTATTAACAGGCCATGGTCTTTGTACTAACTTTGCAAGGCCTCAAGACTGGGGCTTGCCAGGTTTACTTTGTCTGAACTTGTTTTACCTAGGCAAACTTTGTGGTAGCTGGTAGACCTGTAACAGCAATTTTCGAAATGACCAGGTAACTAGGCCCATTTCGTTTTGCTTTTGCTTATCCTTCTATGGTACAATTTTCATATAGGTAGCAGTAACAAGTAGTTATTCTGTGTATAATCTAATATTTATGACTCTAACATAATGACATAGCGTAGAGGAATATAGCTGTGGTATGACAAAAGAGACCTTGCAAGTGGGGACGCAGGATGCAGTGTAGAGGGAGGCAGGCACACAATGACAAGAGAAAGGACACAGGTTGATGATGGAGACCCAATGGCTATAAACAACCCACTAATGCTCAGCTAAGGTGCAGACGTGGCAACAAAGAGAACAAAGAACATGTATCTAACATATGTAAAGTGCACCATAAATAGTAAATCCAGATGAAGCATGCACTTGAAAACCAGTGAACAAATAGCAAGTTGTGAGCATGTTGGCAAACATATAAAAATGTCCCTATGTGAGTTTTAGATGAGGAGGAATAAATCATCCACATGAGTCCCAGTGAAGGACTCAGGATGATGACAACTAGCTGTACCCTCTCCCCAGACTGAAGCCAACCTTTGGATCCAGAAAGTGTTGGAAAATCAAGCTTAACATTATAAAAGTGGTAAATATCAGGAGTGCGTGTATGGAAATCTCAAATTCTTCTGCAATAGTATTATTTTCTTTATTTTCTTCTTCTTTCTTTTTTCTGTAATAATAAGAACTGAACTAATAAGAATTATTCAAGTAGACAGTTAGGATTTAAATGATACTAACAATAAATTATTGAATTTACATATAAGGTGTGTTTCTTTTTTGGCCATAAAAATATCTTGAGCATAAAAATTCCACTTCCTTGCATTACCGTTTGGAACTAAGTCCTAGATGTTATTAAGCTGATCAATCATTTGCCTGCAGTGTTTACAGACATACCTGAGAAAAGAAGACATTACCCTTAAGAATCATGTCATCCTGTGGCGTTTCATATATATATATGTTGGGTTTTTTTTTTGTAGTGGAAATTAGAAACAAAGATAGAAATTATTGAAATAGTGCCAAATCACTTATCTTAGGCATGATTTGCACTTAACTTTTCTGTTTCCTTGAGCTTCTTTCTCTTGCATAAGTTACAGAGGTATATATCTGTGATCTGCTTGAGTGTGTGTACAATATAAGCTATTACTGTGTGTTCATACATATCCATATGCCCATATATTAATATTTTTTATTTTTAGACTGATTTAGCATGAAGTAACAGGAATAATTCATCTGGGTTTTTTACTACTAATGGTCACAGATTTCATTTTTTAAAACATGTTTTGTTTTTAAAATAAAAATAAATCTGTATTATTTTCAGGTTTGAAATGAATGTCAAAAAAATAATTGTGCAAAAAAGGTTGCACAATAACATGGAAGTACGATGCATTAAAAGGAAAAGAACCGCAATTTATTCAAACATCTTATTAGATAGAAACATCTGCAGATCACTGAATTCCACAGAAGGTGGGCTACCCGTTAGTTTTCAGTAACTGGAAGAAACAATAAATCACAGCTTTTACTTTTACAGCCCATTACACCCAAAGGTCTAAAACCTTTCTGCGGTTATTTGCAAGCCTCAGAGTACTCCAGCAGCAAAGTCTTATACTTTCCAACTTTCTGTGACTAATAGATGCTATACTATAGAGTGAACAGGAAATTAGAGTAGAAGAGAGATGTAAAATCAGTATCCGCAGAAAGGCTATGCAGGAAGGCTGTGAAGAATAGCTCACTATAGGGCTATGCAGTCTCCCAGTGAACCTCAGACAAGACAGATTACATTCTCATTAATGACCATTTAAGAATCAGTGAATTTTTATATGTTAGAAAGAGGAAGCAGTGATAAAGTTATTAAATATTGTGGAAGGGCAAGGTAGGAGAGGGAAATAGAGAGGTAGTAGGTTTGGGGTGATATTTGATTGAGACCTGCTGTAGTTAGCTAGAAATAATAGCTTGAGAGATGTATAGATCTTTCTCCCACTTTTGACCTCTCACGGTAAAGTTATGCCCTTTTAAAGTTTCATTCTGTGTAGAAGCGCAATATCCTTCATGTTTCCTTAAAATATCCTGGCAATTGACTTGCCCTTCTGCATTTATTAAACAAATCTACTGCTTCTGATGCAGCACAGTTCAGAAAAATAGTTACCTTTTGCTCACCTGCCTATTCAGTAATTCTACTTCTTGAAGTGGCTAAATCAGATCTTCCTCCCACTTCATTTAGCCTCTTTCCTATTATGTCAAATGGGCCCACAGTTCCTAGCTAATTCGAAAAAAGTGTCAGGGCAACATTAGCTGTATGGAAGAAAGAAGCTTCTCTAAGAAATGTAATGCCTCCCACATTGAACTGGAGGAAACTCCAGGCATCTTTAGACAGTTGAAGCAGGTCTCACTATCTGTGTCTATACTACAGGCAAGAGGTTCCTGCTGTGCAGCGAGGCTACCTGGTGACCGCAAGGCAGATAGCACCATCCTCAGCAAATATAGTTTCTATTAAAATCAAAGACAATTGTGTTCCTAAATGTCCTCTGGGAGGCCTTGTACTGTAGCTTGCACTGAAGAATATGCTTGCTATAAAAAAAAACAAGTGTTTCCACTGTGTATGTTTGTTTCAAGACTGCTTTTAAATTCTTACTGCAATGTTTTCCATTTACCATCTTTTTCTTCTGCTTTTCTGCTTCAATCTGTTTCTGGTACTGTACAGTCTTCACAGATGAAGATTAAAAGGGAATATGAGAAAAGACACAGAGGGTAGGTATACCAGGAAATCTTAAAGGCAAGGAATTGCTCTTCAGGCTCATTATCAAGTGTACTGGTCATTACACACTTAATTTACACATTTCAGCCCAAGTCTTTTAAAAGCCAAGATAATTTAAAATAGAGTTTAAACACTTACAACTACACCATGAGTTAATAATTTCTCCCATCTCATATTATCCTTTAATTTCTGCTTTGAATTTATCCATATAGGAATCAAAGATACAACACATATACCTTAATGGAACATAAGCAAGGATTTCTACTGATTTGTTTGGAAGTGTGAAAGCACTTCTGTACTTGTGTGGTGGGCAATAGTTTCGTCACCTCAAGGGAAGCTGAGTCTAATTCCAAACTTAAATGAAGAAGACAATTATTCCACTTAGAAACTAAAAGCCAAATCCTGCAGTGGTGAGAAATTGTTATTTACAGGCACAAGTCAAGCAGGCACAAGGGAATGATATATATCACGTAGTGAGTGGCAGGTTATGATCCTCAGAGTGATTTTAAGCCTGTTCACTGTACTTAATAGACTCAATCTATAGGAATATTTTTACAAAGTCTGTAAATCTAAGAATTTCTTTCAAATATATGCATACACTCTGGAACTCAATAATTTCAAAAAAATAATTTCTTAATAAATTTTTAGTCTGGCAGACAGAGGTGGAAAGTGTCATTCAAGTCCTTAAATATATAGCAACAGGTCCATCTTTAAATGTAAAGGATGTCTTGATATTCACCAGTACTTTTGTACTGACTACTGACATACACCTTCCTGCCACAAGCTTCAGAAACAGTAGGCATGATTCCAGAATAGTCCTTCTCCCACCCCTGCATTAAACTAACAACAATTATGGTGACTGTAATATCTGTAGCACCTAGCACTGGTGTTGTCTGCAGTGTATCATGATTTTTTCACACAAGAGAAGTAAATGTCCATTTTCCAGAAGGAAAAACATGAAGAGATAGACTGGCAAGTGAAAGACCACCAGCGGTCAATGCCAGTAAAGATGAAAGCTATAACAAGCATTTCCATTAAACCGTAGCGTTTAGTAATGGAAGAACCCAATTGCTTAGATGCAAATTTTGACAGAGCAAAATTCTATGGCAGTAGATAATTCCTAGCCTTATACATGAAACTTTGAGGACACGCACTCAGCTCCAAAAGAAGATCACTTGCCCAGTGGGCAAATGTTTGTAGGTGGTGTAATATTTAGCTTCTCTTTCCTGTTTCTCTAGCATCAGCAGAGAAGCCTGTAAAGGGTGACTAACACAGTGCTGTGTGCTTAGTTTGGGATTTTACTCTAAATCGTAACTAATACTATAACTTTGTTACATGAGCAGCCAAAAAGGTAGCTGGGTTAGAAAGGGGAAAATTACTAACAAAAGGAAACTGTGAGCAAGTTCATTGGCCAAAGCTGTTATCAAACTCCACTCCAACTGGGTCTTCGTGTTCACAGACAGGGACATGTTGCTGCACCTTTCTACCAGAGATGATGTTTCTGCTGACACTGCTGCTGCTGTCACTGTCAGTAAAATAATACCTTTTGGAAACCAGCACACTGTCATTGCTGGTTGCCAGTGCAAGTAATCATCTCATGATGAACTCCTCTGAGTTCAAATTCTGTTCCATCTGTTTGCTCGGATTCTTTCTAATTGTGCTAAAGTACTTATTTTCGAGTCTAATTAATGGGATGCTTTCTTTCACCTTTGTAACCATAGATGATTTTTCACAGATGTATGTCACTTTCTAAGAGGAAAGACAGGATTATGACTAATTCATTTTTTGTTTTGACTCATAAGGTACCCAATAATGTGGATCAGTGTGCAGCGAAGACTGACTGAATCTTGTTTCTCAGAAGTCCTGGTGAATAGACACAGTCTAGCAAACTGAGCCTAAGTCTCAGCTGGGTTATTTCCATCTGGTAATGCTTCTAGTATATGTAACTTAATAGTACTAACATGGCTGAGTAAATGTCTCATTCTGTAACGCAAGGAATCCTAAAAAGTTTTATAAACATTTCCAATCAACAGACCTTGTGAAGGCTATTATTTTCTATTTGCAGATAGGGAAATCAAGGAACAGTATTTTTCAAAGCAACATTAAAAAAAAAGCTTGTAATCACCTGGGGTTTTAAGATGTTGACTTTGAAACACTGTAATACTATCCTGATTTTTTAATATGTCAAGCACCTGCAGCTCTCACTGCCTTTAACTGCTGTTGTCTGTGTTGAGCGCCTCTCAGAACAAAACTCTGTGGTAGGTAACAAAATGAAGACACCCAAACTTTGTGCAGATGCTTGTAAATTTGGACCTCCTAAGTGATTTGCACAGAGTCAAACAGTGAGTCACTGTCTAAACAGTAAAAGAAATTAAGTCTCCTGCCTGTCGCTGTACTTTACTCCGGAAACATGCTGCTTCTCAGATAGCAGAGTTCCTTCAATTAGAGAAGAGTGGTCTATTAAAGCTGCAAGTAAAATAGCATTACTTAATAAGTCACTACAAGAGAATAGGTAATGCAGGAATAAAGATCAGACAATACACAGTGCCTGTAACTAAAAAACAGTAAGGACAAAAAGTAACTGAACTGTTCTCTAATCCAGACAAAGGTACTGAGGTGTAGCATCATGATAACTGCAGTGAAGAGGGCTCAGCTGCTAAATAGTGGCCACTGTGGCTTTGCTATGTCATTCAGAGCATTTTCTACTTAAGTCATGGTAAGAGTAAGTTACACTGGGAATTGACACATAGATGCTACGGTTCTGTGCAAATTAAATACAGATGGAGTAAATAAGATAAAAATCAGAGATACGTTTTAGGGCAAGTCATATGAAAATTTAAGGAAGGTCAGAAGAGTAGATTTCTTTGTTTATGAAGTGGATGTTCAGGGGACAGATATGTGCTTTGAATGCTTTAAACATAGTAAAATTCCTTTCTAAAAATATCAGTTTAGTTTAAACCATGTTGAAATTGTGATAGACAAAGTGTGCTGATTTGCACCAGATCCCAGGTTTAGAACTATTATAGGATGAATACTGAAGATATTCATTTGTATTAAAAATGTCACTGCAACACACATGGATGTCTACACACAGACATTCCTTTCATTGCCTCCTTAATGGGAGCCCAGCTGACTGGGCTAATGACTGAAGCCCCCTCCATCACCCCGAAACCATTAAGTGCCCACAGTTGTCCTCTTGCTCCCCTTCCCACATCACCCTGTGCTTGAAATCCCAGTTAGGTTGCAGCTAGTGCAACTGTCTGTCCCAGAGAGCCTATTAAATCTTTCTTTCTTCTCATTCCTGGTGTTCTGAATATCTTCCTTTCTGCGCTCCTTCCCGCGCTCCTTCCCTTCCTCCATTTCCCCTTCCCTTGATTCTACCCATCAACCTTACAAGTTCACCTCTGGTAGAGGCTAAAGTAAAATAGGGGTAGTACGGTTGGAAAGAATTCTTTATAGATTCAGATGAAGGTGCCTGGCTCAGCTAAGCATATGCCAGCGTCTCTGTATGCTTTTCATGCTTTAGCCTTTTTTTTCTTAAATCTCTCAGTGGTTTCCAAACCAATAATGCTCTTCCTATTAGTGCTGGAACACTCTTGAGAATTCAGACTTGCTTTGATATGTTATTGAAAAAGTCATCATGTTACTAGTGCATGGAGAAATATTATCAAGTAAAAAGATCTCTCAAGCTCATATTGTGATACAAGTCATAACGATATTTATAATATTAATCTGCTAACAACATACAAACCACTCAGTGAACTACAGGCCAGTCAGCCTCACCTCTGTCTCTAGGAAGAAAATGGAACAGCTAATCCTGGAAACCATTTCCAGGCACATGAAGGACAAGAAAACCATCAGAAATAGTCAGCATAGCTTCACCAAAGGGAGGTCATGCTTGACCAGCTTGACAAACTTCTACGATGAAATGAGTGGCCTGGTAGAGGCAGGGAGAGCAGTGGACGTTTTCTACCTGGACTTCAGTAACACCTTTAACACTGTCTGCCATAAGATCCTCATAGACAAGCTATTGATGTATGGGCTGGATGAGCAGAAGCTGAGGTGGAAATGCAAACTGGCTGAATGGCTGGGCCCAGAGGGTGGTGACGTCAGTGGTGCAACGTCTTGTTGGAGGCCAGAAACTGGCGGTGTACCCCAGGGGTCAATACTGAGTCCAATCTGTTTTAACACTTTCATTAATGATATGTATAATGCGGCAGAGTGTACTCTAAGCAAGTTTGCAGATGACACAAGACCAGAAGGAGTGGCTGATATGTCAGAGGATCATGCTGCCATCCAGAGGGACCTTGACAGGCTGGAGAAATGGGTTGACAGGAACCTCATGAAGTTCAACAAGGGGAAGTGCAAAGTCCTGCACCTGGGGAGGAACAACCCCAGGCACCAACATATGCTGGGGACTGCCCAGCTGGAAAACAGCTTGGTAGAAAAGGACCTGGAGGTCCTGGTGGACATCAGGTTGAACATAAGCAAGCAATGGGTCTTTACCACAAAGAAGGCTAATGGTATCCTGGGTTGCATTAGGCAAAGTATTGCCAGCAGGTGGAGGGAGGCAATCCTTTCCCTCCCCTCAGCCCTGGTGAGGCCACATCTGTGTCCAGTTCTGGGCTCCCCAGTAAAGAGACATGGACATACTATAGAGAGTCCAGAGAAATGCCATGAGCATGATGAAGGGACTTTCCTCCTATGAAGAAAATCTGAGAGAGCTGGGACTATTTAGCCTAGAGAAGAGAAGGGTCAGGAGGGATCTTATTAATGTATAAAAATATCCTAAGAGAGGGTGCAAAGAGGACGGAACCAGGTTCTTTTCAGTAGTGCCCGGTGCCAGGACCATAGGCAATGGACACAAAATAAAACAGAGGAGGTTCCCTCTGAACATCAGGAAACCCTTTTTTTTACTGTGAGGGTGACTGGGCACTGGAACAGGGTGCCCAGAGAGGTTGTGGAGTCTTCCTCCTTGCAGATATTCAAAAGCTATCTGTACATGGTTGTGAACAACCAGGTCTAGGTTGCTCAAAGGTCCCTACCAACCTCAACCATTCTGTGATTCTGTGATTCTGTGATTATTTATTTAGAAGTACTCCATGCTTCTTTATTTTCTCCAAATCTATGCATTCGCAAAATCAAAACTAATAACAAAGTCTTTCTTTCAGTTTTGAACCTGTGTTACAAGGTAAAAAAGGAAAGGCAGATTAAACTGCCAAGTCTTGCACTGTACTCTAAAACAAGCTATCCATACCATCTATCCTTACGAACATCAATGTCACAGTTTAACCCCAGTAGGCAGCTAAGCTCCACATAACCACTCGCTCACTCCCCTCCCAGTGGGGTGGGGGAGAGAACTGGAATGGTAAAAGTGAGAAAAGTCGTGGGTTGAGATAAAGACAGTTTAACAGGTAAAGTAAAAGCTGTGCACGCTTCTTTTTGCTACTTCCCATTGGCAGGCCATCTCATTTGCTACTTCAGCCATCTCCAGGAGAGCAGGGCTCCATCCCACATAATGACTACTTGAGAAGATAAACGTCATAGCTCTAAACATCCCACCTTTCCTCCTTCTTCCCCCAGATTTTATTGCTGAGCATGACGTCATATGGTATGGGACATCCCTTTGGTCAGTTGGGGTCAGCTGTTCCAGATGTGTCCCCTCCCAACACTTTGTGCCCCCCCAGTCTACTCGCTGATGGGGTGGGGTGAGAAGCAGAAAAGGCCTTGACTCTGTGTAAGCACTGCTCAGCAGTAACTAAACCATCCCTGTGTTATCAACACTGTTTTCAGCACAAATCCAAAACATGGCACTACACCAGCTAGTATGAGAAAATTAACTCTATCCTAATCCAAAACCAGTACATTCAGTTATCCCAATATGTTTTTTTAGGGCTCCCTATAGTTAACAAAGGCAAAGTAGGGAGTCATTTACAGCCTTGATAATATAGAGATATTTTCATTATGGCTGAGAAGTGCTTACACAGAGCCAAGGCCTTCTCAGCTTCTCATGCTCTACCAACTGAGAAGGCTAGAGATACACAAGAAGCTGGGAGGGGGCACAGCCACGACAACTGACCCAAAGGGGCCAACAGGATATTCCACACCATATGACGTCATGCTCAGTATATAAACTAGGGAAAAGCTAACCGGGGGGCCGCTGCTCAGGGACTGGCTGGGCATTGGTCCGCGGGTGGTGAGCAATTGTTTTTGTTTTTTTTTCATTTGCATCACTTGTCTTTCTTGGGTTTTTTTCTCTCTCTTTTTGTCAACTTTCTTTTCATTACATATTATTATTATTATTATTATTATTATATTTTATTTCAATTATTAAACTGTTCTTATCTCAACCCATAAGTGTTCTCATTTTTCCTCTTCTGATTCTCTCCCTCATCCCACTGAGGGGAGTGAGCGAGCGGCTGGGTGGTGCTTAGCTGCCTGCCGGGTTAAACCACAACACCATTTTATGTCCTTAAAAAGTAATCTGGTTTGTATATATCAAAACCGCACTGTAAACCAAATACAGACACAGGGAAAAAGGATGGTCAGGGTATTTACATCAAAAGTGCACTAGTGCTTTGAATCAAAATGCCGATGTGTTCCCTTTTCCCTCCTTTGCTCTTCCCTTTGTTTTTCTGTTTCGCCTCACATTTTACCCATCCCCTCTCCTCTCCTCAACAGGGGACCTCTCAAGATTGACTGTCATTTCCCAAGGAAGAGAATTATCTCCTGCGTAGCTGAACTGCTAACATGGAACACTATATCATGCTTAACAATTATCATCAATATCTATAACACTTTTATGTACAACAAGTTGAGTCACATTAGCAGACAGGAATGAAACCTACACGGATTCGCTGTAAGAATAGTGAAGCAGCAGCAGCAGGTCATCTGCTTAAAATTCGAGTTGCATCCCTCTTGAAAGGAATTGCCTCTTTAACCAGTTTCTCCTTTTTGAATGACAGACTCACTGGCTTTTTAAAATGTCATCCTGTTACTCTGGATACAAGAATACAAAGTTTTCCAAATTTTGATTTTGACTTTGATGAGGAAGGAGAATAGAGAAATAAGTTAGATTTGGTTTTGAATATGCTCGAGGGTGAGGTGGGGGAGCTAACATTTAATGTATTTGATTATTGGACTTGGGGAATTTTCTAGTTAAGTTTGCCATGAGAACATTGAAGAAAATATTGTAGAAAGAAAAGACTTACAATTGTATGAAACTACTCTTAAGAATACAACAATTAATACATCTATGTAAGTAAGATTAATATTTGCAGCATATTAATTTCAGCATGTTAAACTGGAATGCACCTGCCCCTGGGCAAAATTGCCAGAAGCCACCTTAGAAATTAGCGTTCCTTATATGCATACTCATCCTTAACTTTTTTAAAGATATTGATCCCTCATTGTTACATAGGATAAGCTCTCTCTCTCCTATACAAGTGAAGAAGCAATTTGTGGTGAAAAATTAAAATAATTTGAATTTTTATTGCCAACACATAACAGTTACAAAGTGAGCAGATATAGAAATTTGTTTAGGTGTGTGCTCATGAAGGTAAAAAACTAAAAAATTCCTATAGTTATTTCTCAACTGAAAATTCGTAATAGTAAAAAAAAAGGAAAAACTATAATAAAGGATCTTCTGTAAAGGTCTTTCTACAAACCGCAGAAAAACCATTAATCACCAGAAAAATGAACCTGTTCTTGAGAACACATTTCATCTATACAAATTGTTCTACCTAGACATGACTTTTTGTATTAATGAGTATTTTCCTAAAATCAGTATTATTTAAATAAACATGTTAGTTATTATCACAAACCAAAAATATAGTATTATATGAATTTTCATTACAACCAGTACATAAACCATAGTACCACACAGGTTACAAGGTAGCTAACAATAGCTGTGGGTTGAGTCAATGAATGATTCTGTGTTCACAAAGGAATGACCTTTTTCTTAAGAAAACATTTTAGCTATGGATTTTAGCAAATAACAACAATTTAATACACACATATGAATTTAAATAGAAGCAGTTAAGAATTTCAAATACATTCTAAAAGGGGAATTGATTTTGGTATTTCTTTAAAAGCAATCTAAATTTTCTACTACTCTCTTCTATTAACCCTGCCTGAATTAAGATCTTTTCATTAGACTGGAGTTCAAGCAGTATAAGGACTGACTTTGGATGGAATATAACACAAGGTAGAGCTAATACTTGGGTGAAAACATGATTTGCTCAAAATTACCCCCATAAATCTATATCAATATTACTGTGACCTTTATAACGTGTGAAGAATTGCTTTTTCCTCTACTTACTGTACTTGTATAAATAGAACTAACTGGAAGTTGGGTATCATCCATATTCAGCACTGGATAAGTACTATGATCTAACTGAAAAACTACCAGATTCGAAGCATGTATATGGTTTTGACCATGCCAGTTCTAATTTGAAAGCAACCTTGTTTTGCTTTGTCACATATATTGATCATCTTTCACTCCGTCAATTGCCGTATGAAATTCTCTGAATTTGTAACACTTCTCATTCCTTAGATTCATTGTGGGGAGAGATGTTAAAATACATATAGTAGCATAAAAT
Organism: Oceanodroma leucorhoa; assembly: GCA_030449065.1. Taxonomy (NCBI): domain Eukaryota; kingdom Metazoa; phylum Chordata; class Aves; order Procellariiformes; genus Oceanodroma; species Oceanodroma leucorhoa. The sequence continues at coordinate 3,854,462 of JASVER010000088.1, read as the reverse complement.
TCTTTCTTGTTTTAAATTTGAAATATGCACCATGTATCCATTATCTCTTTTTTTCTCTTTCAGAATGTCCTGAGATTATTTGATTTTTAAGTAATAGTTTTCTTAATTAATGGCAGAATACTAAGAATGTGAAATGAAATTTTATATGGCTTTACATTTTGAATAAAATATCTTTATGTTTAGAGAGGTAATCTTAACATTGCATTCAATTTGTTACTTCTCATGCATTTATTTCTTCAGTTGTTTTTGAAAATCAAAAGGAAAGAAAAAGAAATTAAAATCTCCCAAAACCTGACCCTTCATTCACAGCCAATCAAGGTAAACACTGAATTCCTCTTTTCTGACATTAACCGAGTTGAAGGGTGGTTTGTAATATGTACTTCATGCTTTTTCAATTCAGTCTCAAAACACATCAGCAAAAAAGGTGTGAGTCTTCAAAAATTCATTTTCCAGTTAGCCAAAACAAACAGACGTGATTATTTTTATGGGAGGTTTCAGAAATGAATATACATTTAAAGATGGTGGCAGCATTATATCCTGACAGGTTATCACCTTTCAGCTCCAGTGAGGAAACTGGTCATATAATTGTCATTAGTTGCTAAATGGAAATGCACTTAATTAGAGCAGGCTCAATGTATATATGCTGACAGTTATCTGGAATATAAATTTTGATGTTTAAGTCCATGGAAAACATAAAACTTAAGTAGAAAATCCCTTCTGAGTTTCAGGAAATTGTAGGAACATTAACCAAGCTCAGTTTTTCAATTAAGTGAAATCTTAATAACCTGTAATACTTATTTTCTTCAATTTTCTTGAAACTTTGCAAAACTTTGCCTATGGCAGTGAATGTGCCAGTTTTTAGGTCAAAGGAATTTGCAAAGACAAAGAAAATGCAAGTAAAAGTAGAAAGCACCAGTGTTTAAAACTGTCAATTATGAAAACCTAAATATACACCCAGTGCATTTCTCTAGTAATGATAAAACTTTATAGCAAAACAGGCATATTTCTTGCACACTGTTATATAGACATCTATCTATTTATTCATACACCTATGCTCTCTCCCCCTTTCTCTATATGTCTTGTAAAACTTTGAACCAGTATTCATTGCCTAATAAAATGAATGTACTGTAAAAGTTTTTGTGGAGTCAGCTAATGAACTGATTCCTAAGGAATTATAATTTCTTTTAATATTTTCAGGAATAACCTAGAATTCCACTGCAATATGTATTTTCGGACAAAAACACTGTTGAGGAAAAGCTTGAGGATATTTTGATAAACTGAATAATGATACTGCAAAACAATGTAATGAAAATGGGACTTAAGAAATATTTAAAAAAAAAGCATTCTACTAAATTCTGAAACAAAGATATTTCAGTGTAATAACTAAGAAAGCTAAGCCAAGCAAAACTGAAATTTGAAATGCAAATGATGAGTTTTGGAAATCAAAGCCTTTGGGGTAAGAATTACATCTTAAATTTCCTGTTCTGTCTAGGAGGCCCTGTGTGACCTTGGGCAAATCAAGACAGGCCTGACATCTATGGACATGTCGTCTCCAAACAGAGTATTGAAATAGAAAGTGAAAAAAGTGCATGTGATGCTGGTATCTAGTCTCTTCAGACTTCAAGACCTATTGTGTTAATACCTGGTGATTTCTGTTAATTCCTAAATGGGAGCTGAACAACTTTGAGAAGCTGAAGTTAGTCCTTATTTGAGCAGGAGATTGGCGTAGATGATCTCTCTTCAAATATAATTTTTCACATGACCCTGTGATAAACGTCCCTGTGGCTCTTTTCCCGATTTGTGTTTTCTCCCTTACTTTAAGCAACTAGTTTGCTGAGCCAACACCTGTCTTTACTGAGTTTCTTAGAGTATATAATACACAAGCCGTAATTCATAACCTAATCCCTTAACATACATAATCACAAAATCAGGAGGGTATATCACTATGATGTTATTAAATGATTTGATATCAGTTTCTGTCTTTAGAACTTGACTATACATCAGACTTCTGCAAGAAATTAATATATTTCTTCTAAAAATTATGCTAGCTGTGTTAAATTATACCTTAAGGTGCACGTTGGTAAGAGCTTCCTAAAAATCAGCAGACATCTTTGCACCCAGCCATTCATATTGGCATGTTTAGGGAACAAGTGCTGTAGCATTCCAAAATATGTGAGGAAAAATTGTTCTTGAGTTTCAGGTAACTCATTCTGCTCTCTCAGATATGCATTGTCCTGGTTCCGGCTGGGACAGAGTTAACTCTCTTCCCTGTAGCTGGAGGGGGTGCTGTGTTTTGGGTTTGGTAATGAAAGGAATGTTGATGGCCCATTGATGCTTTGGTTGTTGCTGGGTGGTGCTTGCACCGACAGCCTCCCCCGCCCTTCGAGGTGCAGGGGGACCTAGGGGGGAGCATAGCCGGGGTGGTTGACCCAGCTGGCCAATAGAGTATTCTATACCATGTGACATCATGCCCAGCTTAAAAACTGGGGGGGGCGGTTCCTTCGGGGGGAAGCGCACGGTTCGGGCGGTTTTTGGTCCGGAACACGTGGGGTGAGCAGTTGCATTGTGTATCGCCTGTTTTGTATATTCTGTTATTGTTGTTATCGTTGTTATTATCACTGTTCTACTTTGTTTTATTTCCATTATTAAACTGTTTTTATCTCAACCCGCGGGTTTTCCTCCATGTGCCCTCCTGATCCTCTCCCCCATCCTACCGGAGTCGGGGGGTGAGTGAGCGGCTGCGTGGTGTTTAGTTGCTGGCTGGGGCTAAACCACGACAGCATGCTTTGGTCAACAGCTCTGAGCATCATTTGCATGTTTTAATTCATGTTACATAACATTGAAGTGAACAGGGGAATATCAATGATTACTGGTCCTTGAATGATAAATCACAGGCCCGCTGAAATTGGTGTGTTTGTTTAAAAATGTATTCTGATTGGGATTACCAAAAATTAATTCCAAATGGGGTCAGGGAATGCAACTGAAAAAATCAATTCTTAAAAATACTTTCTTAAATTTTTAAATTCAGGAAAAATAGAAGGACATCAGCTTCCATATACAGTGGAATGTTAGTGACTCTGATTCAAGTTTGAATGTAGTCTATAAAAAACAGTAATTAAATTTAGTGCACTTATCTCCAGTATATTTGTACGCTTCATTTTGTTTTTAATGTATGTGGAAAGAATCCTCTTGCTTGTGACGAAAAATATGACGGTGTGACATTTTCCGTAATTACAAACTCTGATGTGTTTAATAGAACAAATTTGGCCTCCAACTTGACTGTTCTGTCTCTCAGAATCAAGGGTTAGACTTGAGGGCACCAGCTTGGTCATCAAGATCAATATTAGAAAAAATATAACTTGTCAAGACCTCTTGGCCCCATATTGATTCAAATAGGTTACTGCAGAGAATTTAATAATGGTGTTACAGCTGTTGGCCAACAAACAGAAGCTTCTTTCATTGATTTCAGTAGAGGCAGATGAATAACACAAAAATGTGATTACCCTAGATACTGTAGTAAGACTTGTTACGGAGCTTCTAAAATATGCATTTGGGAGGTGTGGTGGTTGCATGGAAGAACTTTCAGGCAGACTAAATTGGATTCGTGTTTAAAAGAATGCAAATTGCTGAAACTGACTCAAGAGAAAGATTTTTGCATTCCCTTAAAAAAGTATGCCTCATTTTGCTAACCTGGGCAAAATCCCCTAGTTTTTCTAAAACTACATGAAGGTTTTTTTGGTGTGAAGGTGGTCCTTTCCTACATTTTTATCCCAATGTAATGTAATTTAAAAAAAATAAGATACTTTAAAAAAGATTCCCATTTTTCTCAGTAACCCTTTCTGTGTTCTGCCTCTTGTAATGCCTCCTCCTCAAATTGAAAATGTCAGGTATCATTCCAATACTGTATTTTTAAACAAATAAACCCCTATCATTTACTCCTACTCACTCACTCATTTAAACTATCGTTTTTGAAACTTTTGAAAATAATGAAAGGTTTTACAGAGCCTAGGAAGGTCTAAGCTCTTAATTTAACTCTAGTGCTTAGAAAAGTGCTTGGAAAGAAATTTCTCCATGGGTCAGAGAGGACTTCAAAGAAAACAGAAATGTCTCTTAAGATCTATTTTTTTTTTACTTATTTATTATTTAGTTTTTTTATTATAATAGTTTAAGAGGAATTAGTTAACACCAGCAGTGAGCAATTAAAGAGGATGCTCTTTGGCTCACCGAATGAAACAGGAAAAACTCTACATTGTTGTGTATCACACTATTATTTTCATTCATTCCCCTTATACTATGACAAATGGAACTTTTTAAAGGCTTGGAAATATTTTGCTAATATTTTTAAATTATTAATATGTATAATACTTTAATTTAGCAATTGTAATAATTGAAAATAGAAGCATAAACTGTTATAAAACAATGGAAAATAATTGTATTTGCTGAAGGCCTGCTATGACACATGAAAACTTCTGCACCAGAAGAGAGACAAGGACAGGAGCAGAGGAAAAAGCCCAAAGTTTTCCTAGCTTTTTTTCCCAAGAGATAAAATCCTTCCATCTCAGAAACTGATTTTGTGTAACCAAGTTTTATCTTGTTTCAAAGAGAAAGACAGACAGCCAGCCACATATTCATATCAGTGGCCTTGTGGATGGAAATGTAGTGTTACTAGTTCCCACCTACTGAATCTGTTCTCCATCCCCTTAGAAAAACAGAAAACTTCTAATGCATTTCCCCCATCTCCTCCAGACACCAAAATATTGAGAGCAGCAGAAGTTAAGGCCCAGAGGGGCAGAAGAAGACATGTCGTATAGTCCTGCCAGTCCTTACTTGCAGACTGCAATCAGCAGAAGAAAGCTCCTGCAAGCCCTCCAGTGCTCTAATCACTGGAGTATGGACTGGGACCAACTCTGGAACATGCTCACAGGGAGCCTTTACTCTTGCAGTACTAATGCTCTTTACGTTTACGTTTAGGAGCAGCCTCAATACACTTTCAACTCCATGTTGAAGTTAGTTTTGCCTTGTCTATTTTTTATTATGCCATTTTTTTTATTAAGCTGACAAGGTATGGGAATACAGCTCTATGGCTGATGGCTGTTTAGATTATTCTAGCGTTTGCTTTGTTTAATAAGCCATATTCATTTACTGGAACTGAGAGTCCTATGTGTTATAAACAGCAATTTATGTTTAATTTAGCCACATAGAATTGAGATACCATTGGGATACCTGGTTCAACATAGCTTAATCTTACTGAAAAAAACTCTTCCACTTAATGAACGAACAAATTATAAGAATGCATCTTTCACTCTGCTCCTTTCAGTTGCACCTGAAAAAAGCAGCAGCATTTTCCAGCCAACTACTGAATCTGATGCTTAAAGGTCCCTGATGAATCAATTATCGTCTAGTGGAATTTACTTCTCGCTTTGCTACATGTGACTGTCAATTCAAGGTCTTCACTTACCTCTCTCTACCTTCTATGTCTATTACTCTTTTAAGACGTATTATTATTGCCTCATGTACCTGGAGGGTGAAACAGGAATCAGGCAGGCTTTCATTATACTTAGCATTATCCAATCCAGTAAGGATGGTGTTTGATGAAGAACTTATTCAATAGCAGTGCTGGCCTAAACAGCACTGCACTCCCCTTCATCCTCCCCTGCTGCAGCCCTTGGGTGCTCATCCCGGGCTCTGTTTTGATCACTTGGACACTGCCAGTGCAGGTACTGTGCAAACGAGATCAACCCTGGCTGAAAAAAAGCCTAACGACATTCCCGCCAAGTATGGAATGACGTTCTGTCATTCTTCTTACCACTGATGTATAAATTCTGGGATAAGGCAAAGAAAACAGGTGATAAAATGTTACTCTGACCCTCTTTTCTGTTAGACAACGTGAATAGGAACATGCAGATTATGTTCTGATCTTTGATAGACCTTTTTTCTGTCTGCAGTTTAAAACCAAAGTTAACTTCCCTCTTTTTAATTCCCATTATCCCACACATTTTTCAAGGTAAGTGGTAAAGTCTTGCCATGTTGACACTAGTCACCCTTTCTTCTCTGTTAGTCAGTTGTCTGTTTTCCAGATGATACCTAACTTTGGGAATCAGGTGCATCCAACTTTTCCCGCCAGCTCTCACCTTTCTTCTGTAACCCAGTTCTCTCTTTACCCAACAAGTTAGCCTCTCTGCCTCTTACATCACTCTGTTAGTTATGACAAAGAAGAACAAGTTAGACGTGGATTTTCAGTCAGAAATGCAGATGTCATCATCAAGATCAGCATCAAGAAAGAAGAGGCAAAGCAGGAGTTAACAAGAACAAAAAATTATTAAGGCCCAAGGAACAAGTCTAGAGAGAAAACATTTCAAAATATTTGAATCTTGATTTTTCTTTCACAACTTATTGTCTCCTATTTATTACTTACAGCATGTGGCAGATTAATGAGAAGTCATGTGATCTAAATACTGTGGCTAAATTACAACTAATGTGTAAGGCAGAAGTAGTAATAATCAAAAAATAGTCAAGGACCATAAATGTTCAGGACTAATTTGTTTGGTATGTTATGGGAGAAGGAGAAAGAGATGAAATTAGAAAAGAAAAATGCACATTAAGTATTAGGGAAGACATTTTCCCAAGCATTAAATATGTTCATTACGGAATAATGAATACCTACTGGGAAGTTAAAGATGCTGTTACTTTGAAGCATTTACACTTTCCTGGGAAGAGGTGTAAAACAATATAGATAATTATGCTACAGTCAGGAGTCAATCAATCAAAAAACCTAAGAAATTAAATACTTATTTATTCTAGTGAACTTGAACATGATATTCTGAATGCTGCAGACACCAGGAAGAATACTGGAAGATATTTTACAAACGTATCATCTAATATGTGCTAATAAACCTGTTGTGGAATACTGCTTAATATTAATAGGTGAGCAGCAACATCAGAAAATCCCAGAGAAAGCTAATATAGTTTTAATCACCATTACTTTTGTAATGGGTACTAATTAGTCTTCAAAATGGTTGGTTATTTGTTAGCAAAGCCATCTGTATCCCATTAAATACCATTTCATTGTAACCAATAAAAGCCCACAGATTTTGTACTGACCTGGCAGTCTGGAGCTGTCTATTCAGCTGAGCTGATTTTACCTTGGTTTAGCCATGACAACAATTTTCTAGTAGTCAGGTTACTATTGTCCAATTTCTTTAATTGTGAAGATCACATATCATAAAGCTATAACAAACCCATGTACTGAATGAATAACAAACATTAGCCCAGGGAAACATAATTACACTGATGTTAGTCATTGCTGAGGAAGCCTATTATGTAACTTCAGTAGGTAATGGCTGAAAACAGCCAAACTTAGACGGAAATAAATGAAGGCAGATCAAGCCAAGCAATCTATGTTGTAAGAACATACTAAAAAAAAATTTAAGTGTAATCAAGACTGTGTAGGAAGATGTTCTCATCAGTGTCATGCTCCTTTAGATGGAAACTCAGGATGCTGATGAGCTGTTATAAGTTCCTTTTTGAGGAAGGCTGAAGCTGTCAAACGTTGGATGCAGAGAAAAATCGGAAGGTGAACATTGTCCCAGAGAAAGAGGATAGGTACTGGGAAGTTCCTGTGTATCAGTCTTAACTATACTATTAATTACAAGTGTTCATCATTGCAAGTGAACAAATAATAATACTTGTTTCTGTATTATGATTAGATCGTTAAAAATTCATATAGATTAACAAAAAATTCTTATTTGCTTATATAAGGAGTGTTCCCTTTTCACCTGTAACAAGGTTTTGATTGTAACATATTTGCTAAAAAAGTAATTTTTCTTGTGAAGACATGGAGATGATTTCTACTTCATGTCACACCTATATAAAGAACTCTGAATCCAAAACTCATGGGACCACCGAAGTCTATCACAATTTAAAAGGACACCATTTGTTATGTGTGTCAGTACATACTTTTAGCTCCCACTGGTGCTAAGCAAAAAACAGGAACTTACAAAAACATTATTTTAAAATATAGCCCGATTCCTAGAGCTTTTAAACAAAACTACGGATTTTAATAGCTTGTCACCTATGAAAAAGTATAGGTAACGTGTCAACCTCTGTTTTGATTTCCTTACCTCAGAAATAGGTATAGCCTATTATGTGTTATAATTGGAGATAGCAAATCAGTACTGAAACTTTTTAAGTCTCAACATGTAATTATTACATTTTCTGAATAGTTACTGATAGACTACTGTTTTTTGCATGTCTGCTTTTATTATTTTTATGTTGGAACCTTTGTTACATGTATTCAATCGCACTCATCTCAATCATTTTTCCACCACTGATGATCCTTTACACGTTCCTTTGCATCCAATAATATTTTACCATCATTCCTTTAAAAGGACACAAAAAACTAGCACAGTATTTTAATTAATGATATGGTGGTCTCCCCTTTTACTGGAGCATAGAATTGTAATCTGTTATGGTTTAACCCTGGTAGGCAGGTAAGTCCCACACAGCCACTTGCTCACTCCCCCACCAATGGGACAGGGGAAAGAACTGGAAGGGTAGAAGTGAGGAAACTCATGGATTGAGATAAAGACAGTGTAATAGGTAAAGTAAAAGCCACGCACACAAGCAAAGCAAAACAAGGAATTCATTACCCACTTCCCATCGGCAGGCAGGTGTTCAGCCTTCTCCAGGAAAGCAGGGCTCCATCACGCCTAACGGTGACTTGGGAAGACAAATGCCAACAGTCCAAACGTCCCCCCTTCCTTCTTCTTCCCCCAGCTTTATCTGCTGACCATGATGTCATATGGTATGGGACATCCCTTTGGTTGGTTGGGGTCAGCTGTCCCAGCTGTGTCCCCTCCCAACTCCTTGTGCACCCCCAGCCTACTTGCTGATGGGGTGGGGTGAGAAGCAGAAAAGGCCTTGATGCAGTGTAAGCACTGCTCAGCAATAACGAAAGCATCCCTGTGTTATCAACACTGTTTCCAGCACAAATCCAAAATATAGTAACATATGAGCTACTATAAAGTAAATTAATTCTATCCCAGCCCAAACCAGTACATAATCAAATAAAATTCAGGAATTTGGTTACACTGAATTTCATGTAAAAATTCCAGGCTCTTGATTTTTGGACTTTCAGTTCCGCAAAAGAACAGCTATACAGGATGAGACCAAAGCTCTATCTAGCCCAGTAAACTCAATAATACAGGCTTAGAAATAAAGCAAACCTATTGTGAAGTCTTCACATCTTCCAGGAATCTTTGATGCAGGGATCTTTCATCAGAATTTGTCCTTAAAATTTGCTATGTATGAAAGGTCAAATATACATAAATATTTTTATAATATTATCCATAATAAGGGATGAATGTCTGAAGACAAAGTGGAAATCATTACTTGCCTAAAAATAGATCTTCTGCATTATATCTTCAATATTTTGCACCTCAAGACCACATAATAGCATGTGAAGATGTCATTTGAATGATAGCAATTGCCTGAACATTAGCGTTAACACTGAACCCATTTGCACAATCACAGCCCAATTCAGTGCATATCCATTGCTATTTATCTCCATTCTGTAGCTTCACCTGCCTTTTCCTTAATATGAATAAATCATTAGAACAGATGGCAAAAGCTTATCAATAAAAGGCACCGTCATTCTCACTGTAAGCCCACCATACTCAGTCAACATATATTTGCTAAGGCAAAACAGCACTTCTACGTTTTGGGAGTGCATTCTGTTAGAATTGCTGATCACATTATTTTAGTAATTAACCTAAAAGAGTTCACTCATTCCATAGAACTAGATCCTTTCACTACAATCTTTACTTAATTACGGGTGGCTTGTTCTGATTATGTTCACTTCTCTGAAGGCTATGCACACACAAACCACACACATACAATTTCATATCCTGCGGTGAGAGAACAGAATTCATTGTAAAGCAGCCAGATCTTGAAGATGAAACGTTATTGAAATGCGGTGAGACTATTAGTCAAAGATCTTATTGATGTATGATTGCTTATGAATGTGTTTAGCTGCAGCTCAGACTGGTAATCTTGCAATTGTTAAAACTTCCTGTCAGAATAGCAAAGCCAAGAGAGAACTAAGGTATTTTCTGCGATCTTTTCTTTCTATAAGTAATATGAATGATGTGGATTCACCGTTGATCTACGTAATAATGACATAAGCTTTTTCACTACATTTTCTTACTAGTACTCACACTGTAACCACCTATACAGTATAAAAATGGAGATATAAAAAGTGAATAAATACAAGGATAGCATAAACAAAAATAAAGATTAAAGTAGTAGTCTTTGTTTTATCCCTAATACATCTCTGAACTGTCAGATTTCACTTCCATCCTTTGCATCCTTTGTTTATGATTGCTCTTTCTCTCAGATTGTGTTGAGACACTAGCCTGGAGAATGTATTTTTGGTTTAGAATCATTTTTCTGTTTACATTTAGGTCTTCCTATGCCCCATTCAAGTCACCAGCTGAATATCATCCAGAAATCATAGCATGTTAGTGAAGCAGTACATACTGACCTTGTTTTATACTGGTATGCACCCTGCACAATAATGCACTTTTCTACAATACTAGCAGACAACTTGTAAGTCAAAGCTATAATAACAGCCCATGAGTAAAAAGACGTGGGCATGTATCCTTAATCCTACCTTGCCATAAAGAGAAAGGAATAAAAACTGGCATAGCTTGCTTTCAGGGTTTTTTTAGATCTGATGTAGTGTGAATTTATGCAGAGGTGAAACATTTGAGCTTTGTGATTTGCTGATTAATATATTCTAAAAAAGCTCAGTGCATCCATTGAGGGTTAACCATTCTGGGACCTCACAACCTAGATTATAATGAAATGGGCATTATTTCATTTTCTCCAAGTGACATATTTCTGAAATTTGCCAACTGCATAAACAAATTTTGACTAGGATTAATGCTATTACTGAAAAAAGATAATATTTCTGATAAGTTAAAAATGTTTTAATGGAACTTTAGAAGGCTTTTGAAGTGAATTTAGTGAAGATCAGAGTGAGAGATTTTACAGTCCTAGAGCCCGCATTGAAAAAAAAAAATCCTAATTAGCATGTTGCATTAATAACAGACTGAGGTACTACGCTTCCACAGCCCCCAGTATTATGATTCTACTAACTGAAATGTCATTGATACACTTGTAGGAGCCAAAAACATATAACAAAGAAGATAAGTATCCCCTATGTAGAGCAAACACTGATGAGGAAAATATCTTAGCAAAACAGAGTATAAAACCAGAAGTTCTTTTATTAATACATTAAATGGGTAGCTGTTATTTATTACATCCACAGACATTCTGCCACTGTATTACTTTGCAGTTCAAAACCTTTTAAAGTATCTGAGTGTTACAGAAGGTTTAATCTCAAAACCAGTGAGGACCATTAAATTATAAAGTCTGACCTCTTCTATAACATAAGCACTGTAATTTAACACAGTTATCTTGCAGTGAATGTAATAGCTTGTATTGTTATGAAGCACGACTTTCCTTCAAGAAGTGAAGAATCTATCACTCCCAATACTGATCAATTATTAAAGTATTATGCCATATTTCTGACTAGAATTACTCTGTATTTAAATTCCAGATATTGGCTCTCGTTACACCTTTCTTCACTAAATTAAAGAGTCTTTCGGTATTCATTATTTTCTCCCCATGAAAGCATGACTCTAGGAAATGTTGAAAAATGTGCTTGGCTAAATTGCACTAAGACTTTTAATACACTATAAATGTGGTTTAATGATAGTATAATCTTGCACAAAATGCTTATGAGTACTGAACAATTACTTGCAGATATCTGACCAGTTAATTACCCATAATCATTTGGCTCATTTACTTACATAGCAATACTTGTGTTTTAAGCAGAAATATCAAAAGACAAAAGATTAAATCTGCTTCTTCTAACCATTCAAACATCCACCTTTACCTGTGTGGAAGATTTTGGGATCGAATTCTATGAACGTAAAAAATAAGATTTTACAAAGTGCAGAATTTGGAATCAGGTGAAAAAAAATACAAGAAAATTTGGGTTCATAAGGTCTAAGTGAAATTAAAGCAGTATAATGAATATTCATTGACATCAAAACATCTTTGATATTCATCATTTTTGTTGTCATCAGATGAGTTAAAGGACTGTATCTATGCTTAAAAATTGATTAAATGAGTAGCTGAAACAATCTGAGCCTAAATGCCATATAAAATATTCTGAATTTTATTTCAAATACTCAGATTCACACTACTGCAGAGGATTTTCAGTGTAAGTTTCAGCTGACCACAGACTATTTTTCTGATGCCATATAGCAAGTCATATACTAGCTTTGACTGTGAGCATCACATTCACTGGGGTGAATCTCTTAACATGGTTTTCTTACTAAAAGATGCATATATATGATCACAGCTCGTGAGCGTGTGTGTGTGTTTCTGTGTGTGGCTCTCTTTAATTCATATACCTGTTTCCTCTCCCCCCATCCCATAGACAATATCTATCAAAAAAAAACAGGTAAGTAGAAATCTCAATGTTACTAATAACTCACAAATTTTGTCAAAATCAGAATTCCTCAGGTGAAAAGAGGAGAGAGACTTTGTCAGTGAACCTAGTGAGAGACCCTATGGAGGAAGTGTGTAGTGTAAGCTTTTTCTTGACTGGGCTTCAAACAATCCAATGGGTGCAATGATGTTACAAATGTTTCAGCAGTAAGAAGAGTTGTCAGCCTCAGTTAGTGCCTCGATAGACATGCATAAGTTTGTACAGGACTTAAATCTGTGGGAAAATAGACTTCATTGATTTTGCTGCTGAAAGAATAGCTACTTTTTCTTTGGAATTTCTTTTCACTCCTGGTCTGAGTTTATATTCTTAGTGGAGACAGCACTAGTTATGCCAGCATCAGGTTTACTAGTTGAACTCCTTTACGCTTTAGCCGCTACATTCTAGACTGAGAGTGGCTTTTTCAATGTTTCTTTTTTTCTTTTTTTTTTTTCCCAAGGCAGCAAAAACTAAGACAGCAAAGAGATTATGCGGTGTGCAGTGTCTGGGTACTACAGCTGTTGAGCTAGGAATCTCCCTTCAGTCCTATTGCTCATACAAGCAGTTACACTGTGGACCACAGTATTTTAGTCCAGACTTGCGTTGCAAAGATGTGGCTTCTGGTTCCCGATTCACTCTGACATAGATGTATGTGGCATAAGAGCTATATCTCATACCTGCTGAACTTCCAAGACTTTGAATTAAACTCTCATACTCACCTCGGAGAAAAATATGATAAAACATTGTTGTACGACAGAGTACAGGATTATTGATTACGGAATTTAGATGAATAAGGATGCTTTCATTACAGTTTGCTTAAATGCTTCTTGTTGTTGTTGCTGGCTTTTAACCTGACTCTGCACACATTGAAATTGATCATCTTATTTAAACAGCTTGGGGTTTTGAGCCCAGGTAAGGTTCTCCAGAAAAAATATGCTGCTCATCTCTACAAATGACTACTGACTATTACAAGTTATAAAATTCTATTGTCTAGCTAACGTGCAGGCTAAACCTTGGTGTACTGAATTATTCATAACCAAACAGTACTCTCTGGGATGGTTTCATATTTACAAACCAGTCATTTTAGAATTAGCCCAAATCAGTAACCACATTTCCATGTGCCACATATAATGAGGCAAAATTGATGGTAGACTTTGATTAAGAGACTCCAGGCTGACTGAATATCAGAAGTGATTTGTTCAGCTGATTGGGGGAAGAAAGCCAATGGCTTCAAGCACTTTCATCCCACTAGTCAAAAAATGACTACCAAGATAATGGAAACAAACTGCTGTTGAACTCACTCCTTCGGTCAGGAAAAAATATTCAGCAAAAAAATACCTGAAGCAGTGGCACTCACTTGCTTTTTTTTCAGACTTCTGTTATTTTGCTTTATAACCTTTGGTAAGAATGTGGTTTTTATCATTTGTTTCACTCTAAGGCTCCCATTGGCATTTCTAACTGATCAATATTTGTGTTTCTCAAGCAGTCCAAGAGCCATACTCCAAAATCAACTGACTTTTTTTTTTTTTTTCAGTCATTACTTTTTGAATGGAAACATACTGTTAGTCACTGAAGTAAATACTGGAGTACAATTTCCCATCCAGAAGACAGCATAAAAATGGAATATAAAGATTGCCTATTATGCTGACCCATATTCTCTCATTATTTCTTTCTATATCAATTCCTGTCTGTACATCTTCTACCTTTCACTTTTACATTTTAAAGTTATGTGTAGAATATTATTATATATTGTATATATTACCCATAAAAAGCCATATAATTTTCCTATTTTGAATAGTTATTTTAATACTCTTTTTCCATATGTCTGAGTAGATCGCCTAAAAGCTTTTTTCATTTCACTACATAAACATAAATACATACAAAACCATAATACAGACCTCAACCCTTTAAATTAGTTTGGTTCTTCTGTATATAAAATTGTAGAACTTATCCATCCTTTGAATCCAAATAAAGATGTAGATGCCTCATAGACACAATTCACAACAGTAATGTAAGCAACTTATTTAAAAGTGGTCATAGACAGTTAAAAAGGAGATGGAAAAGTTAAATACATTTCAGTAGATTTCTCTTTTTGTTATCATCTCTGACTGATATAGAAAGTTCACTGACAGAAAGTGAGGGCAGAGGGAGAATTTCACACATGATGAAACATGGTTTGATGAACAGGTCTTACATATGAATATGTAAGAAACAAAGCAAGTAAGTTCATGAGGAGAGAACAGTCCAGGCTGATAAAGGAGAAAGTAGCTTTAGTATTGGTAGAAGGAATGTAAAAGGAAGCTACAAATCTGCTGGTTATAATGATCTGGATATAAAAATAATACATTTAAGTATGAAGAAAAGCATACTTCTATGGTTTTTTGGGTTTTTTTGCTGGGTTTTTTTCTCCCCCCCCCCCCCCCCCTTTTTTTTTTTTGGCAATGTTGTAGTCGTGAATCCTTCCAGAGCATTACCTTTGCCTGCTTTTGAAATGAAAAATGGAGATTCCTGTTTCTACAGATAAATGTCTGCTATGTTTTTAGGGATAAAATTGTGCAACAGCATGAAGAAAAAAATTAACAGGAAAAACCTTTCAAACAGTGCTGTATGTTTCACATTCTCCTTCGTATTTGCAGTCTGGCATAAAAGAGGTTTCTCTTTTTTTCAGCCAGTACGCTATCAGCAGGATATCCAGACTCTGTGCGTTACGTAGATGTCATGAAAGTACCCACTGCCATGAAAGTATCTGACATCATACATTCAAAAATACATAGATCGAAACACTGGAAGATTAGCATACACATTAATGAAATCTATGAGTGACAAAAATTTCAATAAAAGTCCAAAGATGAAAAGTAATGATTTCATTAGTAGAATACAATTAATTTCCCCCACCCCACCCCATCATCATAAAAGTCCTGCTGTAATGGAAACCCATTTCAGAAACACTGACAAAGGGGCTCTCCTCTATATCAGTCTCTTGTGTTCTCTTACAGGTTACCTTTTCTATGCTGGTTTACACTTTTATAGATGAGAAAGCAATGTTGTGGTCTTTTGTTTTCTTGCTTTTTCAAATCACAGGCCCTGTACTATGTTACATAATTTTTCATCATTATTTTGCTTGTTTCTGCATCTATTAAAGTACACCTTTGCACTCCACTTCATTAAAAATCTAGTTTTTAAAAGTATATAGAACTGAAAAAAGGAGGCAATAATCACAGATTTTCTGGTAGGAATTTATTTCCATTAAGGCTTTTGCTTTTCAGTTTGCTTATGTTTCTCCCAAGTCCTTCCATCTAGCTTATGCCTGCTCTAAGCTTCCAGCCAAGTTGTTATCCATTATTCATTAAGTCATCCTTCTTATGCCAACTTCTTTTTAATTACCCCACATCTTCACAACTTAAATAAATGAGAGTTATATTGATAGCATATTACCCAATGCAAAAACATTGTCAGTGCAAAACGAAATTAGGGAGGGGTCCCTGGAAGAGTGTTAAGTTATAAGAGGAAGTTTTATATCTAAGGAATAAAACTTTTCAAAGATAAGCTTCTAACTCTTAGTAAAATATCAGCAGCACTTAACTGTTCAACATTGCTCTGTGAATACCTCTGAAAGGACTTTTCATGAGGTTTTTTTAATTCTTCTTAAAAAGGGGCAGTCATTTTTACACCTCAGAAGAGCAGCTGCAGAAGTAACACAGTTTTGGACTTCTCATGGCTTTTGATAAGGTTACCACATAATGCAAGGTATTTTTGTTACAACAAGGATTTCTTATACACAAAATGTTAATCTATGCTTCACTTTAATTTGTCAATGCCATTTGATATTAGTTTGTTGTTATTTTTATTACTTGATTTACTATATTACTTAGTTCTGAATAATGAAATTTTTTCACCAAGAACAATGAACAATGTAAACTACAATATTTCAATATACAAAGTATGTCACAATCATTTTCCAAACACGAATACATAGTTTTCATGTGCACTTTCATCCATCAACACTTACAAAAGGGATTTTGTTCAACTCTATGGAAATACAAGAGAACCATATACTTAACAATATGATAAATTACACTGAAATAAACAGCCTACTTGTGCTTAAGCATATTTAAATTCAATTCAGTTCAATTAAACTGAATTGAAATCGGGCAGAACACAATTATGAAACCTCCTAGATATGTCAAGTCCTTTCCTCTCTGTTTTTATTCTGTGGTTTACTTGTTTAGGTCTTTAAAACTCTTAGGTAGCCATAGACAAAAAGACTATTTTAGGTAACAAGAAAAAATAAAGTGTAAAACCATGTATCTTGACTTGATATCTTTAAAATAAAGGTTCCTGATAAAAGTAAGTTTCCTGCATATATAAAATTGTTTCGTTTAAAGGTTAGCTTTGATATTAACTGAGATTTTAACTTGCTGCTTGTGTGCTTTATAGTGTCACGTTGTTTTATTTTCATGAAAGACAGAGATTCTTACTTCAGAAGAGTCAATAGATTTGAAATTAAGATACTGAGACTAATAAGGTGAACATGAATTGCCATAATTTATGGTATTGGCTGTAAGTCCAGGCAGTAATAAGTAATTTTTTTATTCAGTTTGGGGGAAAAAAAAACCACAAAAAACAAGGTTTGTTTTCATGCAGAAGAAAAATGAATGACAAAAGCTCATCATTTTTATGAAATTAAGTTTTGACTTCTAACCAGGAATAGAATGACATATTGTGATTCATAATGACTGATGAGAGACTGAGATGTGCTTCAAAATTAGACCAGAGGCCATATATCATGAATATGGAATTTTTGAGCATTTTTGGCAAGTTCAAGTGAATGCATAAACATAAAAGGTCCTGCCATAAACTAGCATTAATTAGCAGAGCATCAATGAGTTTAACAATGTTTTTCTGATTTAAGCCGTCTGAAGACCTGGTCAAGGGTTTTGCATGTTACAAGTACATTGAAATGTTTTGTTCAATTTCTTCATTTTAGCATATTTCCTAAAGATTACAGTCATCACAAAGAATTGGGAATTTATTCAATTTCATCTGGAATTGCAATTAGGAGGCATTATTACATGCTAGCCATTCACAAAATCATATCTTCAGAGATGTAATTTTAACATGAAAATGTAAAAATGAAAGAAATGCTCAATTCTGTTACCACAGGTATGACCACAGCACTTTGAAGCACTGACATATAATTCCACAAATCCAGAATCAAAGGTTCAGAAATTTACTGCATTTATTAGTTAATAAGTAGATAGTTCAAACATAGATCTTCTATAATTATTACATACTCTATCCTTTACATGCTACTGAACTCTTTTACTATATAATAAGTGCAGAGCTACTCTATTATATTGAGGTGAAACTTTTATCTTCTAAATGGGATGGGGAAATTAAAAAGAGCCAATGTTTCAGTTACTTAATTGAAACTAATTTTTTAATAAGCTTGTTATGTGTATGGGGAAGGTATGTAGAAGGTAAAATCATCATAAGGACAGTGTTTGGGAGGGGGAATATCTCCTCTCAGCATGCCCCAGGTTGGTTCAGCTGAACATAGTCAAAACTGAACTTCTGAGATTTCTTCCAGAACCTTCTCTACTTTCAGGTACTGTTGTCCTCCTTGCCATTAAAATACAGATACTGCAAAAACACAAGGCTGGGGGAAACCTTAAAGTTCATCTAGTGTATTATCTTATCCATAATTTCTATTATTTCATTTACTTTCACCTTACTTTAAATATCAAACATTTACTCACTGCAGTGTTCTAAATCTGCTCTTTAGTTTCTTGTCCCCTGAAAGCAGTGCATTTCTTTCTTGTTCTAAGTCCCCACTTACTTCGACATGTCTGTCTTTACAAAAGATATCTCATTTTTCCAACTTTGCTTCCTTTTATATTAGCACATAATAATATCAACTTTGCTTTCTCTTATATTAGCATATAATAATAACAGACAATAACAGCACAGATATTAACACTTTCAAAACACATGTAAGAAATTTAGTACTATATTATCACCTAGGATGAAAGGAAAGAAGAACTGAAGTAGAGATAAGAGCTACCAGTCATATGGATTTTCACATCACTGGAAGATGTAAGATACTACAGTTGTGAAGATAGCATAAGAATGTGGAAGAATAAAACAGACTTTCTAGTTCTACTCTACCACTGAGTATAATTTTGAGGACCAATATGTCAACTTCTGTTTAAAATATTTCCATGCTGATTCTGCTACACTGAACATTTCCTTTGAATTGATCTACACTATTGCAGTCTTCCTTTATATCCCCTTTCATTTCTTGTCATAGAAAACTGATAGTTACCATGAATTGAACTTGATATGCAGCCTAATCCACTGCAGACTGAAGTCTGTTAGAGACTTTTCTTTGCCTAAAATGAGCTGGATTATGGCAGTATTGGTTTTCAAATAAAAATATTTGTGAAGGATTCAGAGACATCAGGCTGAACACTGGACAGCCCCATATCATTTGTTCAATACATTCCATTATTTGTTATAGTTTCTGTTCTGTTTTCAGTTATTTGCCAGCTTTTGAAATGTTGAAATTAAGAAAGGAAGGTCACCATTTACTGGATTCTATACCATGCCTTCATGTTGTGTCCTTAAAAAGATACTTCAGCTTTTCAGCCTTGCACAGTTCAAAAGTCTGCATGACTGTGAAGGAAAACCTCTCTCCATAGGAGATGCTATAGATCATTGCTCACTCTTCCAAGTGCCTATTTCAATAAAAAGAATTTGAAAAATTATATCAACTAGTAATTCAGGCACACTGCCTGTTATCAGACCCCCTTGTTATGGTAATGAATGCTCTTCTCAAACACTGATCAACTTCCTTCTTTACCTGCTCTTAGATGCTGCTCATAAGGAGAGTGTGTAGACCATCACCATTTAGGACTTATTACAAAATCCACTTGAATGCCTCAAGTTGAAGGATTCTCCTTATTAATTCCTTGTCAAGGAAAATCTTTGACTAATTTTGACCACCAGTAACACTTCTTCAATGAGGTAGCTATCAGAGCTATACACACTGACAGCTTGTACGAGCCTGAGCCTCATATTGAGATTGACTTCTTGCTGCCTGCAAATATGACATTGTTAAAACTGAAAAATTAAGAATTTTCTATGCCTATAAAAGCTTTCCAGAACCTTTTGTCCCTACAGAGTACAGGGAGTAAAGATGCAGTGGAAAGAATAAGGAATCAACAACACAATTCTGTAGACCCAAGATGTGTTTTTTGATTATTATTGCCAGTGTATTTAGCAGTAGGGGACAATGTGCCCAGCCTTCACAGTGTCTTTTTTCTATGGTTTATGTATTGCAGACTCCAGCGTGGGTATTAGTAGCTATCATGGAGATGATCATGTCTCTCTTTTTCCTCTGGAAGATACTCATATATTAAAGTTCCACCATATAGATATATGTAAAAATAATACGTAAACCTCTTTACAGTAATATTCTGTTGTTTTTGCAGATTTCACATCAGTCTCCTTTGTAAATAGGAACTTGTCTCTAAACTTCAGTTGAGAATAGAAGAAAATAAGACGTTACCTCAAGTATCTCTCAAACTCTTCAGTGCCTTCCTTTTTTTTTCTTCCCAATTAATTGAAAAGCCTATGTATGATTTAAAAGGTTTTCTAGCTGGTCCACACAACTGGCTGTAAAACAAAAATATGTAATTTCAGACTGCTGAATCTAGCCAGTGAAGCTTGGCAATGTCTTGTTAACCTAATCCTGAAGTAATCACAGACAGAAAGAGAAATTTTAATTATTTTTAAGCAAAAAACACTTTCTTATCTAGCCTGAAATACACTGATTTCTAGCTAGCTACCTATCTGTATGACCTATATATATTTAGTTATTCTATTGTAGAGATCAGATATTCTAAACACACACCTTATGATTTAATCAACAAATTAGTGAGCACTGTAAAGCTGACCTTCACCACTTCACATGCAAAGAATTATCTTTTTATAATTGCCCTTTTTAAATGCAGAATATTATGAGCCTATGTTATTAATCTGCAGAAGATATGAAGAACCTGTCAACTTGGGAAGGCCTGGGGAAAACAGTAAAAAACAAGGCGCCTCACTACAAATCCTTTTGAAGTTCCTGGGGCTTGGTCTCCAGACAGGCCATGTTGGTGGTTACCAGTGCCGATGAATCGAAGAGCATGAATGTGTGATACAAGATACAACTTTTTGCCACTGATCACAGAAATTGATTTGCTGCAATTATGTTAGCTTGGATTTTTTTGCAATTTTGAACTGGGATTATTCATTGTTATTTCAACATCAATAGACACATAAGAGAAAGAAGACAGACTGTAGAGACAGACTGTAACAGGAGAGCTAGCAATATCTCTGTGGCAGAACTGCTGGATATCAGGTAGAGATCTAGAGGATATAAACAATGTGGAAACTATGGAAATGGAACAGCGATGGACTTTGACTGATTTCAATTCCTTGAATGAGGTAAGAGTCAAAGAAGCAGCTTCTGCATCAAGCTGAAGAGCATCAGGTTTCTGAAGATTTTTTGAAAAAAGTAAAATTTTCAGGCAACTGAAATGTAGCTGGTAAACATAGTTTAAACTCACATCATTAGAAGATCCCTGGTTATGGGAGAGAGATGGCTGATATACTGAACCAGTTTATGTGGAATAAATAAACCTGAGGCCATTACAGTAGGATCTGAACTAGACACTGTGCAAAGTATTGATTATTCCAGAGTTAATCATTTATATAGGATTAATATAGTGACTCTAAATGCCTTGTGTCTCTGAACTTTGAGGAGGGAGGGGAGGGAAAGTGTCCAGGGGAAGATAGATCCAGTGGTCCTACCTACAAACAAATTGTACAAAAAATATTTATATATGAAGGTAAGAACTGAAAGCTCATGTGTGTCTCACTGTTATTACTTATTTTTGAAGAGCCTAAGAAAAGTCTAAGAAAAAATAAATCACAATAGGTGACTATTATCTGTGTTGCACACATGAAGGTTTGTTTATAACTCTGGGAATTATGGTATGTAAGTATTCATTTCTGGTTTGGAATACCTGCTCTGCTGTAACATTGGCACCTGCATGATATTTGTGGAAATAAACAGAAGAGAACGCATCTTCCCTTCCTCTCACACAGTAGGGGTAGGCAAAGCAGAAAAAATAAAGCAGAACATTATTTAGAGGCGGTAAGGCAGATGTGTGGGTTTTCAAGCTATTTTAGTGTACTGAAATACTACAGCGAAAGGTTGGATTTTCTTATTGTGATCTTTTTCTCTCTACAAGCAACAGCAACAGAGAAAAAAAATAGAAAAAATTATAAACCAGTAGTTTCACCATCCAAGAAAAAGTGTCTCATTCAAGAAAAAAAACTCCTCCTACCATGATGAGAAAACTGACAAGTCTATCCTGGTTTTGGTTCTATTTTCAAGTACTTTATTTCATTGTATATTTTTTTAGGTAGAAGTTATGTGTCATATGCAGACCTAATGTCTTTATTATAACTCAAAATACATTGAGAAATTTAAAATTAAAACAACTGATTTTACCAGTTACATTAACAATAAAGTAGACAAAACCACAAAGTCTGTGGCTTAGCTTACTTAAGGAAAATATCCCAGAAGGCTTTAGCAAATTTGGATTAGATCTGAGTTTTAAGGATGCTCACATGTCCTTTTAGTCCCCACCAGGTATCCAGTGAAGAGATACAAATCAGAAAGAAAAATTCAGATTGTGGTGAGATACTGGTCAGCTACTGAAAGTTTATGACTTTGTATTGAAAGTTTATGGCTTTGCTTTAGAGTACAGAAACAGCCTGGGTAAGCATCTCCATTTTTCAGTAGTCCTGTTTATTAAAAAGATGAAAAGTGAAACCAAGTATCTTATTTCTCTTCTTTGTCTGGTCTCCTTAGCTAATATTTGAGCAAGTAATCAGTATTGCTATGGATGCACATGATAGCTACAACCAATAGGATGCTGATTTTGAGTAGGATTTGCCATATATTTTGTTACAGTACGGAAAAATAAAACTGAAAACTGCCTGAAAACTCATTAAAACCTCATAAATAGATAGATAGGGATGGAGAGATGGATAGAAAGAAAGGCAGTTTCAAATACTTTTTGATTCTAGACAGGGTTAGATCATGTTTTGAAAGAAAGGGAAAAGGTGGCTTTTCATTATAACTAAACAGTATCTCCTATAGCTGTTTCAATTTGACATCTTCTTAATTTGCAGTGTATCAGCTGAACCTGGCAGCATTTTTGGAAAAGGAGAAGTGATACAGGTCAGAGAAATGGGAGGATATAATGCTGTTACATTTCTGTCATTCAGTTCTACAACAAGCCTCGTGAGACAGTACTTCTGACAGCAAATCCTGTCAAAATAAGACTCCTGAATAAATAACATGAAGTCTGTTCTGTGACATCTTGCCCAGGAAGAGATAAAATTCCCAATGAATTTAATTTACCCTTTGATTGCCTTATACAGTCATGATATCCAGATGACCGTGCAGATGGTCACTGCATTGGCAAAAGTTAAAAAGAGTACTTGTAAAACTTAAACTCAAAACTGCCTCATAAAGAAAATTGCAGGCAATTAGTTAAGGTCATTAGCCTGTTAAATAAATCAGAAAACAATATTATTTGTTAAGGTCAATCGACTAACGGTTGGCAGTAAAAAATGCACCGTTTCAAAGTTATTTTCCCTCTAGTTTATTACATTCATCGTAACAAAAATAATAAGTTATAAAAACAGATCTGACTTACGCTGGAGCTGAGCAAGGCAGCTCGATCTGCCCCCCGTATAACAACCAGTGCAACTAAGAAAAGGCGACGGGTGATAGTAGTAGGCGACTCTCTTCTGAGAGGTTCGGAGGCACCCATTTGCCGACCGGACGGACTCTCTAGAGAGGTGTGCTGCTTACCAGGGGCTCGTATCAGGGATGACACCGAGAGGTTACCAAGCCTCATACGGTCCGCTGGCTATTATCCACTGCTGCTGTTTCACGTGGGCACCAGTGATACAGCCAGGAGCAGTCTGAGGACTATCAAGAAGGATTACAGAGTAATTAGCAATTACAGAATTACATCAGTAGGACAGCTTCACGGGGGCCCCAACTTAAACGCCTCTATGCAAACTCATGTAACATGGGGAATAAACAAGAGGAGTTAGAGACGTGCACACCTGCAGGGCTACGATACTATTGGCATCACGGAGACGTGGTGGGATGGCTCCTATGACTGGAGTGATGGAATGGGGGGATACAGATTCTTTAGGAAGAACAAGCAGGGGAGACGAGGAGGGGGTGTCGCCCTCTATGCCAATGACCAGCTGGAGTGCGTGGAGCTCTGCCTGGGGATGGATGAGGAGCCGACCAAGAGCTTATGGGTCAGGATTAAAGGGAGGGCAGGGACAGGTGACATTATGGCGGGGGTCTGCTACACGCCACCCGACCAGGAAGAACGAGTGGATGAGGCCCTCTATAGACAGATAGGAGCAGCCTCATGTTCACAAGCCCTGGTTCTCATGGAGGACTTCAACCACCCCGATATCTGTTGGAGGGACAACATGTCAGGGCATAAGCAATCCCAGAGGTTCCTGGAATGCATCAATGATAACCTCCTTCTCCAAGTGGTAGAAGAGCCAACGAGGAGAGGTTGGACCTTGTTCGCACCAACAAGGAGGGGCTGGTGGGGAATGTGAAGCTCAAGGGCAGCCTTGGCTGCAGTGATGATGAAATGGGGCACCGACGAGGGCGCGCAGCAAGCTCACTACCCTGGACTTCAGGAGAGCAGATTTGACCTCTTCAGGGATCTGCTTGGTAGAGTGTCATGGGTCAAAGCCCTGGAGGGAAGAGGGGCCCAAGGAAGCTGGTTAATATTCAAGGATCACCTCCTCCAAGTTCAGGAGTGATGCATCCCAACAAAGAGGAAGTTGGGCAAAAACACCAGGAGGCCTTCATGGATGAACAAGGAGCTCCTGGACATACTCAAGCACAAAAAGGAAGCCTAGAGAGGGTGGAAACAAGGAAAGGTGGCCTGGGAGGAATACAGAGAAATTGTCCAAGTGGCCAGGGACCAGGTTAGGAAAGCTAAAGCCCTGATAGAATTAAATCTGGCCAGGGACGTCAAGGGCAACAAGAAAAGCTTCTATAGGTATGTCGGGGATAAAAGGAAGACTAGGGAAAGCATGGGCCCTCTCCAGAATGAAATGGGAGACACAGTTACCGGGGATATAGAGAAGGCTGAGGTACTTAACGACTTTTTTGCCTCGGTCTTCACTGGCAAGTACTTGAGCCACACGGCACAAACCGCAGAAGGCAAAGGAGAGGACTGGGAGAATGAAGTGCTGCCCACTGTAGGAGGAGATCAGGTTCAAGACCACCTGAGGAACCTGAAGGTGCACAAGTCCATAGGACCTGATAAGATACATCCGCGGGTTCTGAAGGAACTGGCGGATGAAGTTGCTAAGCCACTATACATTGTATTTGAGAAATCATGGCAGTCTGGTGAAGTTCCCGCTGACTGGAAAAGGGGAAACATAACCCCTATTTTTAAAAAGAGAAAAAGGAAGACCTGGGGAACTACAGGCCAGTCAGTCTCACCTCCATGCCTGGGAAGATCATGGAACAGATCCTCCTGGAAGCTATGCTAAGGCATATGGAGGACAGGGAGGTGATTCGAGACAGCCAGCATGGTTTCACCAAGGGCAAGTCCCGCCTGACCAAAATAGTGGGCTTCCACGATGGAGAGACTACATCAGTGGACATGGGAAGAGCTACGGATGTCATCTATCTGGACCTCTGCAAGGCCTTTGACACAGTCCCCCACAACATCCTTCTCCCTAAACTGGAGAGGTATGGATTTGATGGGTGGACTGTCCAGTGGGTGAGGAATTGGTTGGATGGTCGCATCCAGAGGGTAGTGGTCAATGGCTCAATGTCCAGATGGAGACTGATAATGAGTGGTGTCCGTCAGGAGTCTGTATTGGCACTGGTACTGTTTAATATCTTCATCAGTGACACAGACAGTGGGATCGAGTGCACCCTCAGCAAGTTTGTAGACAATGCCAAGATGAGTGGTGTGGTTGGCACACCTGAGGGACGGGATGCCATCCAGAGGGACCTGGACAAGCTCAGGAAGTGGGCCCATGTGAACCTCATGAGGTTCAACAAGGCCAAGTGCAAGGTTCTGCACCTGGGTTGGGGCAACCCCTGGGATCAATACAGGTTGGCAGACGAAGGGATTGAGAGCAGTCCTGCTGAGAAGGACTTGGGGGTACTGGTGAATGAAAAGCTGGACATGAGCCAGCAATGTGCGCTCGCAGCACAGAAGGCCAACTATATCCTGGGCTGCATAGAAAAAGCGTGGCCAGCAGGTCGAGAGAGGTGATTCTGCCTCTCTACTCTGCTCTGGTGAGACCCCACCTGGAGTGCTGCGTCCAGCTCTGGGGTCCTCAGCACAAGAAAGACATGGACCTGTTGGAGCGGGTCCAGAGGAGGTCCACAAAAATGATCAGAGGGATGGAACGCCTCTCCTATGAAGAAAGGCTGAGAGAGTTGGGGTTGTTCAGCCTGGAGAAGAGAGAGAGGTGAACAACCTCTATCCAGGTTGTTCAGCCTGGAGAGAGACCTTATTGCAGCCTGTCAGTACTTAAAGGGGGCTTATAAGAAAGATGGGGACAGACTTTTTAGCAGGGCCTGTTGCGACAGGACAAGGGGAAATGGTTTTAAACTAAAAGAGGGTAGATTTAGACTAGATACAAGGAGAAATGTTTTACGATGCGGGTGGTGAAACACTGGCACAGGTTGCCCAGGAATTGGTAGATGCCCCATCCCTGGAACCATTCAAGGTCATGTTGGATGGGGCTCTGAGCAACCTGATCTAGTTGAAGATGTCCCTGCTCATTGCAGGGTGGTTGGACTAGATGACCTTTAAAGGTCACTTCCAGTTCAAACTATTCTATGATTCTATGAAAATATGAAAATAGTATTTCATGACTCACCTAAGAAAACACAAAACTCACATAACTTCATAGAAATTAGGCTAATATACATCACACTTTCGTAAATTGTGAATTTCAGAGTGCCCATGACAGTTAAGGCTCAAAACCAGTACCTGGTGCTGCACCACGAGGCACATGGGGAACCGGGTTGTCCCACCGCCCCAGGGCCTAAGTAACCAAACCTGAATCCTCCCAGACAAATGTTTGTCTAACCTGTATTTGAAATCTGTTGTTCTGCTTTGCTTCAGCCTTGCCCTCTCTAGACCGCTCTGTGTTTTATCTTCTTTCACTGGGTTTAAGTGGGTTCATGCCAGGGTGTGGGCAGCAGGGGGCTGCCGGGCAACCTCTGTGAGGAGAGGCAGGGGCTGCTCCGTGCCGGACACAGCTGGTTTCAGCTGGTTTCAGTCGGCTCCAACAGACCCACCACAGGACACAGCTGAGCCCATCAGCCAAGGTTGCGGTGCCTCTGGGGAAAAATAATTAAAAAAGGGCAAAAACGCCACACAGTGGTGTGAGGGGGAAATGAAAAAAAAAAAAAAAAGAAGAAATGGCAGGAGACAGGACCCTGCAGACACCAAGGCCAGTGAAGATGGAGGGGAGGAGGTGCTCCAGGCACTGGAGCAGAGATTCCCCTGCAGCCCGTGGAGAGGACAGCGGTGGAGCAGATACCCTCACTACAGCCTGTGGAGAACCCCACACCGGAGCAAGTGGATATTCCCTGAAGGAACTGCAGCCCATGGAGGAGCAGGGGAAAAGTGTGAGGAGAAGGAACCGTTAAGGACTGACTGTAACCCCCATTCCCCATCCCCCCGCGCTGCTCGGGGCAGGGAGGTCGAGAGTCAGAGATGAACTGATGACTTCGAGCTCGGAAAAGGGGTGGGGGGAAGGTGTTGCATTACTTCGTCTTTGATTCTCACAATCCAAATCTATTTTCTCCAAGTCTAGACTGTTTTTCCCATGATGGTAATTGATAAGGGATTTCACTGTCTTTCTCTCGACCCACGAGTTTTTTTATCTTATTTCCTCCCCTCTGTCCCATTGAGGAGGGGGAGTGAGAGAGTGGCTGGGTGGGGGTCTGGCAGCTTGCCAAGGGCCACTGCCCACAGTATAAAAGATTAGAAGAGTGGGGGAGAAAAAGCCCCACAAGAAAAAAATATTCCTTGATGCCTGGATTATGTCTTCATAATATATAGTTTGACAATTAAGCACATTTCAGGGAGAGCTTATGAGATGAAATATATGGTTTCATTCTGTGCCTCACTGATAATGTCGATTTGTAGAGGAAGACTATGACTTCTGCTACATCTCCATCATTCCATAGTCCTGATACTATGCTGTTATTGCAAATCCATTAGTGCTAAAAGAACCAGCGTATATAATTTGGCCTTTATCTGTGAGGAAGGACCTGCTAAGACTGTTACTTGGTTGTCCAAATTTATGCAGTTTTGGAGGTGCTAATTTTTTGAAGGAAAGTGATAAGCAAATTTTATACGGAAATCAAGGATTTCAGTGACTATGTAACTGTCCCATACCTTCCTTACACAAAATCAACTTTCACAGAAGAACTGGCCTTTGGAAGGGCAAAAAGATCATTCACATTAAATGTATATATTAGGTTTTGAAAAGGAAAAAATAATTATAAACTGCATTTTCTTTCCTTTTTTTTTTTTTTTTTAAATAAAGGCTTACACTTGAGGAGTTTTCCATATTTTTTTTTAATACCAAACCTCATCCAGGAGCCAAGTTTTTATTCCCAAGCCATCGTAGCCAAGTTTCACAAGAGAATACATTTGCATAATTTCAAGAACAATGTTGTCAGAAATTGAAGCCTATGTAAGAATAAAGTAAATTGCCCTTGTGAGAGGTTCTATTCTAGATGCACAGGTCAATTTTGACCTATAATTTCCATTTGTGCCAGTGTAGGATTCAGGGTTGTATTGGTCTTAATCGTTTCTGTAGGAAATGGCTTTAGGTTACAAAAATTGGTGTTCAGATTTTCTTTGTTTGGGGCTTTTATTTTATTTTTTTTTTCAGATCAGTATTTTATTCTAGCCTATTTCGGATTTCAAACTGTGCCCATCACTGTAATCATCTGAACCTGGTCCCCAAAGCCAAAAGTGCTTGCAGTCTCCTCAATCATTATAATTATGGTATAGCTGTGAAACTACCAGAGCTTTGTTTTAATGAGCTACGTTTCTTGTTCTAACCAGCCTCAGTGACAATTCTCATCTCTGTCTTGCGAAAGCAGAAGAAACACAGTGCTGCTGAAGATTTTTGTTTTCTCTTTTACTGTCTACTCTGTTCCCTATTACAAGTTTGTTAGGGCAAAATGCATTTTTTTAAATTGTACTGCATTGCAACATAAGTCCCAGTGACACTTACTCTGCAATCAGAAGCTAGGGCTGTATGCTCAGTTAGAATGAACCGGTGCAACTCTAGTCGCTTCACTGGACTGGCATAATTTCATAACGGATACGAAACCTCAGCAATATCCACTAAGTTAGAAAACACAATAGAGTCCAGCCAAAGCATCACTGACCTGTTTTCCCTTAAAAAACTGCAGATAGGAAGCAAGTATTTTAGGTTAAAAAGGATTATTTTAATATAGCAATTTCCCTGAATGCAACTCATTAGACACACACAATGTGTGTCTAATGACATTATCAAAATGTTTTCAATAAAGAAATAATATAGACCAGCACAGTAAATTAACACACTTGAATAAGAAATGTGCTGCTGCCTGCTGCACAGAACAACTGTTGGATTTGACTGTGTCAGATCAAATCATAGTTACTAAAAACATTCACTTTTCTGATATGAAGAGAGCGGACAAAGAAACCTTCTTGGAGAAGATATTTACCCCAAGGATAAATGGAGCTAGAGATTAAGACATTGAGGAGTGGGATACCACTGAGCAGATGCTAGGTGATGGCAGGAATTAGGGATGCTCATGGCAGAAGTGCCTACTGCCAGCTGCAACCACCCTGATCACCGTGAGACAAGGTGCCAGAAACATGGGAAAATGTAAACAGGGTAATCAGGAGTGAGAGAGAGAAATGGTTGCCTGTGGTTGGCTATATTGAAATGGATGTTTAGGAATGACTGTCAGATTTAGAGCAGCAAGAAATGACTGAAAGTCACTGAGAATTTTCAAAAATACTTTATTTTAAAAGGACAAAGGTCTGGATTCTTGGAATCACTGTGACAGAAGGATTTAAAAAATAATCCTTCACTGAATTATGAAGATCTGTAATAGGACGCACCACCAATGATTGTATCATTTCTCAGGCCATATCTTCCAAATCTCATCTCTAATATAAAACAAGTCTGCTTATACTGGAATTTGTTTTGACCATTCAACTATTCCTGCTTCAATTTACACTTCAATTTAAGGTCAAAATCCTTTTTTGATTTCTCTGTTAAGAATAGCCACACATAAATCACTCAGTAAAATACTGAAGATGCATCTTTAGACCAAGGTTTGCATCACTGAATTTTGCTGAGGAGCTCAATACCAAAATTGGACCCTGGATGCTCTATGGACCATGAGCATCTGTGAGAGTGAAGATACATCCATGAAGAGACTCCCTCAGTTGATTCCCACTACACAATTCCATGTTGATACACCTTTTTTTCCATTCAATTACAGTGTAGCATTGGGCTTCTCTGTGGGTCTACAGAGAAAGAGAGGTGGCATTGCACTGTGCTGCCAGTAGCTAGGTGAATTCCACTGTGAGACAGCACCTACATGCAGTGTTCCTGTCCTACATCCTTTCAGCTTCAATTCAGTAATCAGAAGTATCTATAGCTATTTGAGATTTCCTACAGTGCCTGAAACTTCTCCATTGTGTTGACACATGTTCTGTTCTGCACTTCTGACAGTGGAATTCAGGTCTAGCTTTAGGTGTCCATATGTAGGCATCTGCATGTACAGTAGATGTCTGGGTCTCTGATATCAGGCAGCATAGCCTTAGGAGTGATTTAGTTCCTCTGCAAACAGGTGCCAGCACAGGTCAGCCAAGTGCCTAGGCATCGTTGCCTCGGGAATGTTTCTGCTGCTCACCCTTGGGCACCCGGTTTCTTCTGAAGCTCTCTAGTGAATCCCACCAGGCCTCTAGACACCTCTCCCAGCAGACATTTGGGTGCAACTCCCTGCATCAGATCTGCCAGGCCCACAGATGTCTGCAGTGGATATCTGGGTAGCCTGGGTGTGTCAGATGACAGTAGACACATCTGTATGGGCAGTCATGCTCTAGGTTTGCATTATTTATAACACAGAGTAAACACATAAAGCACAGTTGGAGGTTGCAGTTTAGGTATCTCGATCATTAACCAAATCCCAGTTCTGGATCTGGGCACATCAGAAGCCAAGTAAGCCTGAAGTCCAATTAATGTCAACAGGAAAAGAAAATAAAGAATAAAGAGCAGGGATAAATTAAACCTTCAACTAGTCCTTCCTTTGAGGAAGGTGTCTATAATCAAATATATACTAAACCAAACTGAGTAGATAGAGCACTTTTAGATATTTTTCAGGAGGTGTCAGCAGGTCTAATTTTAAAAGGGCAGGTCAGACTGTAATGGTACAGCTAAGCTTTTATTTCCTCCATAAGAAGGTTAATACAGTTTTAAAAGGTAAGAAAAGAAAGAACATGCTGTAACCTTTTATCCTTGTCTTTAATCTGACACTAACAAAAACCGAGGAAATGCAGCCTGCCACCTCCTCTCACATCATCACACGCTGCTGTGTGCCTGGAGTTCCCAGAAAGCAGTATCAGTTGCAGACATATGCAGATGGGTGAGCAGATGCTCCCAGGAGACAGACATACACACCAGTCCCCTCACACTGCACAGGAAATAAGAAATTAACTCTCAGGAGAGCAGTGACATGGAAAGAAAGAAAAAAAGGATGCTCTCCCATGATTTAAATATCCATTGATACTGTCAGTGCTGTTAACGGTCCAGCTGTTTAGACTGAAGTCTTCATTGTGCCCAAAAAATCCTACTTAGGGCAACTGCAGAGTTCTGCTGCTCCAGTGATAATATTGGCAGCATGATCCCACCTGTATCTCCTCAAGAAAATTATGCCATCTGCGTGGTGACACAGGAGATAAGCACATATCTCCTGTGGAGACATCACTGCTGGGCTGGGGATGGGGAGAGAAGACCTGGTGTGGAGTAGAAAGAAGCTACTTTTCATTGGCAAAATGATTGTTTCTTTAGGCCATTTGGTATATATTGGGACTAGAATTTCCGTCAGGATGAAGCTGTCAGATACTAAAGAGAAAAAAGTAAAAGGCTCTTCAAATGGTTTAAGGCTGGGAAAAGCTTGATATGTTTGAAGGAGCTCACTTTAAGTCAAACCATACTCCTGATAATGGCAGGAGTCCTGGGATGGAGTAGAATGGTTTTATGGGGTTTGAAGGCAGGCATGATTTGCAGGCAAAGCAGCAAGGGGAGATCTAACTCACAGATAATTACTGCTTTTATCTTTTTTTTTCCCCTGTTGAGTGCTTTTAAAAAAAATAGTGCCACAAGTTTCAATGATTATTTTTGACAAATTCTAACCTTATTAAACCCTTAGTTAAAGGGCAATTAAAAGACTATATACAGTAATGCAACCTGCTGACTGGACTCCTGCCCTGCCAACCCACACCTGGAAATAAAAAAGCAGACAGAGATACTGCCAGGCATGTGGGGAAGTATTAGCAGATACATTTGTAGGGAAAAAACATGAAGCCATGTCCCACCATGCTTATTAGCATGTTCTCTACTTCTTGCCCGTCAGAGAACAGTGGCTTTTTATTGCTCTCTACTGGTCCTGGGCATATCTGCATTTAAAAAAAAATAACTACAGGCTAATATTGAGAGAAACAAAACCAAAGCAAAGATTCAGTTAGGAGACTCCAGGAATATTTAGGAAACCTTACTATGTAGTATTTATTTGGCCTGTTTAGCCTTCATTCTTTTACATAAATGCTAGCTAAAATGTAGAAAACTCATGAATATATAGGAGGGATTCATAAAATTATTCTAAGAAAAAATAGTTTCATGCAACTACCTTCTTGTGATTTGTCTGTACTTACTCAGTAGGACAATGGAAAACAAAAGTCCATCTTACCCAAGCTTTTGGCAATTTCATCTCTTCTGCTTAGAAAGATCCTGGCTGACTGACTACAGTACAGGATTTGTGGAATATTTGAAATGCCGTAGTTCTTACCAACACAGGCACTAAAAAGAAGCACTTGTACAGCATGAACAAAATTAGAGCTAAGAAATTTTATTTTTAATTTCTATAATCACCTTGAATATTGTGAAAATCAGAAAGGGCAAATAAAATCATCACACTTGAGCTTTCACTTTTCTAGAATTCCAAATGGGAATATGAGGTCAATGCCTATCAGGCAAACGGGATGAGGTAACTGCTTAGAGAGAGCAAATAATTTGCTAGAGTAGCTGTGAAGGTTTCCATTTTTAAAAGCCTAGAAGTTTAACACACCAGTGTTAATGTTGAAAAATGTGGCTGATTCCTTTTATCAAAGCATATTACATATTTTACATCCCTGCCAACTGTAACTAGACCGTACACAGTAAACTTAAAATATCAGCCCATGCTTTTTCCCATAGGTTGCAGCATTATTTTACACAAACCCTATGATTATGCTATTATGTACTAACAATCAGATAGATGACTATAAATAAGATTAGCTATGTTAGTTGCTTCTCGGCATCCTAAGATAATATGAAATGGAATGAAATAAAATAAAATAAAGTAAAGTAAAATGGTAGAATGAGTTTTTATAGGATTGCCAATGTGATGCTTGTGTCTAAAAATTTCATTACACACAGCTATGGCCATGCCCAGTCACATTCTCGTGATTGCACATACTTGAAGGAAGATAAACAGACGTAAGCAAGCAATGCCATGAAAACAGAAGTATTAAGTTCTGTTTTCTTCTGTAATACAA
This sequence comes from Oceanodroma leucorhoa, assembly GCA_030449065.1. Taxonomy (NCBI): domain Eukaryota; kingdom Metazoa; phylum Chordata; class Aves; order Procellariiformes; genus Oceanodroma; species Oceanodroma leucorhoa. Next base: position 3,820,922 of record JASVER010000088.1, on the reverse strand, counting down.
TCTGTGTGAAAAAGACACATTTTCTCCAGCAGTCCCTAATAAACTGACTGCAGTGTATCTCAGCAGGTAAACAATATGTCACAAGTTCTCAACTACTAGAAAGAATTTATTGAAATTTCAAAGACATAAGAAATACTTTTTATTTCTTATGACAATACTTTCTCATTCCACTATCTGCATACAATAGTTTTAAAAACTAACTTCATTACAGACAGACATAGAAGCAAATTGAAGGATATGTAACTGATTGATAGCACAAAGACAACTCCGGTCTGGCAGAGCTTCCAGTCTCAGGTCTGAGGCTACAACCAACAAGGCTCAAACTTTACAGAGCTTCTGGTACCCTTTCTCTCAGATTTTTCTTTACAAGTCCTCCTATTTGTTTCCACATCCAGAGCAGTCAGTGCCAGGACTAGACGTACTTCAGTGGCATCCCTCTCCCTGTGCCACTACCTTGAAAGGTTTTTGCACACACGTGTAGATTTTAGAAAATTACAGGTGTTATTTATTTGTCTGTATTGGGTTTATATGGCAATGTTTTGGTAGTGGGGAGGCTGCAGGGGTGGCCTCTGTCAGAAGACACCAGGAGTTGCCCCCATATCAGATGCAGCTGGTTCCAGCCAACTCCAGCAGACCCACCACTGGCCAAAGCTGAGCCCATCACCAACACTGGTAGTGCCTCTGTGATAACATATTTATGAAAGGGTAAAAAACACTGCACAGCAGCTGTGAGAGAGAGGAGTGAGAAAATGTGACAGAAACAGCCCTGAAGACACCAAGGTTGGTGAAGAACGATGAGGAGGACGTGCTCCAGGCACTGATGTAGAGAATCCCCTGCAGCCAGGGGAGGAGATGATGTGGAAGCAGTTTGTACCCCTGCACCATGGAGGACCACATCAGAGACCACTGAGAAAATATCACAGTGGAAAGTATCACTCTACACATGCTGTTTCTTACATTGCACTTTGAACATTTATTGGCTACTGCTGGAGACAACATATAGACTTAAATGGACCTTAGGTGTAACACAGTGTTCACTTTTGGCCTTATTCTGCTAGGGAAAGTGAGTTCTCAGAAGTCTTAGAAGTCAGTGTTTTCAGAAGTCTTAGAAAGAAATATTAGACCTCATATTAGAAGTGATAAGATAAAGGTAGAAATTTCCATGCAAGTTTCTTCAGGATGCACTGTGTGGAAGGTTTGGGGAAAATATTTTTGGCCTTAAGAACTGCTAAAACAGTTATCTGAAAGTAAATTAGAACTGATTTCTGAAAGATGCCATTTAAAAATTTTTGAACTGTTTAAGTAAGCAGTAACTCTGAAGTGCCCAATACCCTTAACAGATTTTGATATCCACTATAAGAACTAAAAGCACTCGGTACAGGCTCAGATCCAGAAATAAAAACACTTATTTGAAACAGTTTTTACACCAGAATATAGTAAGGACTTTTTATATGACTCTCTAGGTTTTAATAGATGGACATTAGAGACCTTAATGTAGCAGAATATTATAATAAACCAAGATGGGTACTAATATAAATGTACATTAACTCATTTACTAATGATCAACATCAGCCATAGGGACAGCTGCCAGCAGTTTCATGTCCTTTCATCAAAAGGGAGACAGAGCCTATTTAAATGTTTTAATTGTTGGGAAAGAAATGGATTTGCTTTTATCCAATCAATATTACTTTGACCAAGAATCAATTAAACTGACAAGGCTTCTCTTATTGAAGTAGGGGCTTTAATTAAATTCCATTCTATAGTTTAAGCTGCACATAGGAAGAGACGGAGCATGTAAAGGCTACCTTTTATTTGCTGTGTATATTTGTGGCATGGTTTTAGGAGCAAACCATAAATTAAACTGCAGATAAATTAACATTTTACTCCATACCATACTATACAACAAAAGAAAACCACAGGTATATACTGGTCCCATCTATTACAATATGTATTTCTATTTTGAATTAGCACAAAGTGGAATGCTCTGCATGATCTTTTATATTACAGTGGCACAATATGTAAAAGGGCATCCTTCTATTTCCTCAGAAACCATCATTAGTACTAAACAGACTCTCTTTGCCTATTTCTTTAGAAGATCACTGCACGAAAATGAGACACTGCAGAATAACAATGGATTCCGTTTAATTGGTGCAACCCTTCCCCCTGCCTATCAGTAGCACAACTCAATATTCACTCTGAGGCAAAGGAGTTATTAAAGCATTTCAAGTGATATTTTCAAAGGGAATTTTCCTTTTTGCATATTACCTCTTCAAATCTGAATCACTGGGTGAGAAGGGAGGCCAAGGGGATGAAAAAAAAAGCTTAATTCCTAGGAAATTATTGAAAATGATGTCATGAAATCAAACAGTGCTTTGATATAAAAAGTCTTCAGAAGAGAAAATACATTTTAAGCAAAGGACCTAGAATACAAAGTCTTTCTGCGAATGGCAACACCTCAGATCACTTAGCCTGGAGCTTCTATCATTTCAGTCTCCTGATGTGGTGCTATTCCAGTTTATTTTCCTCAGGCTGCTTTGCTCACTAAGGCAAGTAATTAGAGTAGCAAATAATAGAGCCGGAGTCCCAAATTAACTTTCAATATTATCATCTTGTTGCCAGTGGCTAAGACAGTGCTAACATTGGTAAATCTATACACCTTCCTACTAAACAGCTATTAAAATAAATGATTTAGTAAAAATCATCTTCAGCTTCCTTGTTCTAAAATATGCCCTTTTTGTGCAAACTAACCTGATTAGCAGGTTCCTCTGGTTAAATATTCTTCTTAATTGCTCAGTGGTTCAGTCCACATGTGTTTCACCTACAGCATCTCTTATGTCATTAAGTGTCTCCAACTTGTGGCATATTGAAATTAATAGTTTTCAAAGATTAGCTGGTTATTCTTAATGTGCTGGGCACATTAGCAAAAAGTAAGATCCTTTTTGACTTAAAGTGTATTTTCTTTTTTCCTCAAAGTGTGATGGAAATTACAATCCTCAGGAAATAGTTCAGTGTGTTCCAGCATAAGAGATTTTTCTGTTTCTGAATAGATTTTTTCAAAATCAAGATGTAATTCATTGGTTGGATAAAACCCCCCATATATATATGTGTACATTATATTTAATGTGTTACATGATATCACTGTATAAAATATAGTATTTCATATATGCAAATGATTTAAACTGAACAAAAAATGTTATCAACATGATATTTAATTTCTGTTTCATAATTGAGTTGAAACTTTTTATTCTGCTTTGCAGCATCTACAAATGCTGAAATGTTGAAGTTTCCCACAGAGAAATTACATTTACTCAACATCTTTAAGTGATTGCAACAGCTGTGGGTAATTGTTGAAATTATGCTGGTATTTATGGCCAAGGTATAATCATTCTACACTTTCAAAACAACAAAAAATATAAAGACAGAAAAAAGAAACACTGCAAAAATAGACTTCATGCTTACCTCAGCTCTGTTCACAAAGTTATAGCAATGTAACACCGATGGGACTGAGTGAAGAGTTAAATACTTTGTCACTAATCATAATGGTCATGGCATGGGTTTTAAACCCAGAATAAATCATTACATGAAGTAGTCTGTAATATATTTGCAGAAGGAATGATCTGTCGTGCCCTAAGCAGATTTGGTCAAATTCTGGTCAAACTCTGAATATCTAGTTTTGAACTGATAACTTGCCAGTTACTGCTCCAAGCAGTGGATAATAGATGATGAAGCACTTCTTTCTGTCTACAGTACCTTCGTGCTGACAGCAAGGTAGCAGCTTCTTTGGCACCTTTTGAAAGATTTTCTCATTTTATGAATGATTTGCTGTACACATATCATAAGCTGGTTTGGAAAACATGGCATCTTAAGATTTATGCAGAACTGAGCTACTTTTTAGTACCTTTATTAATTTTCCCAGGAGTGCACAAACACAACAGAATGTCTGTTCTAATAGCAGCCTGAGCGTTCTCCTGTGTGTCTCTATTTTCTAGCCTATTTTCTAGATAATGGACCAAAAGGAAGTGTTGATGAGCATGTATCATATAGCTCATGCTAGAGAAGATAATACTTTTTAACTGAAATGCTAAATTATTTAACCTTAAATGTTGTATAAAGACAACTCTATTCCAACAAAACTTCAACAAAGTACTTAAAAATACTGAAGAAGCTGCTTTCCACATTTTTGGATTTTTTTTTTTTCTTTTTGAAGGAAATTGGTTTGAACATATAGTTATCTCTTTAAGATTAAAAACTGAATGAAGAAGTAAATATTTTAATTTCATAAATAAATCTCACTGTTCTGATCACCTTGCCGAATATGCTTTCCATAATTTTGTTTTATAGGAAAGGTAAAAATTGTGTTTAAGTGTTATCTGAGAACAAAGTATTTCAGAACTGTAACTATTTTCACATAACTAACAGCCTGTGTTCCAACATTTCTCTGTTCCTTTAGCATTATAGAAAATTGCTTCCTTCCTACAGCAATTTGTACTTATGTTGAGTAATAAAAAATTTTGAAAGTCTTATGATGTTGTGTAACAGCTGAATAAACGTTCTCTTTTTCCCTCAAAGATCATAGAATCATAGAATCATAGAATCATTAAGGTTGGAAAAGACCTTTAAGATCATCGAGTCCAACCATCAACCCAGTACCCGTGCCCACTAAACCATGTCCTGAAGCGCCACATCCACACGTTTTTTGAACACCTCCAGGGATGGTGACTCCACCACTTCCCTGGGCAGCCTGTTCCAATGCCTGACTACCCTTTCAGTGAAGAAATTTTTCCTAATATCCAATCTAAACCTCCCCTGGCGCAACTTGAGGCCATTTCCTCTCGTCCTATCACTTGTTACTTGGGAGAAGAGACCAACACCCGCCTCTCTACAGCCTCCTTTCAGATAGTTGTAGAGAGCGATAAGGTCTCCCCTCAGCCTCCTCTTCTCCAGGCTAAACAACCCCAGCTCCCTCAGCCGCTCCTCATAAGACCTGTTCTCTAGACCCTTCACCAGCCTCGTCGCCCTTCTCTGGACACGCTCCAGCACCTCAATGTCCTTCTTGTAGTGAGGGGCCCAAAACTGAACACAGGATTCGAGGTGTGGCCTCACCAGTGCCGAGTACAGGGGCACGATCACCTCCCAACTCCTGCTGGCCACACTATTCCTGATACAGGCCAGGATGCCGTTGGCCTTCTTGGCCACCTGGGCACACTGCCGGCTCATATTCAGCCAGCCGTCGACCAGCACCCCCAGGTCCTTTTCCTCCAGGCAGCTTTCCAGCCACTCTTCCCCAAGCCTGTAGCGTTGCCTGGGGTTGTCGTGACTGAAGTGCAGGACCCGGCACTTGGCCTTGTTGAACCTCATGCAATTGGCCTCGGCCCATCGATCCAGCCTGTCCAGATCCCTCTGCAGAGCCTTCCTACCCTCAGGCAGATCAACACTCCCGCCCAGCTTGGTGTCGTCTGCGAACTTACTGAGGGTGCACTCGATCCCCTCGTCCAGATCATTGATAAAGATGTTGAACAAGACGGGCCCCAAAACTGAGCCCTGGGGAACACCGCTCGTGACCGGCCGCCAACCGGATTTGACTCCATTCACCACAACTCTCTGGGCTCGGCCATCCAGCCAGTTTTTTACCCAGCGAAGAGTATACCCGTCCAAGCCATGAGCTGCCAGCTTCTCCAGGAGAATGCTGTGGGAGACTGTGTCAAAGGCTTTGCTGAAGTCCAGGTAGACCACATCCACAGCCTTCCCCTCATCTACTAGGCGGGTCACCCGGTCAGATGTCAGTAAGATGTCAGGATCATGCAAAAGGAAATTTCTTTGGTTTCCTGATATACAAAGTTCATAAGAGAATCATCATCTTTTACTACCTCCCTCTCCAGCAGCAACCTGCAATATCCAGTTTACAGTCTTTAGGCTCATGTGTTAAAGGGTAGTTTTTTCCTACCACAGCCATAGTACAGTTATATGGACAGTTCTGGGTTCTGGTTTTCAGAGTACTTTTCCTTCCAGACTCTTCCTTTGAAAAGGAGGAAATGAGCAACCAGCAAAGTCAGCTCCGCCAACTGTAACTAGTTTTTAAAAGGGTCAGGGCCACTGTTTTAAAAGGGTCAGGACAGGATCAGTACAAGTGAGCACAGATTTTTTTTTCTTGCATCTGTTTAATAACAACAGTTCTACAAAGAACTTTGCAAGGAATCATAGAGCCATAGAATGGTTTGAGTTGGAAGGGACCTTTAAAGGTCAACTAGTCCAACCGCCCTACAACAAGCAGGGACATCTCCTACTAGATTGGGTTGCTCAGAGCCCCGTCCAAAGGAAAAAGCCCTGTTTGGCTAGTACATGCTCTGTGACATCGCATTTAATTAACATCATGTTACACTTATTTTGGAGCAATCATAATTTATTTTAGTAATTAGAGGATCAAGATTTCATGCTTTTATTTGACTGCTACTTTCATTTCAATAACACATTTAAATACGTTGTCAGCCATATTAGACAGAACTAGCCAGGGAGATGGTAAACACGCTGTCATTATGGCATGGATGATATCACAAACTTTACAAGGGTTAGATGGGCCAAGGCATTGCTCTCCTCATGCATGAGAGAGATCTCAGAGAACTGGGGAATTGCAAAGGTCGGATTACCTGTTGTGCAACCTGGGACTATCAGGCAGTGATGCATGGGAATACATGCCTTTGCAAAAATTATCCACTGCATATGTGCTTTTCTGTCTAACTCAGCCCACTAGAGATAGGTGCACAGACTTACTACATGCAGACATTTTTCAAGTATAGACCTAGCAGTGAAGAAGCATTCTTATTAAAAAAGCCTAATCCCACTTGATGGGGGCACTGTCTAGAGCAGGTCACCACTCATTCATACTTTCTGAGTTCTGTTCCCCAGTTTATCAATCATTTTGTCATGATTTAATTATTTTGATAGATGTCTATAAAGCTTCTAGAACAATAAGCATATTTAATAGGGCTGAAGAAAACATCAGCTTTCTTCCTGAAATGGGAGGCCATGGAATCAACCTAAATACTTTCAGGTTCAAGGTTAACTAAGTCCACAGAGTGCTGCTTCAGCACAGTTGATGGCTTGAATCTTTTCGACATGGGAAAAAAATCAGGATTTAAGTGTTACATGAAATTTAGTTGGTGATCCACTTATACCCTTTTTGAGGCTATTTTTTTTTAGGATTTGAAGACCCTGGTTTTTTGGCTTTCTGTATTAAACACTTGGTGTATTTGTCAGTGCTCCTGACTAGCAGTAGAATTTTCTATTGTAAAGTAACTGATACCGGGAAAGAATCTGTATCTGCATTTCTGTAGATACAGCCTTTTTTAACCAGTTTGTAGGGTATCACTGCTGAGGTTAGCAAGGTTAGCCACAGCTCTTCAGTTAGGAAAAGAGCATTGCAGCATACAATATTCAAATTAAAATAACAACCTAACACACACAAAAAACCCCTCTATATTCTTTTTCCCTCTAACATCAGCTAGAACATAATCTGCTCACTCCATTGCTCCCCATTCAAGCGCTAATTTCACATAGACCAAACCTTGTTTCCCCTTTTTCTCAGATACCATATGACATATGATTTTCCCCATCATTAGCATTGGGTTTGATAGCTTACTAGATTGCATCATGATGTTCTTTTAATTGGATGGTTACGTATATGCCCGAGGCAAGTTACTATGCTAACATCTGATGATTTAGCAAACTGATCTGATTTTATTTATTTATTTTACTTCTGGCTGAAACATTTTCTAGTTTCAGTCTTCAAAGTGTAATGCCTTTGTGAAAGCAGCCTAGATTCAGAACTACTGGGTATTTGCATTAATGGTAATGAGGTAATGAGGGATGCCTTGAGTCATGGGAAAACAATATGATTTTTCCGAATGTACATGCTTAACTGTTGTGCTAGGTCCCTAACTTTAAAAAGCCCAGCTTAAATATTTATGACATGTTATTGTTAATTTTGAATTGAGTAGTGACTGATTATCTTTTATAGAGAAATCTGCAAGATCTGCAGTCAGGTTTCTATGCTGAGTTGCAGGGTTGCAGGTGTAGGTTCAGCTCTCCTGGGCCAGAGGGTTCAAAGTACACTAAAGTTTTTCAAATGAAAATTTAATTGAAATTATAACCAAGCTGTGGGGGATAGTTCAAATTGGGTTAATGCAGTTAGAAAATAGTAATTTAGGATGATGGGTTCAGAGCTTATAATAAATAATAATGGCATTTGCTTGTAAACTCTACAGGTCTCCACATCCAGACCATACCTGTACAACTGGTATTGAATGTGTTTTTTCACATTTCAGCTCTCAGGACATAGGATACTCCAAAACAAGTCTGCTGCCAGGCTTTATTTTTTCCTGGTCCCTTAAGAAAGGAATTTCCACAGTCAAGTCTGAAGGCAATGCAATGGGTATAGATATATAAAGAGACTTAATATCATGCCACAATGAGAAAAAAGTTATTGTGACCACATTTCAAATTGTGACATGAATGTTCTGTAAACACATTTTTTGACATAAGCAGAAATTTTCAGTAGTATCAGCCAAAAATGAATCTATAACCTTTTGGCTAGAAGAAAAACTCCACTAACTCAGTCCCTGTGAGGATAAAAATTGCTGGATTAATAATATTAACAGTTGTTTAATTTGAATGAATAATTATTTTGTGCCAATATATTACTGCTTACATAGACGTTTCACCTATGCTCTTCTTTATTTCATTTGATTATAATTCTTTCCCCATAGACAAACCTGTCTATGAGGCAAATACGCTTGACTGAATAGTAGCGAATATTTAGATAAGGTACCAATGGCTTGAGGGCAACTGCAATATTCAGCAATTATATGTACAATACACCATGCCCCAGTGGGATTCCTGCTGAGAATGTGCTTTGCATTGTGTAGAAACAATCAAGGACAGAAAAGAGCCACAAATATTCACGTTAGGCAGTTTAATGTTGGAGACTATTTCACAGGATAGGTTTAAAATAATAGATACCAGTGGAGAAAGAACTCTGGGAAGAACATGAGACAGCTATTTCCTGAGGAACAGAAACCTTTCTGTGCAATTAATGGCATCTGTTACTTCTACTCTACTGGTTCCATATTGTTTCCTCTCCCCAGACCTGAAGGAGAAAAATAAAGCCTTTCTAGCCAGAAAGGGAAAAAAACTCTTTAGCTTAAGTCAATAATAGAAATCCTGCTTATTCCAAGTTCGACCGTGGTTACTTGGCTCTCTGGTATAGCATAACAAAACATTAAGTAGCACATTTTCAAAGAACAACCTTGTATCTGGGCCATGCAGTGTGAAGCATCAAGGAAATGACAGAAAGATTTTAGCCACCTGAATTAGAGAGAAAATTAATCCCTTGAAAAGGGCTTGTCTGGACTTTATTATTGCCGTTATGAAAGGCACATTTAGTGAAAGAAATAAATTGGTTATTACCCGTACATTAGTGATCAGTACAGAACTCAACATAAAACACAGTTGTTAAACAGAAAACAAGTTCTGCAGAGGGTATTGGGTTGATGACCCCATTACAGCTAATGACCTTGAACACCATTCAGAGTTAGTTTAACGCTCCAAAACCTGCCAGGCACCACTCTGTTTTTTAGTTAATTAACTCTCAACATTCTTATATGCCATAGTGTAAGAGACAAGAATAAATATCTCAAGGCTGCTTAAACAGTTTTCATTTATTTCAATATCTCTTATGGACACTGGATTTAGAAATCTCAACTAAGATATTTGAAATATCCATATGAAATGGAATATTTAATTTTGTGATGACACATAGAATTAACTTTGAAGGCACAGCGATTACTTACAGTTCAATAAATATCCCAGCTTCTCTGTATGATTAAGGTATGGTTATGTCCTGGTTTTGACTGCAATAGAGTTAATTTTCTTTCTAGTAGCTAGTATAGTGCTGTGTTTTGGATTTAGGAGAATAATGTTGATAACACAGGGATGTTTTTGTTACTGCTGAGCAGTGCTTACACAGAGTCAAGGCCTTTTCTGCCTCTCACCCCACTCCACCAGCGAGTAGGCTGGGGGGGCACAAGGAGCTGGGAGGGGACACAGCTGGGACAGCTGAGCCCAACCGACCAAAGGGATGTCCTACACCATATGACGTCATGCTCAGTATACTAACTAGGGGAAAAGCTGGCCAGGGATCCGCTGCTTAGGAACCGGCTGAGCATCGGTCAGCGAGTGGTAAGCAATTGCATTGTGCATCATTTGTTTTATATATTCTTTTATCATTATTATTTTCCCTTTCATTTCTGTCCTATTAAGTTGTCTTTATCTCAACCCACGAGTTTTACCTTTTTTTTTCTATTCTCTCCCCCATCCCACTGAGGGGATTGAGTAAATGGCTGTGTGGTTCTTAGCTGCCTGCTGGGTTAAACCACTACAGGTTAACTGTGAACATTTCTCCTTGTTTGCTTGTAAACTCTTTTCTGTCTACTATCTATTTGTTCTTTTTAAAGTTCTGTCTTCTCTGCAGTTTCAGCTAAAAGTTTTGCTCGAGAGTGCCCTTAATCTGGTTCCTGAACACACCCCAAAATGCTAGCTTGAAATCCCTAATAGCTGCAACTTATGTTAGCTTGACTATCATGGGAGCTGGGCTGAATCTTTAGTGCTGCAGTGAAAGGCAGAAGCTGAAATTACAATTCCTGGGGTGCCGAACCTAATAATTTTGTTCTGCTCATTCAGCCAAGTTCTATTCATGCAACCTGACTACATAGTGGAGCTGGCCAAGTAGCAGCCTAGATCTGGCCCAAGGGATGAGTTAACCTACGTCCCTGAAACAGAACAGCAAAACTTGCAGGTTAGAAGTGGAAGAAGAGATCTGTCAGAATTCCTACCCTGTTGAAATTGCTCCTAAGGAAGAAGAAAAAGAACGCAAGAGAAGAGATAGGACGTGGTAGGGATGTCACAGGGCATGTGGCAGTACTGGAATCTCCACAAGCCACTGGAGAATTATAGTGACATTGTCCCTGTGTGATTAAAAATAGGGGGACAAACTGTAGCTGGGGTGGGAGAGGGAAGAAAGAAAGTGCTGAGATAGACAATCTACTTAATCAAGGACTAGAGCAAGGTGCTGAAAGCCATTTGCTTCTTGCACACATTGCAATAAGGATTGCATAAAGGCATACAAAGCCTGTAGACAGATGGGTCGACTGAAGTAACTGTGGTCAATACTAAACTTTTCATAGAATCATAAAGCATTAGACTTCATCACCATTGTGTTCATCTCTAAATGGAAAGTTGTGTTGCTTTAAAGCAGCACAGTTACCCCAATCCCAATTGTGTATATATATTTACTGGTATAAGCAGCCTAACAAAAATATAACTACAGGAAGATTCTGTAATAAACAATCTTCTGTCAAATGTAGATAAGTGCATGTTAAGGATTTTATCATTAAGAAGAGGGCAAAAGGGTGGGAATTGGTCTGGCTGGGACAATATTGTGGAGAGCATATATTAATGGGCTTACTTTTTGTGTAGAGGTGTTGGGGGAACTTAAGGGCAGACGGGGGCCTGGAATAAGGGGCCAGGGACATAAAGAAATAAAGGAAATGTAATGTGAGCATGAGCGACATTAGAATGCAGAAGTGAAGGGGTAGGATGAAGGGATAAGGAACACTGGTAAAATGAACATAGTTATAGGAAGAAGGATTTAATGGAGCTGTATAGTTCATCCTCCACTCAATAACTCAGTAACACCAAGTCGTCCACCATGACTTTGTCTGGATTACAGTTTAGCTATACCATGGATGAAGAGGACAGCCAATATCAATCCTTGCAGGGTTTATTAGCTGACATGTGAATAATGTGTGATGCCAGATGAACACAGTCATGCCACTTTCCAAGGCCAAATGTTAATCTAGAGAGCATAGGTTTGCATGGAACTGATTTGTTTTTTTGTTTTGCTGATGCTTGATGGCAGTGGTATATTCATTTGCTTGAATATCTTCTCATACTCCATTATGAACATTTTTCCTTTCATAGGGCTATCTTAGACTCCCTTTGCCCAAATAATGGAGCACAGATTATCTAGTATACCCCAGTATATTTTTCTTACTCTTAAGTAGCCAGCTTGGAAAAAATATCCCTCAAAAATCCTAAAATTGGCCAACACTAATAGACAGCTGTGTTTCACAGTATAGTCAAACTCTTTCAGTTTTAAATATGAGCTGCTTAAACAAGAGGAATTTAGCTGTAATTTACACCCACAGCATGACACAGCCTTTTAAAATCTTTATTGCCATCTTCCACCAATGCCACAACTTGCATTACTTGTAAACGAGGCTTCTCCAAATTGAAGGAAGTATTAAAAATAGCCATTTGGCCAGTTCAGGCAGGTCCTCTCTCAAGACTCCACCACTAGACATCTCCCTGTGTTACTTGCATACAGTTAACATAGCTACAGTACAAAGGCCAAAATTCTCCTGCCTTACTCATGACAGTAATCCTTTTTAAACTAGTATGAGTGAGCTGAGACCTCAGGCTGCAGCCTTATTAGCCTTATCTCTAAGCGAGACATATTAACTACCTAGGCAGTAAACACAAATAACCAGAAAGTTCAAGCTTCGTCTTATTCAAAGCAAATTATTAGTTCCACATTTTGTGTGAAATTTTGATGATGACAGTGAAGTACTGTCACAGATAAGTATCATGTAGTGATGCTAGTTTGTACTGAGTCAACCTAAAGAACACTGTCAATCTAAAAGTCCCTCTTCTGTATTATTTTTTTAAATCTTCTATTGTTACATACAGCTTCTTATATTGCTAGTAGTGCATAAGATTGGAAAGGGAAAAATTCCCTATTCAGCTTTGCTGCAGACTGTACAAGCTCCTTTTATTATATAGTTATTGTCAGTGCTGTCTTCTGTCTGTGGTTTTCTCTATTGTTTATGTGGCTCTTTAAAAAAACAGAGAAACACATGAAAATGAGACACCAAAAACTGTACGAGCTATCTGCCTACTTATGATTCCTGGCTCTAGTAGACTTTGCATCTCATAGGAGTCAGCCTGAAGTCTGGCATCATTTCCATGGACTGTTTGTGCATTTTATATTAGATTACTGGGTAAAACAAGAGCTGATGTTGAGACCAATGTTTTGGTCTGCTGTCTGCTAGCTGGCTGCCTTCACCACTTAGCTAGAGAGTCAAGTTTCCAGCTGTTTGTCCTCCTTTTGTCCTCCAGGCTCTTTTGTGTCTTTAATACAGAGGTTCAAACTGAAGAAAAGATGAAGCAGGTGCCTAAGCCTAGGAGTAAGCTTCCAGAAGCTGTTTTACCTTTTGGGTTAAGAAAAGCCTGAAGTCTCAAGTCTCCTACTTTGTAGTTTAGAGATTTTATCTTTGGACTTTAAGCAAAAAGTAAGCAGTGGTATCAATGCCACCTTCTTTTCTGGTACTTTTAAATAAAAATGATGGTGATACTGTATCAGATAATGAACTTAATTATGCCAGTATGAGATAGGCATGTAAAACCTATCAATCAAAGACATTTACATAAAGACCTTGTAACAAATACTCCATCCATCAAAGGACTTAAAAATCTGAGATATTTGTGAATGAGCTTTGAAGGAAATATGTGAGAATAGTTAACTTGACAGATTCTTGGATATCTACAGCAGCAGAATTTCAAGTACCTAAGCAAATGCTATAGCAGAAATGGATAAGCTACAGAGTATCATATTGTTACACAAACCTTCTGTGGATTTTTTTGTCTTGGACTTAATTGACAAAATCTTAAACAAATATCACATTATACTTCATATTTTTCTCTAAGACCCAGCCTTAAACTTTATGTCTGTATTGAAAACTTATTCCTTGTGAGCTTTTTGATTAGCTTTGGCTGGGTAGGTATATTCCTGGACTAAATTTATAGCTACATTACTGTGTTTGGACTGCTTTCACCCATTCTTTGTGGTCAGGTGTTCTGGCATTATAGGAAAATATATATCTGTGTAGATGTCTCAGGCCATCTAAGCTGCACATTCGTCCTCAAGATTTTAAGAATCAATTTGGACTTAATTATACCTGATTTGATTATCCAGGATGTAATACATAAACTACTGGTGTAATTGTTCCAAGTGGATAAGAGAGAAGAACGGATAAGATCTTTCTCTGGAGGTAAAAAAATAATATCTTTTCTGAATCCATTACCAAGATGGTTCTGCAACCTTCTCAGAGCCATTAATGAAGAGGTGTGAGTCCAACCTATTTGTATGGTCAAAGTTTAGAAAACAGTTTTGGTCAACTCTTGGGGAGTTGCAAGCCCATTGCAGCTGGGAGTTCATCTTCAACGAATAAGACAATCTATCTGCCATACTCAGGTAGACCAGAGTTTTTGAACAGAAACAGAACTTTGATATTACCTCTGTAAAATCAGGAATTACAGGCAGAGCAACAAGGGACTGTGAGCTTCTGATTGATTGATGGCCAGATTCTCCCTACAGACTTTTGGTTCATATACTTTAGACAAATAGTATTTTGAGCATTTGAATGTATGGACACAAGTAAAATCCCTTGTCAGACATGTGGGATATAAATAAAGGCAACCTCAGTAGTTCAGTTCAAATGCCAATTCATACTCGTTAGAATTTTATCCTAAAATGCCATGAGGAGCTGTGCGATGGGAACTTCGGTTGGAAAAGGTGTTAAGGTGAATCTGCCTACATGTTGCCATTGAACAATGGTGACAACTGGAGTACAAAGTTCCTGAATAGATCTCCAGGGTGACACAACAATAAAAAAGGTGGATGAGCAAATGTCCCCACTGTATTCATCTAGATCCCTAGGAGAAGTCTCTTTTTTCCTTCCTCACTAAGACTTTAGTGCACGTCTGTCCCCTGCTTCTTCTCCAGGGTTACCCTGTGGCTGCCTATGCAGTCTCTCTGTGCTTGCTCTGCATTTTCACTGTGCTCTTTTCTTTCTGCACATCTCACCTTGCACTTGAGAAGTCCCCCAAGCCACTTACGAATTTCTAAGTGCTTTCCGGGAAGGAGCAATCCCTGCCTGCTTCAGTTGGGTTTCATTTGACCCTGGTAGCAGACTGCCTTCCTCTCCACAGACCACCCTCTCTTAATAGAACAAAATAAGGCATACATTAGCACATACTAGACAGCAAACAAACAAATAAATCACTCACTGTAAACTACTAGAGTGGCTGGTCTTCACTGGTCGGTGTTTATTCCCCCACTCAAAGAGCAAGAATATGCCCTCTGCAAATAAGCTGCTGGCAGTAAGGGAACTCTCTATTTGCTACCTTAGAACAACAGTGACAAACTCGGAGACCTTTGAAGGCTGAACTGCTAATCTCTAGTCTTTCAAAAAGGGGATCCTTGTCCCCACAAGTCCATAATTTCCCCAGCACACTAGAGGATCATTGCTTTTAAGAAAGTTTTCTAATCTGCAGATTTTTTGCAAAAAGGCATTTTGGGCTGTGTCACTAATTTTCCGCCCTCCCTCCCCTTTTTCTCTAGAGTCTCTCTGCCAAGCCTTGACATTTACACATCCAAGTAATGAATTTTCTCCTTTTTTTCTAAAACTGTGATGATTTTCCTACCTTTCAAATGACAAAATTTAGGAACAAATCATCTCCTCTCTGAATTTCTCTGCCTTTATCCATTTGCAGTACGAGGTTATTTAAGTGTGTGTCTTTGACTGTATTACTTAATGCCAGAGCCATTTTTATTTCCTTCCCTTTCAGCTGATGCACATACACATATTCAGTTAAAAATCAATTGTGTGCCACATCCACAAACATACCCTCAGTCTTATTTCCTCTCCTTTATATTTTCCACTCTTTGCTTGGATAGTTAAACATCCATTAATACCGCTCAGGACATCTCAACTTTTTTTAAAAAGTTTCATCATTTCACAGTCTAATTGCCATCTGCAGCAAGATGACCTCCTACATGACGTTCATAGAGCTATTTATCCTACAAAGCTATAACTTCAGTCTATAATGTCCCTTCACTCTTAATTTCATAAATAGATTTTGATAGCTGTCTCAAGTGCAGCTCCAAGTGCTTTTTCTTTGAAAGTGATTTTAAGAGTTGATAGTTTTTGAATAAATTATAAGTGTTAGCAGATTTGGAACCCACATATCTATGTCTATGTTTATTCATGTACGAGAAGCCGACACTTGTCACAAGGAGTATTAAAATACAATGTCATCTAAATGTCATTAAAGTTTGGTAAGAATGAGATCTGGGTTTTGTAAGCAGCTATAATTTGTTAAACCAAAGGCAGATATTAAAATCTGCTCTGTTCCTGGTGATGAAATGGTATTTATTGAATAACAAATAGTAGAATTACAGCTGAATTCCTGCTCCCTGCAGTGAATTTATGTTACATATGCAGCTATAATGCAAGTCAAACACAGTCAGCTAATTGCTGATGTGTCATAAATGCAAGAGGACAGGTAAAACTAGAGTCCATAAACATTTTTGGTGACGACTGATGAGATTTAAGCCTGCTGTTAGGTTGGGATTTTTTTGTTAAATACTTTTTTCTTGTAGTTCATCTTCAAAAATATGATTCCTTCTTACCTTTTAATATGAATATCCCAGGTTTAGTTGTCAAAGTAGATTTCATTAAAGCCTATCTTTTTGTATTTTTCTTTCTGTGAATGACTCATTTATTTATATAGGTTTTTTGCTGAATATCATACATTTATATATAGGCACTTTATGATTCTTGAATTCCTATGGCTATGACACCTATGACTCCTATGAATTCCAGAACTTACCTGTCCTTAAACAGACGCTCATATATCCCAAATTTAGCTGTGTTATATAGCTCATCCCCATTTCAAGTGTCTACTCTTTATCTCCTCTCCCCAGGAAAGTACTTTACATTTTTATATGCCTACATTTCTCCTTTTTCTCGTGCAACGACATTGATATGCTTTTCCTCTTAAATTTAAGTTTAAATTTAAACTTCTCTTTACTTCTTCTGTTTGTCTTAATAATCATAATTGACTCATACCTGGTTCTCATGTATCCTAAAGTGTCTATGTCTTGCCTGGCATGTGGCAATACAAGCAACTGAGTTTCTCTTGCTATATCTGTCTTTGAAGGCAATAAATAGAATACACAGAATAATTTCTTTAGGTAGAGCTTCTTGTCACTTTTTTTTTTACTGCTTTTTCATCTAAGTGTGTTCTAACCTTTATTCTCTGCGTTCAGTTCAAAACTTAAAAGGTTCTTGATAAAATAAGTATCAGCATAATTAATTACCTTTGTTTCCTTGCTTTATTGAGTCCATATAGGTGGTAGCAATCATAAGTTCTGGTAGGGCAAACATCTTACCAATATTTATATATTCACGTGACAACATCCTTCTAATTTATGTGAATGAATTATTTAGAAACTGTTATTAAAAATGTAGATACCAAAATCTGATTCCATACACTATCAAAGCCCATTTTCTGTCTTTTAATATGTTTTCTGTTGGTTCCTGCAGTTAGTCCCCTGAAAGTGAATAGCAGTCCTTGGTACAGCTCTGATTTCAATTAAAATGACCTGTTCTTTCTCTAGTGAATAGACCTGCTGTTGTCACTGAAAGTACTGCAAGAATTTTCTTTGGATAATCTTTCAAAAATGTGCGTCATTCCTTTTACTTCAGTTGCACCCCTGGAGGGAATTGGGCACCTCTAGAGGTACTCTAGTTAAGGAGGCAGAACTGGAATTCTCTCCTCTTAATGATTAAAGAGTCCAAAGGAACTGCACTTCTAACTTAAGGATCTCTGTGAATAGCTTAAAGCTGATATAGCTCAGCAGGATGAATCTCAATCCAAAGTCCAAACCAGCTTGCGTACAAGCTGAATTCAGACAGTGATCACAGCAAAGTGTCTGCTGAAGAGCAGATGTCTTTGGAGGTATTCATGCGGAGGAAAGAAATAAGGGATATGAAAACTTGGGCTTTCCTCCCTCCTCCACCCAGTAAATCCATACCCTCATAACTCATTATTGTCTGTTATTTGTTCATCGTTTAACTGCCAGACTAGCCATAAACTATACTGAGAGAAAGGCTGTGAATTTTCAGCTCAAGTGGTTAACACTAAACACATCAGAGAAATCTAAGCACTACCTATCTGGCATTGTGTATTAAGGTGCTTAATATCTGACTAAACTGTGGGAAATAATTTTTCTAAGTAGCATGTAGTTTCAGAAACTTCTGCTTTTGTTTCAGGCCAGAAGAAGAAGACCACCTGTGCCTGAAATTCTATTTAATTGTTTCACACCAGACTGGCTGATGTAGTAAAAATATTACCTCCTTCTGCAAACATTGTTCTACGTATGTGCTGAGACCACCATGGTTACAGCAAAGCACTGCTGAAGTGCTACAACAACTTTAATTTGATTTCCTTTGCTTTTTCACCTTCAACATGTACAAGATCAAGTTAAGAGCAATGGACAAGTTCATGCTTGGTGTGCCTTTTGACTTTCCTTCCAATTGCCTGGTTTTCTTCTGAGAAGCAAGAAACAGACATTGTATTAGATTTCTGTTAGGTAAGGTGATCATTGATTAATTTATCAGCAAGTATATGTGCCAATATTTCCAAGTAACACTGCTTTTCCTAGTTTTACGGTATCAATAGTTTTATATATGAGAAAATATTTTTGGCTCTATTAGCCAAAAAAATCAATATTGAGTCCTGAAGGAATGAATTCTGCACAGTGCTATCTGCCTATCCTCCTTTGAATATATCAGGAATACCCCAGTTTATACAGGGGTAAAAATCTGCCATCAATGTGTTATTTTACTCAAATGAAAAGAGATTTTTTCCCCTTAAATTGCATTACTTTTATAATCACTGATGATGTTATTTTAAAATTCTTTTTTGAAATTGTAAAAAAAAATCAATAATTGAATAAATGATTTTTGTTTAGTGTTAGATATGTTCTGTTTTCACTTAGAAGATGTGGATATGTTTCTGTTCCTCTAGGAAACAGAAAAGAAGCAGTTTACAGCTGCAGTCAAAGCAAATATCATCTACAATTTATTATTTCTGTGACTCGCCAAACAAACACAATAAAATATTTAATAATTTAACAATCAACAAAATTCTTATCTCTTTGCCTAAGTAGGCTGGGTTCCCTCTGTCTCTCACATCCTTAACTTTATGAAGCTAACCACTTCCAGGGACAGTTATTCCTCAGTTACTGTATTCTGAGTAAGAAGAATCCTGTGCAACCTCAGCAAATAGTGTCTGTCAACCATTTATATTTCTGGAAATAGCCACAGGTTCTTTGACAATAGGTAAAGCAAAGATTCCTTTAAAAATCACAGGATTCTAGACACAGTCAGTGCATCAGTGGAGATTAGGAAGCCATGTATATTTGGGACATCAAATTGAGAAAACCCATAAGTTGTATTATTTAAAAAAAATACTTATTTCTCTTACTCCTCTATCCACAAAGACTCACTTTTCTCTTCTGAAGTCCAGAACAACCAGGATACAAGACAAATAAATTTTGTGCTGTTGAACACATCTTTAACAAATTCTCTTCATTTTAATAATTTTGCAACTTTGGTAGTTACCATATAGTAAAATTATGAGCCTGGAAAAAATGTGAAGCAAAGATTCTGGGTTTTTTGTTTGCAATAGTTTTTTAATTACTAGAGGCTGGAGTTTTCCCAGTAGTCCAGAAAAAATCAGTTAAAACTAATAAAAAAGAGAGGAGGAGAGATTAGGCCTATACTTTGAAGAATAAAATATCCTTGTAGCTTCCAAAAATTTTGAATTTGAAACAAGATTAGAGGGAGACTCATGTGACTGACTACTTTTACATACTGCCAAGGCTGGAACCTTTTCTCGAAGTGTGGTTAATGGAGCATTTCATTCTTTTCAGAAAATAAAAACAAACAAATAAACCCAAAAAACTTATAAAATTTCACTAAGAAAAATGTTCCCAAATGTTATCGATGTATTTTTAAGCAGTGAGATGTTCATTAAAAAAATAGAAATGTCTGCCTAAAAAAGTGTTTTGCAGACAGAGAGTAAAACTGATTATAGACACTGAGATAGGAAAAGGGGCATCATTCATTAGTACTTTGTAGGGAGAATTTCAGTCCAGTCAGCAAAAATAACTGCTTTTAGAAATATTCTTTTCTAAATAGAAAACCTCCTGAAGATAGTACATTTTTCAGTTTTTTAAAAAAGTATTATTACCTTAGTTTCCTTGTGTAATAGACATGTTACAGTAGAAGCACAAAATTACATCATTTTCGTTGGAGAAAAATATTCCCTTTTTCTGAAAAATGTGTTTATTTATTTTCCTTCAATAAGCTATTTTCTCCCTACTGATCCTTCAGAAGTAAGAAGACAATGCAGAGTACCCCAAATTAAGTATAACGTATCTCTTAAAAATGTAAAAGGCATAAGGTAATGGTTTTAAACTAAAAGAGGGTAGATTTAGACTAGATATAAGGAAGAAAGCTGTTCTATTACCTCCTTGAATGAGACCTAAAATAATATGGTCAGACTCACTCGAGTACAAGAACAGGTTTCTTTTCTTTGTTAGACATCAGCAATGTAGATGTCTGCATTTAAGATGAATCCTACATTATGTTATTAATAAAAAGACTTACTGGACAGGTTATTGACTATGCTATGATTTTGAAATGATGATAGAGGTAAACGGTGGAAAGGTTGAGTTTAAACAAATCTCTGTCATGGATCTATTTCCACTCTGGTAAACATTTCTTCCCCATTCCATAACACTCTCTCTTAAGTAGAGACTATGTATTGCCTGTTAGAGGCAAGACTAACATTTGAAAGAAAGTCCTGGCTTTATTTCTTCATATTTGCATGCCTCAGTGACTGATAGAAAAAATGTAGTTTTGACTGTGCCTATCAGCCAAAGTGTTCACTTCTTTAAATGAAAGAAGAACTTTTCCGTTGGCTGGTATTTCTAACTGAGATATTGTACAAGGCACTGAAATGCGTAGTTGTTAAGGAAACAGACAGTGCCCTTCTGATGAAACAAATTGCAAAATAGATGGTCTAGTGCTTGACAAAATACAGTTATTTTGTTACGCCTTACTAGTGGATAGTTCTTGTATGAAATACAAGCAAAATAATTTCTGTATATCTGTCTGATGTCATAAAGCATGTCATAAGCTCCAGTGAAATCACACACACTCCTTGCTGTTAATAGTGGTGGCACTTCTGTGTGGGGATTCTGAACGGCGGTGCTAAGGGCCTGCACGTTGAGCTGCTGTGAGAACGGAATTTAACTAGCAGATGTGCACGTATGCCTGAGATAAGACCTGAACATGTTGCTCCAGCTAGTTATTCTGTAAGGGAGCTGAAAACTTCAAGAGAATCGTGTGATTGGCTAAATCCAAGGTTGAGAACAAACATGTGGATCATTGCCAAGGGAGAGAGAGACTGTTTTTCTCAGTTTTTCTCAGGGAAACGATCCGGGTGATGATTCGGGGAGACTGCAGTACCACCCCGCTGTAGTGAGGGATATATACTCCTGTATTGTATCAATAAACGATTCTGTGCATGCATATGCGAGGGTCCGTGCCTTTACTTCTCTGACACTTCTAAAAGAAAGTGGGTAGATAATGTCGTGAGGATTTCTTACTAAAGCAGAATTCCTTTGCTGTAGCCTGGGGACACCAGTGATGGATGCAGTTTAGAACAGGTCTGTCTTTGCTCTAACACTGAATATGAAAACAGTACTCTACAAGACTGGCTCAATGTGAGTTCAAAGATAACTTTATTCACTGGATACTCACTCCACACTACATTAAAGTCACAAACTGGGCTGTGGCACATGTCATGTACCAAATTTGCCAGTTGTACAATATGGATTTACATGGGCCCCTCCTGCACCATTTTTGCAATGGCTAAAATGAGAGCTGGAGACAGTTTATATTACTGTTTTAAATGCTCTTGTCAGAAACTTGCCAAGGTCTCAAAAAATTACTGACAAATTAATCCTGGCTCGGGTTTTCATTGGTTTTGCTTGAAATATGAATTGCTGTTATAATTGGGCACTGCCTATGTCGCTAATGTAAATGTCTTAATGTATGCAATTGTTACTTGAATTCTTAAACTCCAGGACAAACAGAAAAACAAATTTTGTTCTTCTGTTGCTTTCCTGTAATATAAACTTTAAATAAATACATAACAAAAAAAAAAAAAAAAAAAAAAAAAAAAACAAAACCAGCAGCATATGCAGCTGCAACTGTCTTAAATTCCCTAGGTTTCCTGTTGGTACTACATTGTTTATAATGAGTTGTGGCACTGGTGGATAATACTACATAATAGATATTTCTCTCTCTTACTTAAAACAAAATCAGATCTGGGTTTGCTTCATAAGCAAAATATCTCTCGGGCCCATACTGTACACTGAATAATACCAGATACATTAAAGCATTAGAACCATATTATCCTTATTTGTGAATCACAGAATAACTCTGTTTAAGAGACTTCTATGTCTAAAACCATTCATTCCTTAATTCTGTATGCCACAAAACATTGTGCACCACAAGCATTTTTGGGAAAATCTTCTGCAACCAAAAAATTAAGCTGGAAGTTGCCTTGAGGCAATGTTTTCATTTTGGAAGCTAGGGTCCTCTGGAGCAAAAGTCATAGGTGTATTAGGCCAGTGTTCAGCAAAAATGAGATCATTAGTGTGTTGCTGAATTTTTTTCCCAAGGCTAGTGTTAAATATAGTTTCTGTTTATGAATTAGAAGATATTCTGTTTAGAAATCAGAAGAATTCATAGTTCACTGCACCAGAGGAACGGTCATCAACTGTTTAACTTTGAAGTGTCAGATTGGGGCTTGGGTCATTCTTCTTCATATACAATCCATTTAATCAAGTTTTGCCAAAACCAAGACTGCAAAAGCCTTACACAGAGTAAAAATACATGTAAAACAGCCAAATTCAAAGATCATAAGGAAGCCCAAGATGATGACACTCAAACACTGGGAAGTAAAAAAAAAAAAAACAACAAAAAACCACCATCATAAATATTAAATTACTAAGAATTATTATCTTCTGTCATGTATTAAAAACTTCAGTTCCGTGAACCATGTGATGCAGAGAAGTGTAAGTCTTTGACTTAGTGTGGTATACTTGCTGGAGGTAACTTAGAGATTTGATTTATATTAGTGTTTTAAAGAAAGGCACAGCACTGACGAAGCTTTCAGGGTCTAGTGCAGCTGGTATACAAGGAATCCATTCCATATCCTCGACCTTGTCTCCACAAGAGTCCCCTAGGCCTGTAATCTTAGGTGTTATTACATCAGGGGAGCTTGGTGTGCTGACCCTGAGAGGAACAGTACGGAGGATGGAGCGGAGTGGAGACACCGCGGCCAGGCTCTGTGAGATAAAGGGGGCGTGACGGAGACTGAGAGACACCAAGGTACCAATAAGCTGCACATTCACTGCCCTGAGTCAGCGGTCTGTCACTTTTTGACGAAATGCTGTCCTTTTGGTGAAAAAACGAAGTGAGAAAGCTTTACACCAAGCAATACACCAAACCTTTACAATAAAGGTACGTATGACTAGAGTCCCCAAGCTCCACCTGAAAGATAACAAATAATATAAAAATAGTGCGCAAAAGAGAGAATGTTAGGGAAGATACCATCGCCGTGTACTACTCTAACTTCTGGGAYCRGTCRAYGGGCTGAGCCTCTCTTCCCCCCCATCGGGACGCCTTTGGGTAAGATTCGAACACTTGGTTATACCAAGTGCCTCCCCGGGAAACAGAAATCTCTAGAGTCGCTTTACATCTTTTAACGCGTTTGTAGCCAAGTAGTTTATACTCATTCTTAGGCATTTGCATGTGCTTTATATGTAGTGATTTTATCACCAGCAATCCAAAAGAACCTGTGTATCTGTTGCTTTAATAAACTGCACTGTTCATTAATCTAGTTGTGATAGTTCTCACTGAATGTGACTAAACCCTTCTGGTGCAGCCGAGGTAGTTCATTGAACGCGACTAGACTGAACAGGTGTATTACGTTATTTGTGCATCCATGATCGTGATAGTTCAGTGTACTGAACGTGACCGGACTTATAACAAATCTCGGGCTACTTTAGCCTTTCACGCAACACTTAACTATACACTTGGCCTCATTTTGTGTCAAAGTAAACCAAATGCAATATTGAAATTTTCTGATCTGAAATCAGAATATTTTTTATTGTACCAGGTAAAATTCTAAACACATTAAGGAAAATTTGGAAAAAAATATAAAATTTTCTACCTTCTGGAGATTTTCAGTGAAACCCAATATTAATTTCATAATTATTACTGGTCAAGTCAATAGTGAAACTTCTTGACTGAACAGAGAAGTGGTCCAATATAAAAAAAATATTTTAAATCCCTTCCCTAATGATAAGTCTATTCCTTTCCTTTCCTTTCCTTTCCTTTCCTTTCCTTTCCTTTCCTTTCCTTTCCTTTCCTTTCCTTTCCTTTCCTTTCCTTTCCTTTCCTTTCTTCTTTTCTCTCTTTCCTTCTTTCTCTCTTTCTTTCTTTCAGAGATAGAATATATATAATCAGTACAGTATAGGTAAAGTAAAATGATCATTCATAATGCTTGATATCTTTGCTGGGATTTATATTTTTTTAGTTTATATACCTCTAGTGATACACTCCATCTTCATTTCAAAGTCTAAAATAAGTCAGATGACTTGCCTCCTGGAAGTGCTACTCTCATTTTCTTCATCTCTTCAAAAAAAAAAGTCTAGATGAACTCAGATTTCTACTCTCTCGATGTGTAAAATTAGGTGAGACAAATCATGTATCTCAAGCATTTGAGAAGATCTTGCCCATTTAGAGATTTCTAGATGACAGAATATTATCTATTACATAATCTATTAAAAAATGCATTCAAGTCCTCAAAATGTTAATTTATTTAATTTTCATCTTTAATCGTGTCAGACAACATCACCACTGTCAAAGTCAAGTTGGAAAACACATTAGTAGGCTTGTCATGGCTTCCTGAACATGAGTCTGACTCTTCACAGAGAGTTCAGAAAGCCCACCAGTCTTTGGAAACCATTGAGAGGATGAATTTACTCTCCGGTACACTTTTGGTGATCTTCAGGGCTGAGACCAGCAAAAGTCTAGGAAATCATCAGATGTTACACATTCCGTGTATTCCTTTCCTGTTTACTCTACTTAGTTTTCCAAGAGTGGTCTTTGAGGTCTTTGGTCAAGTCCACAGCATCAAGCTGAGTGAGCCAGAAGGGACAGGTACCAATGTCATAACTCCCACCCCTAGCAAAAACACTATTAGAGCTGGTAGTGCTGGCTTTTTTCCCCTTTTTTCAGCTATTGGTTGTATTTATAGTGACACTTTCACTCCTCAGTGTGTCATGGAATAGCCACAAGGAATATATCTATATCAGTGAAACGTTAGTGTGAGGCTACATACTTATATACTGGTTCCGATGCATTCGTACTGTTTCTGAGCATCCTCCTGAGAGAATTTTGGCCCATGATAATTAGTGCTCTACAAGATAACGCCCAGTCCCAAGGCCCATTCCTGATAGGTTACCCCATACTGGAGAAGAGAGAGTTAGGTCAGAGGTGTTAGTGGCAATGATGTGCCTTGACCATTATATTTATTAGGCTAGGAATAACCCAGAACTCTTTTGCAGTAGAACTAAAATGTTAATTTTAATTAGCACTAAACCTGAACTTGTTAAATTCAGCTAAAAGAACCAATAGGAGATGGATATTATGATTTGAGGTAGAAGAATAATGCAGTAACTTTGACAAATACTCAGAAAATATTAACAATAGAAAATACATCACGTGTAAATGTATTATACATGATGCTGCAGTATATTTTCCAAGTATCCATATTCTCCAAACATATCCAGATGGATTTGCACAGTATTACATGAGCAAAAAATAAAATTATTCTGAAAAGTTAACCAAAAAACTGTGTTTTAAATTATGTAACTTTTTTTTTTTCAATTGATGCTTGTTTATCTTGCATTTACTTGGAGTTCTCCAATTCACGAAACTGACATTTGGTTCACACAGTAATATTTTTTGTACTTTACGAGAAATCAATTAAATTATGATTTAGACTTTGCAGGGAGTTAATGGATAGCAATTTAAAGAACTGTTGCTGTGCTTCAAGTAACATCAAGTATCTTATTCTGCCTACATAATTTTTGTGTTCCTACTGCTTAAGCAGCTATTAAGAAGTGCTCCTGACACTGTCTTATTCTGTGTATCTGCAGAATTCCACCCCATTTCTTCTGATCCAGATGTTTTATAGTGGTTACTGTAGCATTTAAGAAACAAGATAAGGCCATTACACAAAGGTAATGTAGCTGCATTTGATTAGAAAAAAAAAAATCAAACCCAAGACAACAGATTCTAACCTGAAAAGCTATGAAAATCAGGATTAAAAAAATAATTAAATTTGCTATGGAAACTTAGGAACCACATTCAGTCAAACTCAGCCTGGAATAATTGGTTATCTGAAGGTATTCAATATGCTAAAAGCAGCTGTGATCTAAATGGATGCGTAAGCTACATGGAAAAAAATGGTTATGGTTAGATGCAAGTAGTAAAAGAGTGCAATAAACAGCACTTCCCATGCAGCAGGGCGGGGATACTGAGGTGTTTTAGCTGCAAAGCACTGCTTTGGTGACTCAAAGCAGCCATAAACCTCACATATGGATTCATCAGCATGAGCATACCCGGGAATCTGACCTTTTTGAATATGAAGCTGTTGCACATTACAGTCTATTTGCTATTTACACTTATTTGTGAGAAATTTAAGCATTTAATGATTTACACTTTTCTTCACTTGAATTGGTATTGGCTTTATTTTGATCTACTGCAACAAATGTATAGCAGGAACAATAAAGCAAAGGCACCTGATGCCTTCTTTGCTTAATATAAATGCAAACCCAACATGAGAAACAAAATAGTCCACTTACACCCCAACACTGTTAAGATTACAGCATAAAGTAGATGATTAATTTTTCTCATGAAGAAATTTGTCCCTATCTCATGACTGGTAATGTGAACACTCCAGAGAGACTATGAAGGGAGAGAGCTTGATTAGATGCCTATTTGATGCTTCTTCCACTGCTACATGATTGCTGTTGTCCACTTTGCAAGTCTATTTATGTCGGCACTGCATGTGGCCATTATTATTTTTCCATAGAGTTATAGTCAACTGCTAGTTTACTGTCATCTTTTACCTGCAAAAATCTAAATCCTGATATTTAGCTTCTCTAGCGGTAACAAAAATATATATGTTATGTATACGAGTATTCTGGTTTATGATCCTTTCAAAATTAAATGAGTTCTTTAAAACTGCATCTAGCATATCGGCATGAGCACTGGCTTTGCTTTGCCATGCCTGGGCACAGGTAAGCAGAAAGTATGAGATCAAAACCGAGTCTGCCGAGTCCTAGTTAATAATGCATGTGAAAATGGGGAATCCATGATCAGCAGCTATCCTTAGTTTCCATATGACAACACAAACAAGCTACACCACAATTCACAGCTCACCCCGACGTGGTCTGGAGTAAAAATGAACATGTACTGCATTGAAAACCTGAATTTATCTAAGATGTACCAATAGAAAACCCTTTCAAGAATTCTTGAGTGTCTCTAAATGTTTAGATTTGTACTCTGTTGTTCCGAGTAATAATTATTTAACTTCTCTGTGAAAAAGAGGACCTTTTACTAATAGGCTTCACACTGCATGCTGACATTTTAGGAGGTTGCTATATTAGTTCTATCATTCAGAGCTATGAATTATTGATTTACCTACATTATTCTCCTTCAGACTACTGAACTACTCACCATTGTACTGATGCAAACAGCTAATAAATAAGCAGAATGTAAAATGACTTTATTCAGCTTTAAAAGAATATTATAAAGTTTTAGTAGAGCCTGTACTATAACTAGTGCTAGCCAAGGTAGTAAATTTTGTTTGCAGCTTTCAGGCTTTATGCACCAGTCTGCCATCTTCAAATTAATTTCAGCTTCATATTTCATGGAGATTATCCATTAATTTGAGAGGTAAAAATGCTGCTGTTCTTCCAGCAGGTCTTTACCACCTTTGCATTCTCAGACCTCAATGTGCTGCTCCAGGGATCAGAGCTGTCCTTCACCTTCCTTTATTTACTACAGGATGTAAGTCTTTCCTAAGTTACATTGGTGTGAATCAGGAAAGATTGCGGCAATATGTGGAGTTGCACTATGGAAAGAAGTATGGGGTGCTGTTTATTTTCCAAGAAAGCATTTGTTATTAAGATGAATAGCTTATATTGACAAAGTGAGATAATAATAGACATCCTAAAGCACAGCCCCTGACATTAGCTTTTAAAGGCATGTATTGTCTGCTGTAAAGGTTGGGAACATTATACAAAGTATTTCAGATATTCCACAAGTGCTGTAGAATATTCTGTTACAGTAGCTTCAAAATACAGATAACACGAAAAACTGATTGCAAAGCATCCTGCTACCCTGGGGATTTTTTTGTTGAAAACCTCAAAAGAGTTTTGGTGAGCTCATCCTGTTTGATTTTGTTTACTGGGCATAGAAATTTTAAATTTTTCTTTTGCTGCAGGAACTATAATAGATTGACTACTGAGATACAGCTACAGTGTGTGCAATACAAAGATAATCACAAGAATAGAAGGCAGTATTGGAATATTACCCTGTTGTCCAACCTCACACAGAAAAACATAGCAAAAGCAGTGATTAGTTACACCTGGACCATTTTCTCTGAAGGTAGTCATTATGCTACAGCACACATTGAAGACATCTTTTGATGGGAAAGAAAGAGTGTTTTTAGTCTCTCTAGATCCTCCATATACTTTTTTTCATTTGAGAAGTTTTGAATTTTCTCTTAGACAAACTAGATATTTTACTAAGAATGATCTCTGTAATTTTTTTTCCATATAAAATTAAAAAAAATCCCAACCCCACTAACGTTTTATGTGAAATTAGTTTTTACAGAAAAATTAAAAATCCAAAACCATCACTTGCCTATTTTAATACATGAAAACAGAATTACTGTAGAGATCATGATCGGATCTTTTGTCTCCTGGAAATATTAAGGTTCTTAAACAGAAGCCATCTAGCTGAGTTTCTGAAAACCAAATGAGTACAGACATACCTGCTCGATAATTTGGAAACGTCTGCATGGAAACACCTAAAACATTCCAAATTGCTTTCTGGGAAAGTATGTCCCCCACAGAATTCAGCTCAGCAATGCTCAGCACTACAGGGATGTCACGTCCAGGAGAGGAAAGAGCACTCAGAGATGGCTGTGAGACTCCCAAGAGCATGCAGATTCGGTGTCAACCCCTCATTTTGCCTCGTACTGGAGTATGGCAGTCCTGAAGTGACAGATCTGATGGTGGGCAAATTTACCCAAAGTGGGTTTTATAGCTTAGGCTGCAGTCCTTGTGGCCTCGGTGGGTGACTATCATACCTGAAATAGTCACTTTAGAGCAAGCTCAACTGTATCTACAGTATACTCTAGTCATTTCTGCGACTGCAGTGCTGAAGTACTTTTATTTTTATCCATTGCACCAAGTTTTTATGCTTCACTCATAACTGGCAGGGAAAAAAAATTACCTCATCCATAGTTGTTAGGTGCCCTCATTACTTACGTCAAAGGACATGATTTTTCCAGAAAACTTTTAGAATAGCTTTAAAAGCTCTCAACAGCTTACAGCTGAAAGCCAAATGTATAAGTTATAATTCATTTACACTTTGTAAAACTATGTAACTCCTCAACAGGTTCCACAAATCATTTCAGTATGGTGTGGTCTCATTTAAACCTCATAAGAAATGCAATCTAAAATCTTTCAAGTAGGAAATTCTGGGTTTTTTTCATTGGCATAATTCCAACCTGTAACTTCTCTTGTTCAAGTCTTGATCATTAGCCAGCTTCTCCAGAGAGCACTCCACATACTCCACCTGTTCCGTGTCTAAGGACCAAATCTAGCTTTAGTGTTCTATCTGCCTTCAATTTTTTCTACGTTCCAAACTCCTGTGTTCATTCAAACTGTTTTTTTGGGTGCACTGTAACAGCCAGCCAGCAGTAGGTGTGTGTATATATAGAGAGATTTAAGTTCCTAATTACAAACAGAGGATATATATGAAGAATATTTCTTGAATGCTATTTTTATCCAAGAGATTTATAGGATCCCTTTCTGCTAAGCATTATGGTAGTCATTAATTATATGATAGTGTTATTTTTTGCATATAGCATCCTTTGTGCTCAACTTCCTAATGGTTGAGCACTGCAGTTTTCAACCTTAATGTAGTTTCAAGGTAATATGCAGAAAGAAACCTGTATGATACAGTAGATTGAACCAATATTATGTGTCATTGTTTTCTCACCTAGTTTCTTTTGGAATATTATTGATTTTTAGTGATTTTGTAGGTACCAGTGCAACTATAAAGCTAATCAAGGCTATATAAGAGAGACATCTTATTGGTTTTAACCCTCCATTATATTTTCATCCCTGTCTTTCTTTTCATCCTGTTTTAAAAATGGGCATCCTCTGTGACAGTATTTCTTATCATTCTCCTTTTTTTTTCCTTTTCAATGAAGGTTACTCAAACTGAGATAGGTGTCAGTTAAAGAAAAATTAATTCATGTAAATATGGATACACATCAGGTGAGGTAACTTTAAAAACAAACAGAAAAGCAAATTATATTTACAGTAGTGAAGGCAGACCAGTTCCCTGTCTGTCTGTCCATCACCACCCCGGCAAATACTCTGTGTTTGTGGGTTCTATTTTTCTGTGGGAAGGTCTACATATTCACTTACAGCAGTGATTACCAAGAAATCTGGACCACTTTAGAGAACCTTTATGCACTGAGCGAAAGCCATTTCCAATTAGGGTTAGGGAGAAACATGGGGTTTCATGATTTGCTCCATTGTCATTAAAGTGTCTCTATATGCATTTGAACAATTTTCACCTACATAGCACAGTACATTTTGAAAAATGGAGTAGAAGACATTTGGCTATAAAGCTACTACGTGTTCATGCTTTGTAAATACTGAGGAATACTCACAAAAAGTGTACATGAGAAAGGAGGGTGCATATTATATAAATTAATTTAGCCCCGAGGTACTGTGTTCATGCTTGTGAACAGTTTACTCATGTTATATAGAAAATTTACTGCACAATAAAAGTAACACAAGGTTTTTCTCAAATGTTTAGGTACTGTTACATGGTATTTATCCTACCACTGAGGTACAAAAAATAATTCTGAAGATCTTCTAGTACAATATGTGGATTTTTTCCCCTTTTTTAAGTTGTTCTCAGGAGAAAAGGGAAAAAAAATAGATAATCCCTACTTTAATCCTGCACTTTGGAAAAAAACCCCACTACATATGTGTAGAGCATTGTGAGCCTCATTAAGTAATTTCTTTTCTATTTTTAATTCTCATAATTTGCCTGCATTTCATAAGGTGCTCTAGAATTGAGCCAGCAAAGAACTCAATCACATGCTTTTCTGTGAACATGTGCAAAGTCTTCTGCATATACTGCCTTTGAGATATATTTTTAAATTACTTCCACGGAGAGTCAGTGCAAACTTACCTAGTCGGTGCATGCGTAGCCACTTTGTGCAGGCAAAGAGAGAGCAAAGAACAGTGCCACCAGTGGCTCCACTGCGGGGACAGGCTGCCAGTCCCCGGAGGGGCCGGGCACCAGGTTCTCTGCCAGAAGTGTCAAAGTCATCATTTTAATAAATTAAGTAAAAATAATGTTTGTTTGCCATGTGAACAAGCAGAATTTATATGTTTTACAACATTAGAACTACATATCTCTGACCACAATGATTCCACAATACATTTATGTACAACGAAAATATTCTGAAAAAAGAAAAATGCTAATAATATAATGAAAAATACTAAAACACACATAGACAACATATCCAAATTTTGAAAGTACCCTTTCCTTGTAGAAGTGTTTAATCAAGAAGTGGATATATGCTTCTTCTGGAGTTCAAAAATTTTCAAAGAACAGGAACTATAGCTCAAAAACAGTGCTGGATTTGAGTATATGAGACAAGACAAATTATTCCATACAAATACTTAAATAAAATGTACAGACCAACCCAAAAGGTAGCCTACACTAAATATAGGCCATGGTTGCCAAAGTACACAATGGGCTTAAGATATGACTAGATTTCTTTACGATGGGAAAAGCATTAAGCCAAAGTAGGAGGGTGAAATTACATCAGACTTATTTGAGATGACAAGCCTAAGGCAAATATACATTAGTATGACAAAGTTTTATAACTAACAGATTGCATTTCTTAGACTTCTGAAGTATGATTCAGTTTAATAGACAAAGTATTTTGAATAACTTCTTTGTGGAAATACACTTTAATTACTTCCTGAATTTATCATATATTCACCTGGAAGTGAAATACTTGATATGAGTCAGACTCTATATAAGAGCACTTCAAATAGGTGTTTCAAATATGCATACAGGCCTTCAGTAAAAATAGTCCTTGGTGGAAATAAATTCATCTTTAGCGTTTTCACTAATGAATGAAAAATCTAGCAATATTCCCTCTATTAAGTAATGAGAATGCAACATTTAATTATTTTTGTTATACATAAGCAGCACATTTGAAGGCATATTGTGATATTTTCTTTGTAAGTTTAGAGGTGGTTGAACTTTTTTTTTCTATTTTTTTTTCACTTACTCATCTGTCACTAAAAACATGTTTTGCATACATTTTAGCCACTGTTTCTCAATGTTGGATCAGAAAAGCCCTTCTAGAACTGTCTGCAGCACAGTTCATGAGGTTCTTATGTGATTTGCTCAAGACTTTTTACAAATAATGAGGTCTTAGTGATTTATTAACCATCTTCAGGTAGCATGTCATATGTTTACATGGAAAACTGCTCAAATCCAATAGTCTTTTCTTGCTTAAACGTGCCAAGGGAGTTGACCCAATGTCATCTCATTTACTTCAGTGGGCTCATAACCACAGCAGAAGCCAACATCTTCTATAACAATTCAGAAAGAAGAAAGGACTTAAGTGAACTAAGGATCATTTTGAAACATTATAATTCCTTATGGTAGAAGAGATGCTTTTCAGAATAGCACTTTGTTGGTATACAGTTGGCACCAGAATTTGAGCTCTGCTTTTGTTAACACAGCACTGATGAAGAAGAATATAAAAGTTATGGGGTAGCGAATAAGTCCTTTCAGAAAATGAGGATAAAAACAACAAACAAACAAGCAAAAAAAACCTCGCACTTCATTGAAATTGTCAAAGCAGATATCACAGAGGTAAAAAGATGCTGAGTTTGAATCAGTATTTTTTTCATGTTGGACTGGAAGTACATTTCTTCCCCCCTTCCCCTCACCACTGGCAACCTGTTTGGTAGAACCATGTTTTAAAAAGCACTTAATAGTAATTTCTAAAATAATAATCAGTACACTCCATGCTGAAGGTTAATCCTTTGGGTATTAATTTGGCTTTATCACAAAGCAGACAGAGTGTCTGTATTCATCTCACTGCACTTAACATATTACCAAAATTAAGGTGTCTACAGGCAAAAATAACTTTATTTCAAAACAGTGAAGCTTAGTTGATGAGAAAGGAAATGCAGTGTTTATTGCAACCTCTTCAGTACACAGCACAAGAATGTGCATTTAACACTTAAAGAAAGTGAATCACCTGAATCATTTGAAGAGTACAGGCTCTCCAGCTCTGCTGTTTATTTATACATGCCATATATTCTGCAAATTTCTGTTGGCATATAGAAAGCTCAGTTTCATACTAAACCAGCCTCTAATACTCAGTCTTTTAAAAATTGCAGTCAAATATCCTGTTAAAGCATAAATCCTCATACAGCATATTAAACTTCAAAAAGCTATCTACTTAACTAAATAAAAACATTTTCTCAGCTGTAATTAGGATCATTCTACAACTTTAAAAAGACCATTCCTATTATTAAAAATAAAAATATAAAAGAACTAGCCACACTCACTAAAACAAACTTATTTTTAGTCATGAATTTAGCAATACAGAACATTGTCCTTGTTTAACTGTTTCAACACGTTGCTCACTGCAAAAGTGAGGATTTACATAGCCATATGCTACAAAGCTTTATTACAAAGTGTTAACACATACAGGGTGATCAAAGTCATGTTACTTTCCTCAGACTCACTGGAAACATTGCTCGAAATCACCATGAAACAATGAATACCTAAAAAATGCCAGTGTTTATGTGGAAAACTATTATGTGACAAACAGGCTCATTTTGTCATTACTTATTAAGCATTCACAGGCTTGCGAGGCTTTTCATCAACATGTCCACAACAAGACTGATGATACAAAACAATAAATAAATATATGAGATGCTATGCTGATATCATGATCAGTTACCTGTGTTAACGCGGTCACTTGGAATATGGTCAAATGCTAGACCTGTCCCAGCTCCTTCTTAGCAGATAGCCTTCCCATTAGCAATCCAGTACGGCAGAAGGACAGTGACAGCTTAGCTGGGTAAAATTCAGTGTCTATGATACAATTATTGCGTTACTGATTACTTCAGACTTTGGCAAGTTAATCCTTGGGGTATTAATTTACTGCTCTGACTGTACAAAACAGATCCTAGTGCTTTACCCCTTTGAGGGCTGTCACTGTAATTATTCCATATGGTGCCACCAGTAAGGTTTTCCCGTGCACCTTTCCCAGTAAACAGATTTAGTCAGCTACCAAAAAAGGACTTTATGATGCTTTAGAGCACTGCAAAACACAGCAATCCTCTTTTGAGAAGAATTTCATGAGTTCAAAGTCTTGCTATATTTCAATTGGAACATCAGTTTCCTTATTTCAAAAAATCTTTCTGAAAGAAAGTTCTAAAATATTCTGATCAAACAGAATTCTGGTTTTATATATACTGATATAGGTACAGATTTATCAACATGTATTATGAATAAAAATAAAATTTAAAACATTTTATTCAAAAATATTGAACCAGGCTATCTCAACAAGTCTGAGTGCTCCAATATTATTTTTTGAA
Organism: Oceanodroma leucorhoa; assembly: GCA_030449065.1. Classification (NCBI taxonomy): domain Eukaryota; kingdom Metazoa; phylum Chordata; class Aves; order Procellariiformes; genus Oceanodroma; species Oceanodroma leucorhoa. The sequence continues at coordinate 3,785,851 of JASVER010000088.1, read as the reverse complement.
ACTAAAATTAGAAAAAAAAAAAAAAAATCCCACTTTGGTAAATAAAATGTACTGATTCCACCACAGTTTTATATCCTAGTGTCAAAGTTTTTCATAACAATTGATATCTGCTTGGATTTAGTTGCAATTTTAAAAGTAAAAATTACTATCAATCAGAAGTAAAAACAATCAACATAAGAAATTCAGTCTCCAAAGCTGGAAACTCCAAGGCAATGATGATACCTACTGACTATGTAGTTAACCTTGAATTTGACACATTAATTGTATTTCCTTCTCTGTTACAGTGTCTTATTTCAGTGCTACATTTTGTGTGTAAGGGGAAAGTGAAGAACAGAGAAGAAACACTTTCAAGAGGTCTTTGTCAAGATCTTTCCTGAGAGAGTCCTAAATGAGGTAATTAAGCTTGGAAGATAGGGCAGTATTGTCAAGGATTAAAGGCTGTCTAGGAGCAAAACATCAAAGTCTGCAATTGAACAACCATTTCTCCCTACAATAAAGGTCAACAGTACGCATCTTAAAGTCTCAGGAAGAGTATATTAATTTATCATTTTTATATTATCTTAAAAGAGAGCTAAGAAGCAAAATTTTGCAATGAGACAGTACTACTTACATTTTGGGAGGACTGGTAAAGATTTCACATCTCCACAAAATTGCCAAATAGGCAAATTAAATGTTTCAGACTAAATGTTAAACTGAAGAAATTGACCTGAGCATCATTTCAGAAAAGGCAGTTAAGATCCTTTTGCAAATTATAAAAATTAATAATAAAAGACACCTAAATAAGATGTTTGGAAAATAAATAAGATAATGAGCAATCTGGAAGATATGCTAATGCCTCCATATGAATCAATGCTGCAGACTCATTTGGTTATGTTACCTGAAGTAGCCATAAGACACTCTTCTTACAGAAGAAAGAGAGGAAAGCAGAGGAGAGCAATGAGGCTGACTGAAGGCATGGAGTTCTTGCACAAGAAGGACCATCGTGATAAGAACTGTGATAAAGTCCTTACACTGTAATTTTTTTTTAAAGTATAGAAATATAATTATTATTACATTAGTTGAATTACACAACTGCGCTTATTACTGTTATTACCACTGAATGGAGTTCGTGAAAGTCACTTGATGAATATATATACATGTATAAGCCTGGATGGAATTTCACAGCTGCTTGTCTGACCGCTTTGAAAGATATGTGCTGCTTTCTTTTCAGGCTGCAAACTGGCTCCATCACATTTACCCACTGCTGACAAGCTTTTGATAATACTGCTTATTTGTTCTTTGTGGCTCATCTGAGCTGTTCCTTCCTTTACACATCTGAACATTGTTGTGTTGATGAATGCAAGCAGCCCCTTTGATCTGTGGGCATTTTTTTAAGCAGTCAGTAAAAGAATGTATAGCAGCAAATTAATAAGTGTTAGCTAGTAATTTCTTTTTTGAAATTTTTTTCTTTAAAAGCAAAGCAGTGCTTTACAGAAATAACCTCTCCCAATTTTTGTTTTTAATTACAGTTTACAAGTGTACCTAAACATTGTCATTGTGTGTTTCCAACAGCATTGGACGGTTATTTAAAAAAAGTCATGAATATACCTGCAAAGTAATTTGTTCTTGCCACTGTTTGCAGTGTTTCAAAGTGGTGTTTATTTAACCAAACATAGCTATCTACATGTCTGCATCTCAGCTAGTCATTTTTGTATCCCTTTGTAGTCAAGGAAGAGAAAAAGATACTTCTTAGGTGGGAATTATATCATCCCAAAGAAGACATCCAAATTCCATCAAATGCATCCAGCTACAAAAGCAGCTGTTTCTCTCCCTTGACTATAAAGGGAATCTGATTAGCAATGTCTGCTTGGCTCAGACATTGATGTCTACACTGCACGTGTCTAAGATGAGGTGAGATAAATCCCTGGTTTCTGCTTTCCTTTCACCTCTGGGCTCTTTCATTTGAGTATCATTTCAATACATCTCCTGTACCTCTGGAAAGATTCCAAAGCCTTCGTATTCCTCCCTGAATTTCATATTACTGGCGTTTCAAGCACTGGTTTAAGAAGCTGCTAAAAAGCAACTTTGACCTTAAGGAATCAAAAATAATTCCCTCTCAATATTAATTGAAGAAAATGAATGCCAAATCCAAATTCTGACCTCTTACATGATAGAAACAATACAGGGCTGCCTGGTCAGCCATGAGCTCTCTCTTACAAGACATTGAGGTGGAGCTTTAGTAATCAGAAAAAATCATTTTCATGCCTGAGTGACATTACTTTGTTGCATTTGCCCTTCAAGTCCTTTGAAAGAAAAGAGAAAGTTCTCAATGCCTTCAAGCTATGATTGGAATCAGAATTTATAATGCTTAGGGCATGGTGAATATAAGCAAAATTTGATGCACAATTTAAAAGCAAAATGATAATAAAAAGTATGTGATTATTCCATTCAAGGAGTATCATCTTAAAATACACTAAATACACTTAAATACACTACTATATGTCAGTCATCTACCTAGCTGCAAACACAATTAAGTGTTGGATCGGTAATTTTCAAACTCTCTGTTTAAAATAAGTGAATGCACTATTTAGACAAAACAAGCTGAACATTCCTCAAACATCCTAATGTGATACGTCATTGCAAATTGAAGCAGGCTTGATATTCTGAAGCAAAATAAGGCCAAAGTCAAATACCGTTGTGCTAGATGCACAAGGTCTGTGTATGCCACCAATTACATGTCTACAGAACATGCCACAGGCCATTTGCCTTACTTAAAGGGACTGAAGAGAGGGATACAACCAGAAAGGCAATTAATTCATTACTGTAGTTTAGAAACTTTACTTCAATCCACTCAATATTTAGGTTCTAATTTTCTGGTTTTGCATGCACAAATTGAAGCGTCAACAGGTATTAATATAATTTTTATTATAGATTGGTGTGGATGCAATCTGTCGCTTAAGTACATTCAGTAACACTCAGGAATACTGTCTATTCCAAAGCTTTGTGAGGTTCTTAGATGAGAAAACAGACAAGGGCAAAGATTATTATTATTAGTTTAACAGGAAAACAAATCTCTAAATTCACAATTTTGCAAATTCCAATATCTAATATGTGACATTAGCTGCAGGAAGGAGCATAAGAAAAATTATCAGACTATGTTGGTCTGTTCCTCAGTGGGTATCTTCTTGATCTCTGCAAAAGATTGCCTTAAACCTTGAAACACAGAACTTTATATACCTTCAAAAGTTGTGATAATTATGATAATTCTGTTAGATACTTTCATATCTATACAATTACTCACTTCTCTTTTGAATCGTCTTCAATTTGTGGTCTCAATGACACTCAATAGCAGTGTGTTTCACAGTTTTACGTTTCACAAATTATTAAAAAACCCACCAATTTACCGATCAACCTTCAGTGAATAGTGTAATTAAATTGAAAATATTGTCATGTTCAATGAGACAGGAAAACAAAACCTCTCGTCTTTCTGTTTCAGTCCATAATACACTAACATCATGTCCACTCTTGTCTTCTAGGGCCAACTGTTTTTGTGAAAGACAACCCGCTCTTCCTCATTTTCATCTCCATTCCTCCATTACTCTCTACCCTACTCTTTATTCATATAATGGCTTTGATGATTTTTTTTACTACAGCTTTACCAAACGTAGACTCTTCCTTACCTTAAATTCAATTCTCCAAATTTGCTTGCAGACGCAAAGCAAATGAGACAACCTCTTTTGAGGGATCTCATGTCCAAAACAGAATAATAGATGGGACTGAATGATAAAAATAGAGTAGAATTGATTAAATCCCTAAAAGCTAGTTTTTGTTCAGCGCATGCAGAACATTCCTCCATGCCTTCCCCCTTATGACAGTTTGTTCTCACATATTTTCAATTTTGAAACTTTCTACAGTGGTAGCCACTTATTTAAATGAGATTCAACAATGTATCATATGAGTGACTTATGATTGTATGCATAGAACTGCAGGGAAGCAAAACAAACAAACAAAAAAACCAAAAACTGAATGTTACTGCTCTTGGCAACATCATTATTATAACTATTTATTGACCTGACTCCAATAATAATAAATAATACACTTTCACATTGGGAAAGAATATACGTATTTCCAATATGAACAAAGTATGCTTATGTTTATCACACTCACTCTAAAAGTTTTAAATATTTCTTTGTTTTAAATCTGTGGAAGAAATTAATATAAGGCTGATCCTTTGAGAATGGGAGTACATTCTCTTTACTACAAGGCACTCACAAACAGATTGATTCATATAGGACAAACCTTTCGTAATAAATGAGTCAACTGCTATTGTGTCGTCATGTTCACTGTAATCACTTGGCTCTTTTAATACTGCAACAAGAGAAATGTACTACACTAGAATGTCTTGATATTGGCAAAAAAATTACCCGGCCAGAACTGAACAACTATGCCTATTTTAGAAAAGATTTTCAGGACAATTTGAACTACATGCATGTCCTGGAACAGATTATTACTCACACCAGGGTGACCTGTTCTTTAACTGGGGTCTAAGCATGCTTCCCATCAGAAAGCCAGGTACAGGCTGTCCAAATGTGCATCACCTTACTACAGTGAGTGGATTAAAAATAGCAAGGATGGAAGAATGGGCAAGAAGGAGAGTGGAAAGAATATGAAAAATATTTATTAGAATTTCAGCATAATTTACCTATACACAAAATCTCAAACACTTCTGAAGATCCAAAATGTTTTAGGCAATTTCTTTTAAAATAAAATAATAATTTAAATACAGATTTCAAACCTGAGGGCAACAGAATTGCAGACATACATGCACAGCATGTCAGGGAAGTATTGGAACTTTGGGAAAAAAAGGAAATGCACTTTTATAGGCTCTCGATCCTTACTGAGATTTAAAGAATTGCCCATCACAAATATTTTAAAATATGTGTTAGTTAATTGATAAGCAAAGAAAAAGTGTACAAAATGCTTTTCTCCTGTTCAAACTTCAATACCCAACTTAATCTTCAATGCGTGTCCATTCTGGACAGATTTACTGGACAGCATGTACAATGCATGCAGTTACCTTTGTGGATGACTGTGAAGTGTGTGTACAAATAGTTTCTGTTATACTGTTTTTGTCTCTTTTCCCAAGATCACTTTATACAGATTGCTTGGGTCTATCTATTTATATATAACTTTCACAGGTTACTTTTGCCAATAGAGTGTCATTCATCTCAATTACTCAAGGTCTCTATCCCTTATCTTATGCAAAAAAATAGTGCCGAAAACTTCAGTAGGATGATTTGCAACAGTTGATGGTTATAGTGACAAGAAGAGTTTAACAAAAGAAGGTTATTTCAGTGCCCAACCTGGAATGGGTTACAGTATGTCTCTACTAAGGTACCGTTGCTGTGCTTGTATCTCGTGCTGGCCATGAGCCAGCTCCAATACAGAAAATGCATGACTATGTTAGTGAAACACTAAGTCCCAGATAATATACCCTGAGTCCCCTCGGGAATTAACAACTCAGGCCAGGTGACCTTACTAGCATCACCACATAACATTTTGTTAGCTCGAGACATTGGTAGATTACATCCACATTTCTCCTTAACTGACTGTGTTGTTAGTAGTAATTTCTGGTTCCTAAGTCTATGGGCAGTACTGCTTCAGCTTGATGGGTAAACTGGGTGATCGCAACCAAAACTAAAGTAAATCATCAAAGAAAAAAGATCTCTTCTGCAGTGTTTCTTTCTCTTTACATGTTTTAGCTTCCTTATTAAAGCCTGTGCTTCCTAGGCCGAATGTTTCTGCCATCTGTAGTACAACTGAATTGAGGACACCAGTTCCAATTTTGCCAATAGGGCTCCTTTTCAAGGGGCAAAGTACTGAGAAGGAATTAATTTCCACCCTTCCCTCATCTTTCTTTCACAAAAAAAAAAAGCAAATGAAACACAGTGGTAGAGGTGATTTGTTCATTAGAGTTTAGCAGAACATTTCTGCAGCTTGAAAACAAATTCCTCTTTCCAGTGTTTGATGTGCCTCCCACAAGGCCAGGGAGGTGGGGACAGCTTTTACCTCTAACAGCTTAAATGAGATCAAAAGGAGCAAACTAGCAGTTAAAAAATTGAAAATTTGCTAAAGAAGAGAAAGGAAAGAGGTTCTTCTTGAATTCCCAGTTACATCAATGCCCTGCAGGAATTAATTTGAGTGGCTGTGTTTTTGAGACTTTCTCTCTCTCTGCAACATGATTTCTCTTGACGCTATTGCAATGCACACATGCATTAACTTACTGGTGGCATGCTTCACTTTTTGCCTTTGAAAATCATCTAGATTCTGCAAAAGCAAAATCTCTAAAAGCTCTGAAGACCAATTCTTCTCTGAAAAGTAACTCCAGCAAAAATCATCCCAGTATTCCACCCTTGTCCCTTCATGATACATCCATGAACTCTGCTCCATTTACAACCAAACTAACCTCTCTCTCTCAAAAAACCAACAGCATTTCCTAAAAATTTACTTGATATCAAGCAGGATTTGTACATGGCTAGGTCTCTGTAATCCTACAGCACTATATTGCCATCTTTTACAGGTTGTGCTCTCACTCAGAGGTGCTCTGTTTTCTCACTGCAGCTAGGAATCTAGATTTTGCAGTACTGGATCAGATAGAAGAGTCATCAAGCTTAATGCCCTTCCTTCAACAGCACAGAGTAGTAAATACTCTAGAAAGTGAAAACAATCCTGACTGATATGGGATGATATGACATTACAGCTCTCATCCTGAGCTGATATAACTAGAAACCAGCTGAAATCTGGAAGTATGACATTATAAATTCCTCCTGAAACTTATATAGAGAGTTTTGGTAACCCCAGATGTTCTTTTATTCAGTGTCAGTCCCTTTTTGAGACTTGTAAAAATTACTTTCCTTCAAAGGCTGCAGTTTTCAAAGAATTATTATCCATGTTTTATTGAGAAAGCACATTAGCTGTCTGTTCTAGACACTTTAAAAAAAAAAAATTACTACAATGATTAAAGTACACTAAAAGCATTTGTAGATTATATGAGCTATAAGGGTGTATAAGCACTCTGTTGGACAGGATAGGATTTCAACATGATTTTGATAAATTGAAGAAATGACTAAAAAACAAGAAGACAAAATTCAATAAAGAAAAATGCAAAGCACTGCTGTTAGAAAGGAGAAAAAAATGCACAGATACAAAGTGAAGAATAACTGGTTAGCAGTGATACGATACAAAAGGATGTGGGAGTTGTGATGGATCTTAAATTGAATATGAGTCAGTAATGCCCCACAGTTACAAAAAAAAAAAAGCAACTCAATCTGGTTTGTCTTAACAGAAATTACTTATATAATAAGGCAGAGATATAATAATGCAAATTCTAGTTGACTCTTGTGAGGCCCCAGATTTAGGACTATTTTAGATTGTGGGGACACCACACTTTATTAAAGATGTAAAAAATGGAAAGAAGGACAGAGAAAAACAAGCAGGTTAAAACAAGGCTTAGAAAATGTGTATAGTAGAAAAGCTTGAAGAAACTGAATTTTTTTAAAGAAAAGGTTCAAGGACACAAAAAGACAGTCTTCCAACTTATAAAATACTGTCAAGCAAAGGATAATGAAAAAGAATTCTCCGTTTTACCTGGGGTGAGCAAATATTGTAGGAAAATTTGCTTACATTTTCAGCAAAGATTAACAATTAGTGTATGGGAGAGAATTCTACAGTGACTTGAGTGCTTGGACAGGACTCTTATATCTTACAAAATCTCTTAGAGATTTTTAAGATGTGAATGTATGTTGAAAATATGCATTCCTTCCCTATTTGATTAAGACAGCCAATACACATTAAGACATGATAACAATAAACAGGTAAATTTTAGCAAGCTGGAAATTATTGTAAATATTTTTAATATATCTGTGTGTAAGGTATATACCTATATCTTATTAGCATGAGCTCTGTGGGACCAAAAGCAAATTGAAAAAAAAAAACCTCAAAGATGACTAATTCCATTCAAAGCACTCACTACAGTAGCATCAGCCTCCGATAATACCAGCAGTACTTCTCCAAATATATGAAATCTTCAGACGCCTACATTACCTGACTTTCACTGCAAGCAAGGCTTCACTGGCAGGATCTCTAAGGGCATCAGGTGGACTCTGTTAGTCACTATATTTTGTTATTCTGTCTTATGCTAATATAAAGAGACCTTCATGGGTGAGCAATTATTTTCCATGCTCACTAGGGACAAGACAAGAATAAATGAGCTTAACAGAGAACATTAGGTTTGATATTAGGAAAATACATATAATTATAGTTAAATGCTGAAAGCAGTGGCCCAGGGAAGCCATGGAATCTCCCTTCCACTTGAGCAAAGGGATAAAAAGTCAGGCCCTGGAAGTTTTGAGGACTGCATGCATTTGCTGTATGCCCACACCTTTGTTTCCATGAATGACCTACAAATCATAGAATCATAACACCAGAGAAAAATAGGGCTGGCAGGTAGCTGAAAAAATTGTTTATTTCACAGCAGAATAAACTATAGTTGTACACTTTCTACCATTAGTTTATCTAAACTGTTCTTAAAAACCTTCAGCAAAGGGGATCCTACAACCTCCTTAGGCAAGCTATTCTTATGTTCATACTCTTAAACCAGCATATGTACAAATCCCTACAGAAACAGACTCTACGACAATATCCAAAGCAAAGTGAAGCAAAACAGAGACAGAGATTTGGGGGAAATATTGCTATCAGCAACTTCTGATGTTATTTTTGATGCAATTGGTACTTTGGAAATGTTACTGATAGCAGAAATTATTGGCATATTTTCCTCAATCCTTGTTTTGCTAAATCATGAATCCCACACAAGGGAATAATTTAATCAGCATAAAACTGTAGGAAGCTAATTTACAGTCTGATCAAACTCATTATTACAGACAGGACTCATAGGGAGTGGACAGACTGTCTGAGCAGTGAATATAAGATTGGCCAGTATCTGGTATCCTGCAAACCAAGCCTTCTAAAATAAACACAGAAATGTAACTTTCTGCAAGAATGCACAATTTTTAAAAGCTTACTATATTTTTCCAATTTTGTTGCCACTTGAGAGCAGTAAACTCCCATTAGTGGGAGATGAAACAAAAAATAACACTAAGAAAGATGTACGAACAGAAATCCATTTGTTTTTAAAATATGCTAAGTTAGCTAAATATAATTTATGTTACACAAGTGACAAAAATAAGTGTCTGTAGCATATGGATATGGTCACTTGTGTTGGTGTTTGCTTTTTTGTGCTGATGATAAAAAACATACATCTGCTTGAAACAGATGCACTCTAATATTGCCTTTAACTAAATTCTATAGTGTATGTCTGTGGATGGAAGAGCCAATAAGCAAAACTGCCCCTTTTCAGATTTTGTAGCATCAAGGGAATTTTCTTTCCAGAGTGTGAATTTTTTGAATACGTAGTGTAAAGCGCGATGCTGTGGCTGACATTGATTTTACAAATAACTTACATAATACAGGGTATTAATACCATATGTGCTAATACAACAAGCGTTAAGAACAGACGTTTTCCTCAATAATATTTTCAAGTAAAATTGTATCCTACAAAGCTGAATGTTTACTGCACACATGCATCATAACTGCATTTTAATAATCTCATTTTAATTGACTTTCAGTTCAGTGAACAAAATAAAAAAAAACAACCACAATATCTAACTACTTAAAAGAAGAGTCAGTCTTACATATCCAGTGATTTCTTTCTTTCTTTCTTCCTCGATCTACAGCCAGACAGATTGAAGTGGGGAAAAGAAACAAAGCCAGGAAATATTTCTCAGGTTATTGTGAAATGACTCCAAATTGCTTTTACACTAATATTCCACCACAGTCGTGCAAACATTAATTGTATGTAAACATGATGCATCTTTCAAAACTATATGGTAACCAGCGACAACATTCTTTCTGAAGTTTATTAGTCATCAACAAGACTTTCAAGTTCTGGCACCAACTCATTCTAGTAAAAGAGCACTAGATGCTGTTAAAAAAATCAGAACTTTTTTAATAGCTTATTTTTATTGGCTTATATTAAAAATGTATTTTTTTCCTAATCCACGTTAATGATGAATCCATTGCTACCATTTTTGGCATCTCAGGAAATCTCAATTGCAAAGCAACAATAGTTGTTTTAATTATTTGAAAGACAAAAGAGAATTATTGTTTTTTTCTACTCTATTTGCCAGTGTCTTCATTACAGGTAGCTAATAGCTAAGGTATTGTTATCTATTACACCAACAAATACTTAAGAATTATTTATACTTCCTAGAAGCTGTAGACCAGGATCCCAAGATCCCAGACTAAGTCCTGAACACACACACACACACACACACACACACACACACACAGAGTGTGCTGCTGGTCAGTATGACTACTAATGCCATCATATTCACAGGAATACAACCATCTTTTCTTAGGCTAAAAAGAGAACATGTGCTGTGAAACTCAAATGCTCCTGCTGAATGGATGCATGACTGCCCATAGTTTGACCTGGATGTGTATATATCATATACGCTTTCAGATCCAGGGACACTGGATGAGATTTTCAGAGGCCTGGTCTGGCCTACATGTTGAACCCCATGAAGTTCACACACTGGCCTCTCTAATCCATGAGTGTCTGGAGAAGGAGACGATCTAATACCCATAAATTTCCTGGTGCCTAAATAAACTGATGGATCTGTGTGCTGGTTTTGGCTGGGATAGAGTTAATTTTCTAGTAGCTAGTATGGGGCTGTGTTTTGGATTTGTGCTGAAAACAGTGTTGATAACACAGGGGTGTTTTCGTTACTGCTGAGCAGTGCTTACACAGAGTCAAGGCCTTTTCTGCTTCTCACACCACCCCACCAGTGAGTAGGCTGGGGGTGCACAAGGAGTTGGGAGGGGACACAGCTGGGACAGCTGACCCCAACGGACGAAGGGCATATTCCATATCATATGACATCATGCTCAGCATATAAAGCTGGGGGAAGAAGAAGGAAGAGGGAACGTTTTGGAGTGCTGGAATTTGTCTTCCCAAGTCACCCTTAGGCGTGATGGAGCCCTGCTTTCCTGGAGATGGCTGAACACCTGCCTGCCGATGGGAAGGAGTGAATGAATTCCTTGTTTTGCTTTTCTTGCGTGCGCAGCTTTTGCTTTCCCTATTAAACTGTCTTTATCTCAACCCATGAGTTTTCTCACTTTTACTCTTCACATTCTCTCCCCCATCCCACTGGTGGGGGAGTGAGCGAGCGGCTGTGTGGGGCTTAGTTGCTGGCTGGGGTTAAACCACAACAATCTGAATATAAAATAGGATATAATGAACATAGTACACACATACATATATAAAAAAAAAAAAAAGGAAGAACGAAACAAGTACTCCTGGATTTTCTCCGTTTTGCAAAACTGAGTCTTCTGTAAAAGTTTAACAGTTAGATGTTTTGTTTTCAGGTATCAATAACTCAGATTTGCTTTAATAAAGTCTTCTAGAACCCATTCAAATACCTAAAGTTTGATTCTATGCATTTAATTTTGCTCCTTCTCCTCCAAAAGGAACAATTGGTAAGGGTGTCCAAGACTTTAAGAACAGAGACAATAGTTTAAGTTGACTCAGTGTTTACAAGCCCATTACATTTCACAGAAATACATCTTTATGAGGTCTAAAGAAATTAAAACACCTTAGAAATCTTAAACAGTGAGATGATTAGATGATATAAATCTAGATGATCTTAGTAGGCAATTTTTAACCTACACAGTGTAGACAAAGATATACTTCTATACTATGGGCATGTTCAACAAAATAAAGCAAGCAAACATCCAAGAAGCATGCTTTTCTGTATGAGTACCAAATACTCATTCATCCTATGCTATATCCTTAAACTGTAGATTAGAATGTTTTCTATTATTTTGGAAGAAAGAGGATATAAGAAATAGAAGACACAGTGAATTTTGCATCTTTTAAAAAAATAAGTAAACAAACAATCAGAAAACTCTTTCCTGAAGATTTGAAGGATGTGTTTGGCTGTATTAAAATAAAGTTGAAAGAGCACAGTAATATCATTATAGGCAATCTGTTCTCTCCCTAGCCCCTGGAGACAGAGGATGAAGAGGAAACTCGGAAGATCATATATTTCAAGGCCAGAAGACAAAACTATGAGCATCAAAACCAGTATACTGAAAAAATGTAACAAGAAATTCATCATAGCCTTTCTTCTTAAATAAATAAATATCCAAAATTCTTCTTTAGAATCTCCACATATTCTAAATGTCATAGCTATTCTGGGGTAGATGAAAGTAACTAGCTGAAAGGAAAGCAATATAGTTTAGTTTGCTTTAGATTGCTTTTTATTTATGAGAAACCAGCTATCACTTTTTGACATATGTAAATAATTATTTAAATGCAAAGCACTCTGAAAAAAGAAAGATGTTAGCTAAGGACATTTTCTCAGTAAGAAAAACTAGAAACCCTACTGAGGGCCGAGGATAATGCAGTGGGTAACCGTGTTCTCCATTTCTAATTTGACTGGTTTTGAATATCTTACTTTTCTGTTCCAATATATATAATATAATTTTATAATTCAGTCCTTTGGAAGGGCTTTTTATGTGTTTTTCTCTTTTTAATAAGTTTAACAGGCCTGAATACTTAAGCCATTGAATTTCACTTAATACCAGGAGTTACAAGTATGGCCCCAAGTTTTATTGTCTGATTGCTTCATGTTCTGTCTCTGGAAGGTTACTTTTTTCTCACGTTTGCACTTTCTAGCTGTATTCTGGACTACAGTTATTAAAATTCATTTACAGGCAAGCTCTTTCAGAAATGTTAGCCTACGATTGATGTAAGCTACTGAACATTTTTTAATTCCATATTTGTTGCTCCAGGATACCGGTTAACAAGTTATTTTATGACTTGATTCCAGCATGGCACAATATTTCAATGAACAAAATATTGTTGCCAAGCCCTATTTAGTTCTGAATATGAATTCGTGAACCTCAAATGTCTGGAGTTGAATAAGAGATAACCTACAAGGCTGGCAGACTGCCCTGTATCATATAGATGACTTTTCCACTTGTCGCATGCCATTCCCTGGTATAGCTGCTTCCATATTCAGAACTAAATTGTCCCTTTTGCTTCCCATTTCTAGCTTTGCATTTGCAGTTACTTTTATATACAACAAACGTGGTAGTGATGAACAACAGAACTGTTTGAATAAGTACCCACCTATGAAGGTCAACACCTGGATGGAAAATAAGTGAAATGAAGGCTACTGTCTTGAATGCCTGATCCATCAAAAATAAACAGTGGCATACAGAAAAGCTTCTGTCCTATCTTTTATAGAATATATTTCTCCTATTAAGTTGAATCTATCTCATGTTACGCTGCATAGAAATCACTGATAACAAGGATTTTGTTAGGTAAAATGAAAAATATGTAATTTTAGTGTTTCCTTGTTAATTTCAATGAATTATCTTAAATAGAGAAATTTAAATCAATTGATCTATTAAACTTATGTCTGTGCTAATTGGCCTCACAGGCTGTGTGGTGGGACAGGTCATGCAGACACCTGCATTTAACTCAGTTTTAAAGTTTGCTTTGACATTTACTTTTATGCTTCAGGTGCTGTGATTAAATAGAAATGATGAATGTGTGCTGTAAATGACTACTCAATTGTCTGGGGTACAATATTACCACTTCTCCGGCATGACCTCTAACTAATTTCCTCTATCACTTTCTCTCCTGATTTATTCAGAGTAGTCATTTCTGACCCCCAGATATTTCTAAATCCCCACATTTTTCTCTCCGTTCAGCTATTGCTCCCTCCCCACAGGAATTCCATTCACTTTTTTAATCAGCAGATATAATTGTGAAAGGTGTTAGACTTCCTACAAGCATTAGATACTGAGGTATTGCCTGTTTCAATTGCTGTGGGACAAATTTATACCAGCTTATCCTAGACATACCCAGGTTAGATGATGTCTACATCAGAGCTACTCGGCTCGGCTTCCCTTATAGTCCAGAGAGGGAAATAATCACTTTTGGACATAATTTGTCCTATTCTAGACTGAGATGAATAGTGATCTACAAATGTTTACTTCTTATAAGTGACCATCAGGGGAGCAAAACATTATTAGATTGGGTATGGATGTTAAACTTTCAGTGAATAGATCTGATATATATGTTTATGTCTGGTCAGATAATAAGATAATCTTACTCTTTCCAGATTCTCAGAGATACAAAGTACTAGTAATTGTACGGGTTGGATGGATTTCAGATGAATTTATTTCCCCTTAAAAAGGGAAAAGGAAGACAAGACAATAATATCAAAGTAATTAAGATTCTGTTGTTCATTGTCAAAGAAAGGAAATTGTCAAGAGCCTCATAGACAGGTAAGTACAGAGCTACTGTACAGTCTTCCTGGCTTTCTTATTTTCTTTTTGGTAGAACTAAAATTGATTTGATTTTAATTCCACTTATCCAAGCCAGATATCCAAGTTATGTCTACACTGTTCGTATCATTGCACTGAAAATGGCACTACTTAGGGATTTAGCCCTGAGTCTACAGTTGTCCGTATTGTGGACAAGCTGAGCATGTTTGGTCTTCTAGCCAATGTGAACTCATCCTGAACTCTTGCTGCTAAACCCACCTGATCTTGTGAGTCACAGTATCCTAACACTCCAATGAGTAACTTCAGATGCCTTCAGGATAGGACCTTGCTTTTCCCAGCTCTACAACATCAAAACTACAAAAAAGAAAATACATTTGATCCTTGGGAACATTCTGTATTCCACCTGAAACTGAGTTTTTCCCTCTGCTAATTGTAGCAGGCCATCCCAGAACCAGTTCTCATATGTTCCCACGTCCAGGCAGCAAAGGTGAGGGCTGGAAACGTGTGGGGGGCTGCTCCAAATGGCACTGAAAATGTAGCCAGGCAGTTAGGACCTTTTATGAAGAAAAAAGTCAAGGAATTTAAAACACAAAGACTTAGACAGTCACTTTGTAAAGAAGTGAGGAAGCCTTCCTGCCTAGAACTGGGAGAGGCTCAGGAAAGTTTAAAGAAAAGGCTTCAGAGGTGAGCAAAATGAACAAACTGGATTCAATGACTATATAATCGTCACTGAAGAGATTCTTTATTCTGCCACACTCTACTTTTCCGCTTTCAGAAAATGAGTGATTCTTTCTTCATTTGCAATGGAATTTATCTTCTGATTTATGGTAATAAAACTAGAGCTCTTGATGGAGTATTTAAAATCCCTGAATAACTCGTTATGACATTTCTTTTTACTTTTTATTTCCTAAATAATCTTCACAATTGACTGTAATTTGAATCCAAGAATTGATTTTGAGTAATTATCTTCCATTGTGCAGTCAGTAAACACTTTAGATTCTGTTTAAGGTGTGCATACACTCTTAACAATGAATTCTGGAAGACAAACATGGAAAAGACCATTTTAGATGATGCTCTGAATGGCTGCATTATTAGCATGCACAGTAAATTTCTGAGGACCAGTCTTAAAAACTGAGTTGTGAGAAGAAACTATTCGGTATTAAACAATATTTCATTTCCTATGGTATCACCAATTTTTTTTTCCTTCTACTATGTTCTGCTGATTCTATGCAGATCATTATTGCTATCACAATTTTAAAATCATTCCAGATAAAAGGGACATTATCAATGGATTAAACAGATCGACATATTGCTTGGACATTTTCATTTGACAGTGTGATTTATTTATTTATCACATTTGACAGTTTAATTTATTTTACAAAATCAACATGTTATTTTGTATTTCCTGACTACTTGGGACTCAAACCTCTGGTAGGGACAATTATTCTATATTTCTGTATTCTGTATTCTGGACAGAAGTCTTCTACTCAGCCACCAACTTTATTTTGAGACAGGACTGACTTCTATTCCATATCTCTTAGTATTCAGAAGAAGCTGATCTTCAATCAGAAACCTGTCATTAACAAGGAAAAATGTCTTTGAGGAATATGACCAACTCCAAATTAATTCAAAACACTTTGGTTACACAGTAGATTATATAGGGCAAAACCAGTTGCCTTTGTCAAGATTATTTTGTCCTGTGAGCAGCAACATAGTCAAATTTAACCAGAATTATAATTTCATTTTGAGGTACATACATTGCTCAGGAGACCTGAATACCACAAACTTCATCGAGGCATTGTATTTCCAGACTAGCAAAATCTGAAGGCTCTACAAAGACCCTGTAATCCAAGCACCAGATATCCAGCATGTGTTTAGGACAGATGGTTAGTAGGGTGGCAACAACAGTTGATTAAATAGGCAACAATATTAAAATCATTCCAAATATAGCTTTTAGGGAAATATCTACACACAGATATTCTGTTTAGATTATTGCATTTATCTACATAATCGTTGGCCAAAGCTGTTGATATGACCCAGTTTTGCACTTACATCCTTCCAGCTGGATATTGTTAGTAATACATTCTTAATCCGGTTCGTAATCTGTGGTAAATGGTTAGATTTAAATTCTCTGATAAATGTAAGGGTCTTATTTGAGTTTCATGAAGCGTGTTTGTCTTCTCACATAAACAGGTTAATGTGAATAAGAGATCTGTATACTCTGAGGGAAACGGTGCAGAACCTTTGTTGGATTTCTGTTTGAATAAATCCATACCCAGTTCTCAGCATTGTAAAGGGGCTTTTAGTGCAAAGTACTTGTATAGTTCTGCCAACCTATCCTAAGTACAGTTTAGGACTTCTCCTACTTGTCTCTGTAGGGGAGCTGAATAACTTTGATATAAAATCAGTAGCAGATTAAAATTTTTGTTCATTTTTTGAAGTGGTGTGGCTCATTATTACTCAGAGCAGCCTAAATCTCTACTGATACTAATTTTGGTGCCACTTTCAGTGGTCAAGCATCAGCACTCTGGTGGGAGTAAAACACCAAAAGGCAAGTGTTTGACTGGCATTTCTCCCTGTTAGGGATCAAACTAGAAAGGAGATTAGAAAATCTCTGATCAGAGCAACATTTTGGATCTGTCTTACTTCCTTCTTCCTCCCCACTTCAGCAAGAGTTAAGTGGTCAAAAATGTGGAGAAGCAATGCTAAGTATTTCTTTATACATCATGTCTGTACTTAGCATTTCCTGTGAGGTAGAAGTGATCAAATGTCATCTTTCCTCCAACTGCTAATGCGTGTCTAGTTGTTACGCGATGTAAACTATGCATGCCTTTGAGGGCCATTAGACCTATGAGAACTTTGCAGAAATTTCCTATTCATTTCATCCTTATCTACCTCCTCCTTAAGTTTAAGTCACTGGTATTTGGTTGGTGATTTATTTTTACAGGGAATGAGAATCTTGATGACAGTGTTTTCTGTTTCCTGATGCAACAATATGTACAGCCGTGCCCATTAACATATGGCAGACATTTAAGCCTGTAGCATTTTATAATATTGCTGGCTGGTTTAGCACATATGTTGAACAGGGAAGAGGAAAAGATCTATCCTTTTGAACCTGTAGGGAGAAAAAGGCTTCTCATTATTGACAGTATTGTCACATCTGAGATTTATCTAAGAGAAAAGACTATAATTGTGGATGATCTGTTCTTTCAATTGCTACTGAATATGTCAGATAATATCGTGGTATCCCATGGAAAACGTTGTTACAAACAATGAGTAGATATGAGAGGAACAGCATGGATGCCTTTGCTCTGTCTTTGGCTAGGAAGAGATAATCTCTCAGGAAGAATGGCTATCTCTGTAGCAAAAGTTAAATATAAAACCTGATTCTGAATGTGGGAAAGTGGCATAAGGCAAATGCTGCAGGAAATAGATAGCAACTATTGTCAAGACACTTAGTTAGGCACGACCGGCGATGAAAACAGAAGAATACCTAAGCATCAGCGTCAGCAAGTGCAGAATGTCTGTGCTGGCTCTCAGAGCATATTAAAATATCTTTTAAGTAAGTGCAGTGTCTGCTAATCTATTTTCAGTTTCCTGACAAACTGCAGGCATTCTCAAAAAAATTATAATCCAAACTAAAACAACCCTCTGCCCCCTAACAGAAAGAACAAATCTTCCCAAGTTATGCACTTGTCATTCAGCAGCCTGATTTTATTAGTGATGGTGTCACAGCCACTCGATTGTCTCTGGAGGACCTTAAAGTGTATTTTATTTTATGCAAAACATGAATCCCCCAAAGTCAACGACACAACAAAATACTAAACTCCTCCTTTTGATATATGTCAGCTACACTGTTTCATACCTGTAATTAAGTGTTTGCTGATCCCATGATGTAACTTGCTTGAATAATAATGAGATAATAGAGGACAGTGGAGCAAGTATTAAGCAACTTTACAACTTTTCTGGTAATATTACAGCATAACAATACAATAATTGCATTCTACACCTAATGGACTTTTTGAACAGTTCACATTGTTTTCTTCCATCTCCAGGAGCCCAGAGAGACACCCAGAATTATCTTCCTTACGTTCCCGAGACATTATGCTGCCTCGCCTTGCAGCGATGAGCCTCACCTGAGGCTCCCATGGCTCACAAGAGCAATGCCTCTTGTTGAGAGGCTCACTGTACAAAGGAGAGAGGTGACCGCGTGTCTCTCTACAGCGCTTTCTTTACAACCCTTCACAAAACAGAATATTCATGTCAGGCTAACGAAAAGGCCATTGACTTGAATTAGATACTTTTTACACGTTTCATTATACGGTTTCATCACCAGAAATTAAAAGATAACAGCTTTGCAATATTGAGGAGAAATAACAGCTACAGTGCTGCCAGTAGCACGATGGGTGCAAGCGTATGGCCAGAACCCAAACATTGCTGCTCCTGAAAGATATACGAATCAAACTGAAAGGTGTGAAAAAATTAACTAGGAAAGATTTTTAGAAGCTGTAGTTAGACTTCGTGATTTGTGTATTTGTCTGATAATTGCATCTCATACCGAGGTCTAGAAAAATTACGGCAATACAAAGTATGATCTTAAAATTGCAGCTGTACAGGGTATCATTTCAAAGGTGTTTAACATCTGCATGTATGCAGCTGTGATCATAAGCCTAAAGTTCTTCCTGAGATAGGTGGTAGGACAGAAATAAATGTGCAATTCACAGTACTGAATTATAATGCAGTTGTAAAAAGAGAAGTGCTAACGTTGCTATATTCTGTTTCCTTGAAACAACTCTGAAAGTCAATTCATTTGAGGAACACAACTTGTCATGGCTAGCTAGTTAGGCCTGCAGAATTCAAGGTGCTGGAAAAAGCATTCCTCATGCCCAGTTTCTATTTAACCTATTAAGCTGAGATGTGCCCAGCTTTTGATGTGACATCTTGAGGCTTACAAAGAGCAGAAAGCAGCACAGTTACAGAGGGATGAATGTCACAGATTGCTGCCATATCTACAAAGGAATCAGATCCCAGTGTTTTTGACCTCCTGCTTTTTTTGCTTTTGATGGCAATCAGCTAACTGTGGCATTAACCTTTATAATAATAATTATTGTTTTTAATTTGCATGCTTGGGGAAGGTAAAAAACAAAAAATCATACATTATCTAAAAGACACTAACTTCCATTTCTTGTGCCAAGCACAACCAAGATGTAAAGGAATATGTAAGAAATAGAACGTGGTGCTGGCATTGCATCCTTGTTTAGCTACTACGTGTTTATATAAACTACTTTCTGGCACATAAAGATGTCATTCCCTTTGTTGTATTTATTCAAGTCTAGAACTTCCAAACCACGGTGAAGAACAGGACACAAAATTCACATTAATTTCAGAGCAGGTAATGGAGAGAATTTTTAAAACAATTTTGAAGACTGCAACTCATGCCTCCACCTCTGACAGGCCATGTTATTTACAGCTTGGAAGTAAAAGTAGAATTCGGGTCAGGCATAAGACACAATGTACACCCTTTATCCAGATTTTTGTGTGATTTTGGAGAATAATAATTGGACCTGTGAGTTCAAAATAAAATGTTTGCATTTCAAACAATGAGTTAGGTGACATGAAATGGGAGCAGGGACCTGTTTCATGTCAGTGATCTTTCATGTTTATTCAGAGAAGTTGATGCTGCCTGCATTTTGTTCTTTTTACTTTTGCTCATGTGCGTACTGCTTTGTGGCTATAGAAACAGCAAAGAAAACTAGTCGGTTACTTTGAAATCTATTGTTCAGATGTTTTCATCTTTTTTTTTCTTCCCCCCCCCCCCCGATGTTACTTCTTTGCTCATTTCTCTGATCTGCTCATTTCTCTGGTCTGAAGCTTTGAAGCTGGGGAGTAGAGGGTTTTTTAGTGTTATTATTTTAGTGCAATATTATTTTAGGGAAGACAAAAAAACCTGCCTTCTTCAATTATGCTTTAAATTTCCAGAATGGACAAGTCAGATGGTGAATATCTGCTTTCTCATCTGAGTCCATGAGCAAGCATAGTCCCATGCTCACAGCTAACGAGGGGAAGGAGAGAGGGGAAGAACAGATGGGGTGCAGGAGACAGGGGGGGAGCCAAAGCTGTGCCACAGTGCAGCATGCCAAGCAGCAATTTGGTCTGCTCCATGAACTGCTAATTAGCAAACAATCAAAACAACAATATACACAGTGGTGTCAATAATCTCACAGTTATGGGAATTATCCCATGATCTAGTAAGATTAAATGAGAATTTTGCTGTTAACTATTTTATCCTCTTTGAAGAAAATGTTCTTATGTTATTGCTTTGTTCAGTAAATCTTTCAAGATGTTGCTTTTATTGTTTTTTGCTTAGATAGAAGTGTAAGTGTACACATCACTTTACAAAACATGCTGAATGACTAATACTTGTCTCAAAGAATTTGCAATGGAAATAAAAGACATCAAGAACAACAGTTCAGAAAACAGATGAGGTAATGTAAGGGGGAAAAAAAAGAAAAAAAAGAGAGAAACAGGATAGTTAGGCAAAGAAGAGGACTTTAATTAAGTATTTGCTAATGAGTTCTTGTAGAGTATCATCAGCACTGTTGTACAAAGACATTGCTGAGGCAGAAGCGGTCATATCTACATTGGGAGCTCTGCTGCACTGTAGGGATGCTGTGACGAGCAGCACACGTGGCTAAGGGGGCTGATGGGCACCTGCGTTTATCTCACACCTTTACCCTGTACCCAGTCTCACTAACAACAAAAAATTGGGGAAAACTTTTCTGAAATGAAATATAACCTCTAGACAGCACAGCTGTGCTGTGCCATTGCCACACGTGTCAATTCCTTAACCACTAATTGCAGCTCCAAAATCACTGGGGCAAGGCTTCCCAACAGCCCTGCCCTGATGACTGGCCCCAGACACAAATCCCTACAGCTCCTGCCACGAAAGTCCCCCTATGAATCTGGAAGCTCCAAGATTTTGGTTTCCTCAGAGCACCTGGATTTCCTCCTGTAGAAATAAGAACTTGGATCTATTTTGAACCTCTGTTTCTGGTGGCTTCGACGTTTACCTCTACATGGCAAGAAATACAATATGCTCTAGAGCCAGCTGCTCTGGAGTTGCTACCACAGCAGCCATGGGACATTCCCACTGGCAGACACATTTTCATACTTCAGGTAGTAAGAAGGACTAGGTTGAGGCTTTCAATATTTTGGTCTCACACTTGGTGGGAGGACTTCCTCTGGTTCTGCAGACCCAGAGCTTCCAGGCATTCCAGCCCCAGACCTTTTCAAGCAATTGTATCTACTTTTCATTGAATGCTTGTCAAGTTTACATTTATCCAAGCTTACAAAATACTTATCAGGATATCAAAAATACCAAAGTACCATCAGTTCTGCACAGAAACTAATAGATATAAGAAAAATAAGATCTTGTTCGATTCCTGCTGAGTCAGTATAAATAGTCTTTTAAACATCCATTAGTTTCTGATTACTTAGGGCCCAGTTAATCACTTTATCAATAAAACAGAAGTGTAGACGTTGCTTTCAGTGAAAATAGAAGTATCTTGTTTATGTTATATTTTATACAGCCATAGTTGTATAAATTTAGGTTTTAAAAAAAGTTGTCTGCATTTTTAACTGAAAGATCCCAGATGAAAAAGATACAGACTTTCTGCTTAGTTTAGTGTGTGTGATATTTTATGCCAGATGTAGTTATTGCTATGTATACATACTACGTTTTGGCTCCATTTTAAACTGTCTGGGAAGGGGGAGAGAGAGGAATTACACCCCCAGCTCTATTTAGTCCTTCCGTATTTTAATACAAAAATTGAAATAGATACTAATCCATCCCAAAACCATTTATTCAGTATGAAACACATCTAATTGTGTAAATTAGGCAGCAACTTCGTGTTTTAATTGAATACACAGAGAAGTCTTCTGGGGCAGCATTACTGCTCTGAAGTACCTGTTTAGCAAAGCAAGACAGCTTGCTCTGAGCGTTCTGGAACTGGGTATCTGTGCTAACCGTAACAGGAAATTATGGGATTTGATTAGAATTAAATGTTAATTACTCAATAATATTGAAGAAAAATAATCTGTAGTACTTAAGCTTGTTAGTTATGTAAAAGTCATAAAGGAGGTCTATTTATTAAGAGATTTAATTAAGCAAACATGTCTTCATGCCAATGTCAGCTTTCCAGTCTTATGGAACGACAGTCCAATGATTCTGCTGGCTGTACTTAGCTTGTTTGTTGTTCAGTTTTAGGTCTCTGTTCAGTAAAGAAGTCAAGAATGTGCCTAAGCACTAAAGAGATTTAATCTAACTCATTAAGACTTAAATTTAGGTGCATACTAAATATTCTGCCAAAGCAAGAACTAAATGGTGTAACCAGTGTGACGTTTAATCCAGCCTTAATTTTAAGCAGTTCCTCAAATTGTATATATACATCAAGTTGAACAAAGGATTTACTATAAGGCCTTTGACATGGTCACCAACAACATCCTTCTCTCTAAATTGGCGAGATATGGATTTGATGAGCAGACTGCTTGGTGAATGAGGAATTGGTTGGATGGACGCATCCAGAGGGTAGTGGTCAATGGCTCTACGTCCAGATGGAGATCGGTGACAAGTGGTGTCCCGCAGGGGTCCCTACTGGGACCAGTATTGTTTAATATCTTCATCAGTGACACAGACAGTGGGATTGAGTGCACCCTTAGCATGTTTGCAGACAACACCACACTGAGTGGTTGGCACGCCTGAGGGATGGGATGCCATCCACAGGGACCTGGACAAGCTTGAGAAGTGGGCCAATGTGAACCTCATGAGGTTCAACAAGGCCAAGTGCAAGGTCCTGCACCTGGGTTGGGGCAACCCCCAGTATCAATACAGGCTAGGGAATGAAGGGATTGAGAGCAGCCCTGCTGAGAAAGACTTGGGGATACTGGTGGATGAAAAGCTGGACATGAGCCGACAATGTGCGCTCACAGCCCAGAAGGCCAACCGTACCCTTGGCTGCATCAAAAGAAGCGTGGCCAGCAGGTCAAGAGAGGTGATTCTGCCCTTCTACTCTGCTCTGGTGAGACCCCACCTGCAGTACTGTGTCCAGCTCTGGAGCCCTCAGCACAGGAAAGACATGGACCTGTTGGAGCAAGTCCAGAGGAGGTCCACAAAAATGATGAGGGGGATGGAACGCCTCTCCTATGAGGAAAGGCTGAGAGAGATAGGGTTGTTTAGCCTGAAGAAGAGAAGGCTCAGGGGACACCTTATTGCGGCCTTTCAGTACTTACAGGGGGCTTATAGGAAAGATGGGCATAAACTTTTTAGCAGGGCCTGTTGCAACAGGACAAGGGGAAATGGTTTTAAACTAAAAGAGGGTAGATTCAGACTAGCTATAAGGAAGAAATGTTTTACAATGAGGGTGGTGAAACACTGGCACAGGTTTCCCAGAGAGGTGGTAGATGCCCCATCCCTGGAAACATTCAAGGTCATGTTGGACGGGGCTCTGAGCAACCTGATCTAGTTGAAGATGTCCCTGCTCATTGCAAGGGAGGGTTGGGCTAGATGACCTTTAAAGGTCCCTTCCAACTGTATCGGGTTTGCGTGGCAAGGTTTTGGTAGTGGGGGGGCTACAGGAGTGGCTTCTGTGAGGAGCTGCTAGAAGCTTCCCCTATGTCTGATAAAGCCAATGCCAGCCGGCTCCAAGATGGACCCGCCGCTGGCCAAGGCCGAGCCCATCAGCGATGGTGGTAGCGCCTCTGGGATAACGTATTTAAGAAGGGGGAAAAGAAACCCTGCACAACTGCAACCGAAGAGAGGGGTGAGAATATGTGAGAGAAACAACCCTGCAGACACCAAGGTTGGTGAAGAAGGAGGGGGAGGAGGTGCTCCAGACGCCAGAGCAGATTCCCCTGCAGCCCGTGGTGAAGACCACGATGAGGCAGGCTGTCCCCCTGCAGCCCATGGAGGTTAATGGTGGAGCAGATATCCACCTGCAGCCCATGGAGGACCCCACGCCGGAGCAGGTGGATGCCTGAAGGAGGCTGTGAACCCATGGGAAACCTGCGCTGGAGCAGGCTCCTGGCAGGACCTGTGACCCCATGGAGAGAGGAGCCCACGCTGGAGCAGGTTTGCTGGCAGGACTTGCAACCGTGTGGGGGACCCACGCTGGAGCAGTCTGTTCCTGAAGGACTGCACCCTGTGGAAGGGACCCACGCTGGAACAGTTCATGAAGAACTGCAGCCCGGGGGAAAGACCCATGCTGGAGAAGTTCCTGGAGGACTGTCTCCCATGGGAGGGACCCCACGCTGGAGCAGGGGAAGAGTGTGAGGAGTCCCCCCCCGAGGAGGAAGGAGCAGCAGAGACAATGTGTGATGGACTGACCGCAACCCCTATTCCCCGTCCCCCTGTACTGCTGGCAGGGGAGGAGGTAGAGTAAATCAGGAGTGAAGTTAAACCCAGGAAGAAAGGAGGGGTGAGGGGAAGGTGTTTTAAGATTTAGTTTTTATTTCTCATTATCCTACTCTGACTTGATTGGTAATAAATTAAATTAATTTTCCCCAAGTCGAGTCTGTTCTGCCCATGATGGTAATTGGTGAATGTTCTCTCCCTGTCCTTATCTCGACCCACGAGCCTTTCGTTATATTTTCTCTCCCTTGTCCAGCTGAGGAGAGGAGTCATAGAGCGGCTTTGGTGGGCACCTGGAGTCCAGCCAGGGTCAACTCACCACACCTACCCAAACTATTCTATGGTTCTATGATTCTATGATTCTATCTAATTAAGAAACATATATGGCTTCACCACTGTAGTATCTGAGCACCTCATAATCTCTAATATATCTCTGAAAGAATAGCGTCAATTCCATTGTAGAACTAAGACACAGTGAGACTGAAGTGAGACTAAACACTTGCTCATTTGGAAGAAGCCATATTCCAGCCTCACACGGCAAACATCCTTGTAGAGGATTTTATAAGAATTAGGAGCCGAGAGAGATATTCACAAAAGCCATCAAGCAAATCAGCATGAACAGTTAAGGAGAGAATGACATTCACTGATTATGTACTGAAACTCAGTTTCTGAGAAGACAATGCCACCATTGCCTTGACATTGTGCATAAATGGACCAAATGCAGCAGCTCTGAGACACTGTCAGAATACCTGACAGTGGCTGAGAGACTGTCACGGGAGACTGGATTCAAATCAGGGAGCTTTGAGTTCAGACGAGAGTAGGGATTTGAATTTCAATGAACTCCAGTGAGAATATAATCATATGGTTAAAGGCATGAGGTAGTCATACCTATTCCCCTTTCCTTAAGAAACTCACATCTACAACGTAAGGTCTCATCAGGAATAGGGAAGGACTAATATTTAACACACAGGACCTACCAGCTTTATGGAGATGATTTTTGTGGCTGTGGGCATCAGCCACAATAGAGGAACCTGGGCACTTCACTGATAGAGGGAACACGCAGACAGAAGTGCCAGTCTTGGACAACTCAGGGATTAGACAACAGCAGAGCTTTTTTGAATATAAGAAGTTGACTCTAAATTGTGCTTTATTACTCTAGCCTTGAGGGACCTTGCGCAGATCTCCCAGTTCTCAGATTGCTAGCCAAATCCCAAATGGTTTTTGGGATTTAAACAGAGACGTAAGAATTCCCACACCGACTCAGAGCCAAGCTTAATCTAACCTACTACCATGTGTCAAGTACAGACTTTAAAGAAAGTTTCCAGAAATCCCAGTATAAATACAATCTATCTAGCAAAACCTTGTGCCATTCAACAATTGTTCCAAACTTTTTTATTAGCATGATGTAAAGCAGCTACTGGGTTTAAAAAGGTAAACCAAGCTTGGATGCTTTTTTGGGGAGTGATAGATTTAGATCATGCTCAGTATTATTTGCTTGATAGACTGCCTGCACAAGGAAAAAATAAATACTTAGATGACAGTGAAGATTAATAAAAATTATTGATCCTCATCAGCCAGATCAAAGAGAAAAATAAGCTATTCTGAAAACTGAGTTATCTAAACTCTAAACTATTTTATACTGTAAGTAATGTCATGGGCCATCCATTTCTCATTAACACTTATAACAGCACAGTTTGGAGAAAATGTTTCATATAGGCACAGTGAATTGAAAGAGCAAATTAAAGAAATAGATCAGGTCCCAGAGTAAATTATGATATCAGGATTGATTTCAGTGAAGTCAATCATATTTATGCATATACTTCAATGCTTTGCTGAATCGAGGGTTAAAGCAACACACTGCAGGATAAATAGTGGATACAACTAGTTATAATACTGCATAAAATAAGAAAATCAAATTAAATGAAAATACTCTGATTCAACTAAGATGTCAAATATTCCAAATCTAAAATACAGCTCTGCATTCCTAGACAGATCCCTGAATAACTTGAGGCCAAGTTATGTTCAGCTTCATGAAGATTTATCAAAAAAAAAAAAAAATAGTTTATCCCTCTGTGAGCAGAAGACCTTAGTTTCTGCTGTATAGATATTCTGAAGTCCAAAGTTAACTTTTCTTTGCAAATTATACCTGTTGATTTTTGCTAATAAAATTCCAGTCCTGCATAGGTGTTACAGAAAACCAGCACTGTGGAGCTACAGTAATTGTTCAGACAACGTTATCTAAAATATCTCAGATGGATCCTGACACAGAACCCTGACACCTGCAACATGAAAATTTGGATTTGATCCTCAAGGACCCAACCTCAAATTAACAAAACAGCACAAAATTCTCTATGAGCAAGATACAAAGAAACAATAAACACTTAAAAAAACACCCCCAAACAAACAAATAACCAGCAACGCCACTCCACCCCACCCCCCCCCAACCTTTAGGAAAAAAAAGACAGTAAGGAAAGTCTACTATGGAAAGACCTCTTTAAAGACAAGATCAGTAGCACTTTGTTTAGCTTCTCTCTGATATTTTTTCTTTATTACAAACCTTCTATAATCCTTTTCCCGTGCAAGGGCATATACCTTTCTAGTCATAAATGAGTAGTGCCTATTTGTGTGAAATTGAAGTATGAAGTATGTTAAATATTACTAGCATTGAGAATGATTTACAGACATTAACCCATTGAAAAGGGCTTCAGCTACCAAAATGAGACTACAATAAAAAGTTAGTGTAGGAATTTTAATACCCTCTTGGTTGTCAGGAATGAAAAGAGGAAATGGAAATAATGATTTTTGCTGAGAAGTCTATTAAAAAATGAGAGTATTACAATTCTAGTTTATATTTCCATACAAAAATTTACCACTTGGGGAGACTACATATGACAAGGCTATTAAATAGTAAAACTACTAGACAAGTAAATATTCCATAGAGAGTTTCACCATACAAATGTCCATGATTTTGACTCTGAAGTTAAGCCAAACCACGTCACATGGTCAGTGTAGACAACGCTACCTGCACACTACAAGATTCTGCATTTGTGGCTTAATGAGAAAAACTAACTTAATGCTGCCCTAATTTATATCTGACAAACCTCTTCAGTTCTGCTTCTATTATATTTTCCTTGAATGGTTAAAATATGTTAGGTGAATGAACATTCTGTTTTTTCCTTTACAGTTATAAAACAGTAGATAATAACCACATTTGAGGTACCTATTTTTAAATATCTCTTCTCATAGTTCTATGATACTAAGAACATGTTTGCTTCAGCTTTTAAAAAAATGAATGTGGCATTTCTTACTTCCTTATTCTTGCATGTTATTGATGCTGAGAATTTATATCAGCATCAATAACATGCAATATATTTATATACCCTTACATCTTTCAGTCGTGCAGCAATTTTCTCTGGTTTCTGTCCAGGACAGCCTCTCACTCACATGCAAACTGACTTCTTCTACAAGACTAGTCTGTCTTACTCTAGTCCTGACATTCTGTCCATTTTTTCCAGTAAGTTCCGTTTAATTTTCACTACAGTACATTGTTGAGCTGCTTGAAAATACGCTCCCGTATCAAGGAAAGAGGTTGCCTAAATGCCTTTATACCCAGTGTTCAAGTTGCTCTATCACTTCTGTCTTATTACCTGCAGTCAGAATAATTGAAACACAATGTTGACATGTGCCTTTTTTAATTGGTGTGTTATAGGAATTTTTATGTTTTCTTCTATAAATTTCATAGATTTTTCCTCTTACTTTCACGTGTGAAATATACCAGAAAATACTTTGAATATTTGAATTAATATTTGCTATAAACCTTTAACTCTTAGGAAATGAATAATATCATCTGAATTATTTCTTTTTCAACTACACTCATTCCTTATTTTTTCATTAAGAATATTCACACACACACAAAAATCAGTATAATGCTACAGCTATCATAAATACTGACAATGGGACAGAAAAATGTATGGCATTTGGAAGTCAGTACACTGGAACTATTGAGTATGATAATTAAATAATCCCCTTGCAGAAAGACTAAATATAGCAAAAATATAACATCATGCTTATAAAACTTACATATAAATACATGTGTGTGTGTAAACTATCATGTTTAATAAACTTTCCTGATCTTTACTTTCACATATTGAACCAAAAATTAAAATCTGTATGCAAGGTTAGTTGAACATAGCTTAGTTAAGTGTATCTTTTCAAACTACTATACTGTTTTAGATATTTTTCTCTGGAGATCTCAGTAACACTTCTCCAAGGTAGGGACTGATATTCACATCTTAAAGGTGGAAAGAGTGAAGATCAGAAAGATTGAAAACCTACCTGAGGTAGTAGAGTTGGTTGATAGCAAACCTGGGATTGGAAGCTATAGAACATAGTTGCCATCCCTGTACACAATTTTCTGCTGGAAGACAGCTTCCTACTGGAAAAAAACTCACCCCCTCCAACCAAAACCATCAACAACCCCCCCAAATTCCTACAAATCTCGAGATATTTTTTCTGCTCCTAGACTTGATTCATCTTAAGTCTATAACAATGAACAAATGAAGGAGTTTGTAAAACAAGTATGAACCTTAGTCCAGAACTTGAAATGAACTGATAAATAAATAATAATAAATATTTATGTGAACTTCAATTAAGAATAAGAAACTGCTATGAAGCTAGACTTAAATAAAAGGAGGGAAAGTGATGAAATGCAATTAGGAGACCCCTCTACTTGCTCTAAGACAGAGAAAAGACAGAAAAATTGCTGAAGGAAAGAACTGCATCCAGAAAGGAGTCTGAATAAAATGCTGAGGATGAAGAAAGTACAGAATGAAGCAGTACCCTTGTGAGGGTACCACAGCCATCTCCAGGAGAAATTGTTGGACCTGGAAAATTCTGTGGGCTCGTACTGACCTTTAGTGACTATTAATAGTGTCCTCCAGTGACTGTAGCCCAAAGGCTACGTGTCCCTATTACACACTTCACCTTCAAGGACTGACCTTGGTTACTTGATCATACTGTTGTCGTGCTTGTGATATTTTCCTGTATTACACATATCAAAATAGTTGAAAATGGATGCTACAGGTACTGCCATTAGAATATTTTATGCTGCATCTTGTTATCTTCTAGGTTCTCCTCTCCTATGCCTGAAGAGACAGGGTGAAAACTCCGAGACCTTTGCTTGCAAGTGCTGTGGAGAGGGAAGAATCATGGTGCCTCTGAACAGTGCCACATCATCTGCAGGCTACAGCATCAGTATTCAAACCTGTAGCTAAACTATACAGCTGTAGAGTTTAACATACTAAGTAAAGAATTCCTTGCAGCAAAGGAGTTAGTGTGGTTGAATACAGAGTGCTAGTGTCTATACTGATGCTCATTCAGTCCTTTCAATTATGATGGTGAAAACACTTTTTTAGTTCAGTCTTATTCCAAAAAGATATTTATCTTGTGCTACTCACTTCGTCACGTTTCCATGCTTCTCACATTGCAGCTTTGCCACATCTGTCAGAACCCTGTTCAGATTTCCTGACATTTTCCATCATTATGTAATGAAATCACTTCACTTTTAATGGGGATGTGATGAAAAATTTCACAGGAAATTAATCTAACTAATGTATTAGTTTTAACACTAGAACCTAAGCCATATTTGAAGGACATGTAGATTCGGGGATATCTGGTTTTGTATCATCATTGAAATATTTTAATAATTTGATAAGCAATTTTAGCATATAATCATATCAGAGGGAAAAAATGTACTAGTACATGCATTTATGCCGTATCACTTCCAAGAAGTCCTGCAATATAGATGTTGAAGAATAAAGCAGCATCTTCTTAAGGCATGCTAAGTAAATATAGCTATCACTATATAATATCACTACTTGGAAGTCTACTACAAGTAAGAATAATGCTTTTCTGAACTAATCTGAGATAATCATTCCTGTGATTATCTGATAGATATCACTCATATCATTATCTGATTAATATATAGTGTAGATTCTGAACGTTCAGACAGATTGCTATGGTCAATAATTTAAAGGACTTATTCAGATTTCACATGTACAGCTTTGTTTTAAAAAATCAACATAAAATGAAAGTAGGCGAGGTTTTACCAAGCACTTCTAATTTTTGTTGCTTCTTCTTTGTCAGGGAACACTGACAGAACAGCGCCTTTCACTTTATTGGACTTTTCAGATATGAAATCAGCAAGAAATATGAAATTGAGTAGAATTCAAAACATTTTTACTCTTACCATAAAATTTTTGAATTTTAAAGCATAAATTTAAATTATACCAGTGTCTTGATACTGTTTAGTCATGTCTAGTGATCTTTTAAGTGATCCTTCTCTTACCTATTTCTGCATATCCATCTTAGTACTGTACTTCATTCACTATACATGTAAGATTTTATATATATATATATATATATATATATATATATACATATTCCTTTTCAGGAAGAGAAATACTGAGTCACAGAAACAGAGTGGGAAAGCCAGAATGTATTTACACTGTGGGATGAAAAATTCGATTATACTAAGATGCATTAAGTCTGGATATTTGTAAAATGTTTTAATGTGTTTTAAAAATATTTTTATATGCTTTAGTTTTTATAATCTGTTACTTAGATGTGGATCATAAAAAGCTTGTGGTGATAAAGCTACCAATTAATATACAGCAGTGCTGAAAATCAAAATGGTGATGATCATAGCAGAGAAACCTATACATAACATAAGGAAAAAAAGACTGTAGTCAGTGTTTTGAGGACACCATTTATGAGAGCCCTTTACCTGGGTACTTAGACCTAGCAATTGGCACACTCTTTATGTAAATCATTCACCTTATTCTACCTGTCTTCAAGACATCCTTACCACAAGAAGCAACGAGTCTCTTCCAGGACCTATTACCCTCTGCAGGACCGGGAGATACAAAAGGCAGCTCAGGTCAACAGGATGTGCCTGTGAGCTCAAAACCTTAGAGCTTAATGGTTTACCTAAGATTATATAATACATCTAAATGAGTAAGTTTTCTGATTCATGAGGAGCCCCCCTTAGTAATCTCCTTTCTGGAAAAGGAGGGTCCTACAGTGGGAATATTGGACTAGAAATTAAAAGGCATGGGTGTTCAGTTTTCCCATCTGCCAGTTTTCTCAAACAACCTCAGATAAGATATGACCAAAGACAACGGTGTATTTCATCTGACCAGATGTAGAAACCCTTTCCTTAGGCTTGAATTACAGTCAGTAGAGGTGAATAGGTGCTTTTAGTAAGCAATTCATCTCATTCTAATGTAGAATGTTAAATATGGGGGTCTGAATCATGCCTTTCACATCTCTATAGTCTGTTTCTTTCTATCAAAAATGAAAATAGCCAACAGTAAAAACCTCGATATGTATACCTATATTATAAGTATAGAGAGGTAGGAGATTAAGTCTATTTTAAGATTTGGTCCTGCTTGACCAACCTGATCTCCTTCTATGACCAGGTGACCCGACTAGTGGATGAGGGGAAGGCTGTGGATGTGGTCTACCTGGACTTTAGTAAAGCCTTTGACACTGTCTCCCACAGCATTCTCCTGGAGAAGCTGGCAGCTCATGGCTTGGACGGGTGTACTCTTCGCTGGGTAAAAAACTGGCTGGATGGCCGAGCCCAGAGAGTTGTGGTGAATAGAGTCAAATCCAGTTGGCGGCCGGTCATGAGGGGTGTTCCCCAGGGCTCAGTTTTGGGGCCCGTCTTGTTTAACATCTTTATCAATGATCTGGACGAGGGAATCGAGTGCACCCTCAGTAAGTTTGCAGACGACACCAAGTTGGGCGGAAGTTTTGATCTGCCTGAGGGTAGGAAGGCTCTGCAGAGGGATCTGGACAGGCTGGATCGATGGGCCGAGGCCAATTGCATGACGTTCAACAAGGCCAAGTGCCGGGTCCTGCACTTGGGTCACAACAACCCCAGGCAATGCTACAGGCTTGGGGAAGAGTGGCTAGAAAGCTGCCCGGCGGAAAAGGACCTGGGGGTGTTGGTTGACAGCCGGCTGAACATGAGCCGGCAGTGTGCCCAGGTGGCCAAGAAGGCCAACGGCATCCTGGCCTGTGTCAGAAATAATGTGGCCAGCAGGAGTTGGGAGGTGGTCGTGCCCCTGTACTCGGCACTGGTGAGGCCACACCTCAAATACTGTGTTCAGTTTTGGGCCCCTCACTACAAGAAGGACATTGAGGTGCTGGAGCATGTCCAGAGAAGGGCGACGAGGCTGGTGAAGGGTCTGGAGAACAAGTCATGGGGAGCGGCTGCGGGAACTGGGGTTGTTTAGCCTGGAGAAGAGGAGGCTGAGGGGAGACCTTATCGCTCTCTACAACTACCTGAAAGGAGGCTGTAGAGAGGCGGGTGTTGGTCTCTTCTCCCAAGTAACAAGTGATAGGAGGAGAGGAAATGGCCTCAAGTTGCGCCAGGAGAGGTTTAGATTGGACATTAGGAAAAATTTCTTCACCGAAAGGGTTGTCAAGCATTGGAACAGGCTGCCCAGGGAAGTGGTGGAGTCAGCAACACTGGAGACATTCAAAAAACATGTGGACGCGGTACTTCAGAACATGGTTTATTGGGCATGGGTGCTGGGCTGATGGTTGGACTCGATGATCTTAAAGGTCTTTTCCAACCTTAATGATTCTATGATTCTATGATTCTATGGTTTTGTTCTGTTTTTCTGTGAAATCGGATGATAATATTCCCCTCTCACTTTTCTTTGTCCTGTGCAATTTATCTATGCAAAACTGCCATTTGACATGTATGGTCACAGCAACCCACGCAAGGTAATACTAACATTGACTGGTATCTCAGAAATTACTGCAAGACAGGTAAATATTCAGGTCTGCTCAGTGTCCTGTATTACATAAAAGTAAAACATAGAAGCATAAGTTTGAATATAATTCAAACATAATTTTGTTTGCTATTTATTTTAGCCTGTATATGCTAAAACATAAGGGTGATCTTCGAAAGACCTAGGTTGTGATATAAAGTATTATTTCACCATTTTCACACTGAGAAAGACAAATTATGTAGATTATATTTAACAATATTAAGCTCAACATTTTGTTTACTTTGACATTAATAATTGGGAAGCTATGCCTGTAAAATTATTTTATGTATTTATTTTGAATAAATTATATCGTGTAATAATTTCTGCTAATATTAACATATGACTACCTTAGTGTTTAAGATAGACTTTTATTGTGTCTGTAATGCAAAGTCTCATAAAGATTGCATTTAGAATGAAAAATAAATACTACTATTACTAATGCCAGTGGTCAGAAATCCTCATTAGGAATGGGGAAAGGGTGAAGCAGGAAGACATCTCTACATCTTTTCATACAGGGATCTTTAATGGAAGAAGAAATAAAGCAGAGGCTTTCAAGTCAGACGAAGGCATTCAAACATGGAACTGATATGTCTTTCACTTTGCTCAGGTTCATTTTTAAAAAATAACAGCCAGGTACTGCTTTTAATACATTGGGGAAAGGTTCTGCACTATGATATTATAATATAATTATAAATAAAAACAGATGATTGTGAAAAATTTAGTTACATGACTGTACAGTAAGCAACAAATCGAAGTGGGAGGCTAGAGAACTAGTTCCTCTCCAAAGAAATGGCAGCGAGTCATGGGCAAAATTACTTAGAGACTTTAAAGAGATGCCTTATTATGTTGCATTCTCATTAATATTTATCTTATATAACTGGAATTTAAGTTCTTCAGGGCAGGGAGTATTATTAATTCACTGTGAGTATTCTGATAGAACAGGATCCTGACCTCCATTAGTACATCTCAGTGCTATATGAGTATACATAACATTGTAGGCAAAAAGAGATACGTCATTTAAATCCTTTGCATATATTATGAACTTATATTAAAAAAAAAGTCTCAGAGAGTTCTCTGATGGCTACGCTTCTTTGATTCAACCCCAAATTTCTCCAATTATCCTCACAGAGAAAGTGGTCCTTTATGACCACTTCTTTATGAAATTTTCTGTCTTCTTCTCCCTTTTAAGCCTTCTAATTTTAAGAACGTCATTCTTGTCCTAATCAATAAATCGGTCAATCTAAACTGGAGTCCTTCAGTGGGCCTACATAAGAAATCAAGGTTTAGCCAGTTATTTGAAGCTTTCCTTCTCAGTCGTCACTGGTCTCCAAATAGATTATAACCTCAATTACAGAGATTCAATTTGTTTTACTTCACTTGCTCACTTCATTTATCCTTTAATGTAAAATCACTATCATCTCATCTATGAATATGAATAATCACAGTTATCAAGTGCAGATGATATGCCACACATTTAATTCTTAATCAGTATTATTGTGCCCAGTATTGTATGTTTAACAAAACCTCAGAGCCAGCAACCACTGTAAGAGAGAATCAGAGCTATTTCTTAGGTTTCAGTCAAGATTCAGGTACAATTGCACACACTTTCAGGTTATTAGAACTCTTTGATTTTAATGAACATTATAAAGTATGTTTACAGTTTTTCTCCAAATTTAGAATTATTGAATAACTAAAAATGAAAATTTTAAAAATAAACAATGTGCTATAGGCCTTAGGATGTAGAATCTTTACTTATTGTATTTCAGTTGTATCTTCAGCCTCCTTATTTCACTAACTCCCTAACCTGCTGAGTTAGGATTGTTTTATTTGTCCAGCTTCCTCCCAAACCAGGCTAGAATGAGTGTATGTTTATAGGGTTAAAATTCTTGGGATGATTTACTGAATCTAATAAACTCTTTTCAGTTGACCATCAACTCACTCACTTTTGCTCAGAACTTTTCTTTCTGCACTTAAAATTGTGATTCAAAAGAACTGAAAGAGCTTCAAGACTCACAAAGTCTTGAGTTCCCCCTTGTCTCTACGGCTTGGCTAATCGAATCTGGATTATCGTGAAGTACACTTCTCTCTTAGATCTGCTTGATAGGTGCCTGTTTACATCCTTCTCCAAACTAAGGTTTCTTTAACTTCTCTAAGTTTTAGTCTCCCGAGTTACTGAGCTAACTATGTTAAGTGCTAACCCAAATCAATATGAAGCTCGTAGGAGTTACAGATCATTGGTAACTTATAGTATCAAACTGAAACCGATCTAAGAAAAATGGTTTTGGCAACAATGATCAACTGTGCTCTATACTGTAACAATCCTTTTTGCATGTACAAAATTATAGTCAATCAGAGAATCGCTGTGCTGATACCGTCTATTGGTCAGTAAAGATGCTCTTACAAATACTGTCCTTAGTGTATCCCAAGATAATATGAGTGACTTCAGGACTTGTAATCAACAGGAGATAAGGAGCTCTGATCCTAAATTAAATGTCAAAGAACAGGAGCCCATCTCTCGCCCACAACCAGCTGACTACTGTACACTAGACGCACACATTTTAGATGACTAATATTTTCAGTGAAGCCCATCTGGAAAGATAAATATATGTGGAAACAATTCACTATTTCCATCTAGTGTATTTTATCATCTTTTTTAGCACTAACCTGCTGTTTTATATTTCTGACTTGATGATTCCATGAGGGAAACCGGAGGTGCTTGTTAGTTGGAAGGGAATGAGGGTAAGCAAAAACCTTTTAATCCTTCAGACTTTGTATTATTTCAATTCATTATTTAGGGCTCTTTATTCTTCACTGCATGATTAAACATATCTGCGTAAAAGATTGGTTACGTTTTTTCTACAGTGACAGATTTCTTTCCAATGGAGTCTCAGCTTCATGGGTTTGCTTGAATCCAATGTACGGATTAATCCTAAAGAAAGGGAATTCCAGTAAAATTCTAAAGCAAAGGCTTTGAAGACCTATTCAATTCTATCATCAATATTTTAAAAACCCCAAATCTAATGTTAAACTAAATCCATAGTTTGTACTTTTCACTTATATGCAACAACTAAATTTTCGTAGAATTGAATGCAACAACTGTATGTTTTTATGAATATTATATGTAACTATGTAAAAATATAAAAATTAAGCTTTATTCATTGCATTTTTTCATGAATACTGTGTATTTCAACAAAATGGACACCATGTGATAAAGAGAATCTTGTGGAAACTGGATACTTAATTCCCATTTTACATTTAAGCAAAATACAGGCTAGGGAGATAGAAATGAAAGTAGGGTTTTGTTGTTGTTGTTTTCTCTCCTATCAAATTTTTAAGAGAACTAATATCCAAGATAATTATTTCTCATGCTCTGAATTTTGTTATTTTTACTTCCAAAAAAGTTCCAGGCTTAAATTTTAGTAAAAAACCTGGAGGATTGCATTCTTGCAATGCTGAAGTATCTTGAGAAACTCAAATTACTGCAATCTTAGTTGGGAGTATTTTATATCTACCACTGTCATCTGGCTAGTAAGGAACAAAATCTAAAATGCCAGACCTACTGAATTCAGTCTTAATCCCAAGTCATAGTCAAGCAAGGAACACAAGCATGTGGTAAACCGTTATAATGTGGACAATTCCCCTGAAGTCAGTGAGACATATATGCTAAAATTAAGATATCTACTAAAATATCTTGTTAAATGAGGGCTTATACATGTGGGGTTTTTTTAGTGTATTAAAAAGTTTTAACACTTTAACAATGTACCACCTCACAATATAATCTTCCTGATGTAATTAATGGAGAAAACACATCTGCTGTCACAAGTTTTGAAATATTCCATGATAGGCTTGCAAGTATTGAAACAAATAATGTATAGTTCATCTTTGGAAAGTGCTAGGGTTGACCAAGGGAAATTTAATTTAAAACATACCTTGATATACTCTAAATTATCTTTGAACTCTAACTAACTGCAATACTTTTAAGAATGATTGTAGAGTTTCATTAGCAGTAAACAGAGAGGCATAGTTGCAGGAAAGAAAACTTGACTAATTCTACTGAATACGTGAGAACTTTTAGATTCCATTTGCAACTGTCTGTGGTACAGAAAATGGAGCCTCTCAAAATCCTGTTTTCTCCTTTCAGTTTCACACACAGCCCTGAGGAATACTCTCCCAATCCAAATATATAAACTAGTTAAATGCTGCTGGCTGAAAACATGACGATGTGAGCAATAAAGTGGGCACAATGATGTCAAAGCTAGCTGTGTAACTATATGTTTGTACAATACATTACACTTAATATAAACTTCAAAAGCACTTGAAATCAGCTCACGTTGTTAAAATATATCTGGGATATAAGGAATGTATATCAAGTTAAATAATTTTATATATTTTCCAGTTTACTTAGTAGTTAATATAAATATCACCATCTACTGGCAGAAGAAAACATGTAGCAGTGTTCACAAGTTTGTAGGATCAATAAAGTTAAAGACACAAATGGATTCCAGCTTATACAGCTCTTAAAAATCTGCAGAATTACCATTGACTTTGCTGCCTGGCAATGTCCACGTATTTTTCCCAAGTTGCTACATGGAGCTAGAGGTGGCTTGCTGAGCAGCTTCATACACTTCAGTAAAATTACCCTGTGTGATCAAGATGCTCATCCTCATTTAAGAAGAATAATCTTAATTTGATTTTACAGTACGCTATTTCATACTCACTATGGTCTGTGATCCATATGAAAAGAACCACATTTTTTTGTCGTGGTTTATTTTTATAGTGATAGTGGTTGCAAAGAGTTCCTCATATTAGTGCAAACTTTTATTATTTTCTGTTTTTTTTCACAGGTAAGTATATCTGTAACTTTGATTTGGAAATATTGTTGAGAAAGGAATTCTCCTATTTTCTCAAATGTGAGGCTAGTTTACTTGGTAATAGAAATAGGGGTAAAATGTTAAAAGAGGGATAGCCTGGGTTTTTATTTGTCTTTTTGTATCTGAGTCCTTAATATGCTCCTTTGTGTGTTGAGGCTTTTTCTGTAATTCTGAAGGCTAAGCTTTTAGTAATTTTGATAAAAGCTTAGAGTTTCTTGTTCTCAGTTGCCTTCAGGAACTGAAGCTTTAAGTAAAACATTAAATAGCACAAGACTTGTCATGAAATTGTGAGAGTTTGCAAGACTGAGATTGCAGAAATCAAATCTTGACCTGATGTGAGCTGAGACAAGTAAAATAGTTGTGAATAGAAAGATATCAAGAGAAAAAGAAATAGCAGAATATTATCACAGTTTGGATAATAGGAGATGAGAAAGAAACAAGGGAAAAACTAAAATTGAGAACCTAGCAACAAGGGAATGGAAATACTGTATGTGGAAAACAGAGATAGAGGAGTACGTTTTAGAGGAAAGATCAATAACCTGCAAGACATAAAAATGTCCTCTCTGGAAACAAAAAAGGAAAACCAGGGAGGGCAATGTCATGAAACTCAGGAAAGAGCAGGGTGTTGAAGTAAAAGTATTGATGAGCCCAGAAAGACTGGGAAGAGTAAAGATAAAGTAGAGGATTAGAAATTCAGCCAGAATCCACAGATCACTATAGATTTGAGCAATATTCCTCTAAATAGAGGATACAGCTGAGAAGGCACATTTAAAATAATGTAGGAGCAAGACAATAATGCAGCTTGTTGATGCATTATTATAGACTGGGGTCTTCCAACTGCTTTAATACCATAAACTAATCGCTTCATAATAGAAGAGATCCTGGCAAAGAGTAGGAACTGGTGTTGCTGACTATGCCTCTTGCCACCATGCTGCTGATCATGTAGCACTACTGGAAGATAGGTGGCTCAGCAAAATCTGTTTTAGACAGAGCTAATTATGAAGGAGATTTTAGGTGGTATCTTCAAGGACAGTAACACAAGCAGTAGTTCTCTGCACTGTGGGTGCAAGAAATTGCATGGTCTGTCAAAAGTAGGCAAGGTCTGAGCTGAGAGTAAAAGCTTTCAGAAAGACATACAAAAAGATGTCAGCAGTTCAGAAGGGCTGAGGGAATGAGAAATAACAAGGCTTTTCTTTTTATGCCATTAATCACCCTCAAATTGCAAGGCCACTTTTCCGCAAATTTGAACCTTACCTTTCATGCTTTCAAACACAGAGCACACAGTCTATACTCAGGGAAGATAAGCAGAGCCAGATGTTTGTGCTTGGAATTTGTCTTAAGGTGATGTCTTAAGGCATTAGTACAGAGTGGATTTCTGCTGCTCTAAGACCTCACTTGTTTTTCTATGCTTTTGGATATACATTGTCTTCTTCTACTTCCCCCCCTCCCCCCCCCCTTCTTTCAGTAACCATCTCTATTTTTGCTTCTTTAGCCAGAGGAGCACTTTGGAACAACATCAGCTTGTAACAGATTCTTCCTGACAACTGCATTAGTACTAAATGGCCCAAGATCAGGATGTCTAATGGGACTGACAAACTCATCACTAATCTTTTTGGCAAAGAGGTCAGAAGATGATTTCACAACACTCAATAAAAATATACAAAAATAACTATCCTATCTAGAAAAGAAAAAAACCCCACATTTTGTTCTTTCAAACAAATCCTCTGTTATTACACAAAACTTTGAAGATCATCATCTTTCTATCAATTAGCTACTGATGCTGTCTAATTTTATTTACAAAACTGTCTTTGAGGAAATAAGAATTTGAAAAGAATCATCACAATCCCATCTCAAAGCCTAAGGTAATTGGCAAATAAAATATCATTCCTTAGAAAGCAGGGCGGGGGAAAAGAATTCAGCATCTCATGCATTAAAAGCCACCTTTTTCCTATTTCACATAAGGGTTATTGGATGTAGAAGTCAGAAAAAAGGACCACTAGAAATCTGAATTCTTACTTTTCCAAACTATATAGTAAAAACATCATAAGAAACCACTGGTATGTTCTCTGCACAATTCTGCATAATGCCAGCAGGCTCCCAGGGCCTCACTCTGACTCCTTAAGGATAAGCCCTTCTTTCTGTAGCACATGAATCACAATCCCTAGCACATTTCCATACTACTCCTGACAACAGGAGTAGTATGTTATGATATCTAGTTCACCGATTAGGACTGAAGGACAGAAGTGATCCACATTACTTTGAATTCACATTGTAACCCGTGATCCTATATGTGTCTATACCCTATGTGCTGCCCCATGCTCTCATTGAAACCTGGAATAAATCAACTCATTTTCCAGGCAGAGAAACCCAGGCACAGAGGGGAGAGATTCACACCTGAATTTTGCCTTGACAGTAGGTTTGGACACAACTTGCTTAAGCTATTTGGCTCTATGAATTTGATCCAAAACAAAGTAGTTCAGACATTTATAGGTCAGTAATATAGCCAGGGATATCTCAGACTGTCACCCTAGAATCCTTCTATAGAGAGTGGAGACAAATAGGCATTTTTCAATTCAATTCAGCTGAACTATTAGAGATTGCTAAGTCATGATGAGATGAATCGTGTCCCACAAGTGGCTGTTTCTCTTCCCTGACTATAAAAAGTCACTATGCTGCCTAGCTCAGACAAATACATCCATATTATGGAACGATGTTTCAAGTTAGGTGAGATTAATCTCACACATGGAGGCTAAAGATTAGCTTTAAAAATATATAAGTGGTTTATGATGTATACAGGCATCATAGTGTGATTTTCCAATATATTTAGATGTTTTGGTACTTTTGAAAACCTCACTAGCTGCCTATCAGCAACCTTTGGTACTTACATACTTCTACCAAGTTTCCCTGTGAAAATTCCCCATGGAAATGACAGAAAAGTCAAATGAAGCTGATTATCCTTAGAACCAAAGCAAAGAAAAACAAACCCCACCATCACACATACACACACACACACACAAAGACAAAGTAAGAGTCTTAAGAGCTGGGCTTCCAATGCTATCCATACCACAAGATGCTCAGCACCTGTTAAGATCAAATGGTTGTCCAAAAATCTAAAAACTGTGGGTTTCTTTCTCACTTTAATCCTCTCCAAGGCAAACTGAGAAACATGCTCCCTGAGCAAGAAGTTTTCCCATGAACATTTTTTGTACCCACAATTTCCCAATGCTAAAAGTAACCAAAAACAGTCCTACAAAAACTGGGAGAAGTGGGACAAAGGCAGTATTATGTATTTCGTATGATTTCAGGCATTGGAACAGGCTGCCCAGGGAAGTGGTGGAGTCACCATCCCTGGAGGTGTTCAAAAAACGTGTGGATGAGGTGCTTCAGGACATGGTTTAGTGGGCATTTGTACTGGGTTGATGGTTGGACTCGATGATCTTAGAGGTCTTTTCCAACCTTAATGATTCTATGATTCTATGATTCTATAACATACTTACCTTTTCTAATAAAGCACAGAAATGCAAATAAACAAAAAGCCCATCTACTTTAATTGAAAAATAGATTGTGCATTCCAAACAATATGTTTCAGGTGATTAAAAAAATGGCTTGCAAGCACATATCAATACTTATTTGAATAGCAGCATACGAGTGCTATATAATCAGCCACAAACATGTTCTTCTAGCAATCAAAATGCTTTTTTGTTTGGTTGGTTGCTTTGGTTTGGTTTGTTTTTAAAGACTGAAACCTTTTGTTGTCTTACCAGGAAAATATCCAACACCACTAAAACCAGGAAAACTTTCTTTAGGATTGCAGAAAGACTTTTTTTTTTCTTAAGTACATCTAGCAAACAAGCAAATAGATATGTCAAGTGGCTACCCTGCACGTTTTCTAACGCTGGATTCTCTGGAAGCTCCTTAGATGCTGCAGACTTTCAGACTCCTTTGCCAATGTTAATCAACCAATATGATGATTGGAAGACACAGTAAAGGGCTATTCTAGATGTCTCTATTGACCATAACACATAGTCATAATCATTTCATTCATAGTACAATGCCATTTTAAATATATTTTGTACTACTTAAAGTTCAAAATAAATTTGTAAATGTGACATTATTCTGTTCATTCTTCCAATTGCAGTCATGTAAATTAATCATACAGCATGTAATGGAAAATATTAGCTAATGTCCAAACATTGACTGCTTGACATTACTGTCAGCTGTGTGCCATTAATATTTTTATTAAGTGATACAAAAGGTTGGTTGAATGGGCATTAATGGCCTTTAAAGATGCAGATGAAAAAAATGGCTGCCTGTACACAGTTCTTCCAATAGAAAACATGTATTTACACAGCTAAAAGACTGTAATTTATCTGCAAGGGACATTAAGGGTTATCAAAAGGAACACACCACTGTTACATTGGGGGATATGAAATGACATTTTCTATATTTTTTAATGTGAATTACATCTATAAAACTTCTGATAGGAATAAATGGCTTTACTGCAATTAGCACATGTATTCATTCATGCATGCACACTCGGATCCTATAAATTCTTAAGATAGGAGTTTCAACATTTGACACCATGTTCTGTAAAAGCTTAGCTATTTCTGTCAGATTCTCCCAACACTTGTGGGCTTTGCAGGTTATGACTCTTGCATAGTGTTAAAAAGTTCCTCTGTTATAAAAAGAATAAAGGTTTTGATGATTAATTACCAGGAGTCACCTGCTGTATTACTATCTGGATGAGAACATTAACATGGCAATGATCACTGCAGTCTCTGAGTAATATAACCATAAAATGCATGATATCAGACATGCACACAGTGAATCACCAGTGGAAATGTATGCCTTTCGGCTCTGTGAGGCATATGATCAAAAGGATGATCTAGACAGAGTCCCCAACTCAGCAGAGCATGAAAGGTGGAAAAGTGAAAAAGCCAGATGTGCACAGAGCTAAGAATGACAAAGGAGCTAAACCTGCAGAGACAGAAGGCCAAATTATAACATTCTCATAAGGGTATAACCACCTGTCAATCAGGGTTGCTGAGACTGCTTCAAAGACTTTAAAAAACCAACCAACTGAAAATGGTCAAAATGAGCTAATGTGTTAATTGCTGTGGGGATCGAGGCTAAAGCTACAGTAATTGCAGAGAAAGCTAAGAAACCACCTTTGTAGCTACAAGAGATTTGTGCAATATTTTT
The DNA here is from genome assembly GCA_030449065.1 of Oceanodroma leucorhoa. Lineage (NCBI taxonomy): Eukaryota > Metazoa > Chordata > Aves > Procellariiformes > Oceanodroma > Oceanodroma leucorhoa. Next base: position 3,742,133 of record JASVER010000088.1, on the reverse strand, counting down.
GTTGAGTTCCAAGATGCCTAATAAGTGAATACTGAAATCTGGCCCTTAGGCTACAGAAGTGGGTTCTCTTGGCTGATGCATTTCTCTCCAGCTGAGTTGCAAACTTTAAATTTTGCACTTTCTTGTGCATCACTACTTTTTCAGCCATATTTTGCACATTGGACAAAAGTAGCAGATAATCACAGCCACTCTGTTGAAAAGTGAGTTCATATTATGAGCAAAGTCTTGTGCTGTTGACTGCCAGGAGCTGACAATGTGGGCAGAGCAAGAGGAGGGAGAGCCGAGCCCAAGGAGATTCTGTCTGTAGGACCTGCTCGTTATACACCTCTTCTTTTGACAGGAGTGGGCAAAGCATTAGCTTTTTTAGAGGGAATTTTCACCATTGGGGTGGATGAATAGTGTTTAAAAGGCACAGAAAACATTTATTTTGCTAATTCACAGAACTAAGACAGTCATCACAGAAAACACCATTTTTTTTACGTTGCAAAGGCAAATTTTTTAGAATGAACAAAGTGTATTTTTGCCTCTGTTCAAAAACATGCTGGTGCAGTTGTTTTTTTTCCCCCTTTTTCCACAAGACCTTGCTTCATTCAACAGATGGGGTGGATAGGTGGTAGGGAATGACCAGCTGTTCACTTTTTCTTTATATCCTCTTACCCTCATCACTCACTGTATGACCTTTACCTTACATACCATGCGTCATCCAAACCATGCACTCAGCTCTGAATAAATATTTGCTTCCTAAGTCTTATACTACAGCTATGCAATCTCTGAATGTCTCGAAAGGCTGGCAAGTTATCTTGTCTATCATTACATCTCCCCTATGAAAAAAATGCACTTTTTTCATCAATACTTTATGCTTGGGGAGCCAGAGACAAGGAAGCTTGGCAGGAGTCACGAGAGGAAACAGTGTTGAGCCCAGAATTGCAAAGAAGGAACAGGAAATATTTTTCCTATTTTATGAAATGTCAAAAAATGTTTTCATTGCTTCACTGAATTTCTTTTTGGTGCTTTCTCAAACTTAATCCAGGGGGTGGGTGGGCAAGAGATTTTGAGAGCAAGAGAGAGGGAGAGAAAATTAGAAATTATCAAAGCTTCATGACTAACCCCACTTTAGATACAGAGGGGTCAAGTTTAACCCCTTGCATCTTCTAAGCCTCCAAATAACAAAGAGTTAAATGTGTTCAGTAACAATTAAGTATTTATCTATGATGTGGAAGAACCAAGTTAAAGACACTGTGTTCCCGTGGTCTGCTACTTCCTTTCATGTCTCTTGTGGATATCCATCTTGTACCTGAGAAACTTCTTCTCAAAAGCTGCACTGAAGCCTACTCATTCTTAAAAAAAGTTTCATCCTAAGGAAACAATTTCACAAAAGGTTCCCAGCAAACTCTGCTTGTGACAAGTACCTCATGGAGCTGTTCATCTATTCACACAGCCCTGCCAGAGGTGTTGAGCAGAAGAGCTCAACTGGCAACAGAAATATCTTGAACAAAGACACTTTGCATGGGATAGTACATAAAATATTCAACAGTGATTCATGCGGAATGATTAGACTGCTTTGTGGTTGCCTGTGAAGTTGTAATAATTGTGACCGGTGTGAACTGAGGAGGACACAACAGATCCAGATTATATACAGGCAGTAGCACCATGTGGAGGATGCCAAATATTGCTTCAGCCCACGCATCTGAAACCGGAATTGTTCCTTTTTCCCCCCTGTCCCAGTTACATGGAGCTCCAGTGCCCAGCTCAGGATTCAGGTAATTTTCTTCTGTCTTTGAGGAAAACAGATGCACTTTGATACATTTGTATATTCCCACCTGGTTAATAGACATTCTGAATCTTACTTTCAGTTTTTGTATAGAGGGCACTTACAGTATTGTTCCTGTTTAATAATAGTGTAAGATTAACAAAAAAGCAACTTTTAGATTTGGTGTTCACAGTATAAGAAAAATAATCTCACTGAACAGGGATCTAAATAGCAAGACTTGTATTCACAGTTTTGACAGTAAATCTATGCTGAACACTGTCTGAGGAAAACAGATTGGGTAGGTCTTGTTCAACTCTTCTTCTTATGTCCAGATCCCCAGCTGCTTACACAGGTTTGAGTTTTCAGCAAAGTTTAATTGACATTTAATTGAATTCTTGGGAGGTTTACATCTCCTAAGATTACAGAATTCATCCATGAAGTACTAAGGCAAGGCACATGCTTATTTCTTAAATCTACCTGTCTTCAGCAAAGCAGTCCACTGATAACTGGATTTGAGCTCATGCTTAAAATTAAGCATATGCTGAAGTGACCCGTATGAGAATTATACTACAAAGCACTGTCTGAAAGCATGAAAAGCAATTACAAATTAGTGGATAATTCTCGCACAACCATTTTCTTGGTTTCCGAGTCACTTAGGACAAGGTCCCAGTGTGATATCATTGAAGAAAGTATTTAGTGAAAATTATTCTTTCACCATTATAATCTATTTTTGCAATTTAGACATTTCTCTGCAAGCAGATGTCTGTATGTTGATCCTACAATCACTTTTTAGCAGAAATCACCAAGTCTGTCAGTCCATAATACATACATACACATATACATAAATATATATATACACATAAATATATAGATATATAAACTTCCATTTTAGCACATTAAAATAATGTAACATAAACAGACACTGCCCAAGCATCCATCCATAGGGGTGACCTCACCGTTTCTTTGTCTCCATAGCAAAGTGTTAGTACTAGAAGCCAAAGTATGCCTAAGCCACTGAGAGATGAAAGCTAGATCCTCGCTTTAGCAGAGGCAGAGGACCATCATTCCCTTTCTCAGTGGAGACACTAAAGCAGAAAGCATGGTGCTTTAGAAATTAATCAAGCTATATATAAACAAAAGGATCAAGGACAGTTTCCTAGATATAAGGTTTACAATAGAACAAGCACCCAGATTTGCATTTTCTTTAGTCATTTTGTCACAGAAATTAAAAAAAAGAGGTTTCATCAGAGTTCATTCTTAGAATCATAGAATCTTAGAATCATAGAATCATTAAGGTTGGAAAAGACCTCTAAGATCATCGAGTCCAACCATCAACCCAGTACCCATGCCCAATAAACCATGTCCCAAAGCGTCACATCCACACGTTTTTTGAACACCTCCAGTGATGGTGACTCCACCACTTCCCTGGGCAGCCTGTTCCAATGCCTGACTACCCTTTCAGTGAAAAAATTTTTCCTAATATCCAATCTAAACCTCCCCTGGTGCAATTTGAGGCCATTTCCTCTCCTCCTATCACTTGTTACTTGGGAGAAGAGACCAACACCCGCCTCTCTACAGCCTCCTTTCAGGTAGTTGTAGAGAGCGATAAGGTCTCCCCTCAGCCTCCTCTTCTCCAGGCTAAACAACCCCAGCTCCCTCAGCCGCTCCCCATAAGACTTGTTCTCCAGACCCTTCACCAGCCTCGTCGCCCTTCTCTGGACACGCTCCAGCACCTCAATGTCCTTCTTGTAGTGAGGGGCCCAAAACTGAACACACTATTCGAGGTGCGGCCTCACCAGTGCCGAGTACAGGGGCACGATCACCTCCCTCTGCCTACTGGCCACACTGTTCCTGATGCAGGCCAGGATGCCGTTGGCCTTCTTGGCCACCTGGGCACACTGCCGGCTCATGTTCAGCCAGCTGTTAACCAGCACCCCCAGGTCCTTTTCTGCCGGGCAGCTTTCCAGCCACTCTTCCCCAAGCCTGTAGCGTTGCCCAGGGTTGTTGTGACCCAAGTGCAGGACCCGGCACTTGGCCTTGTTGAACGTCATGCAATTGGCCTCGGCCCATCGATCCAGCCTGTCCAGATCCCTCTGCAGAGCCTTCCTACCCTCAGGCAGATCAACATTGCCGCCCAACTTGGTGTTGTCTGCAAACTTACTGAGGGTGCACTCGATCCCCTCGTCCAGATCATTGATAAAGACGTTAAACAAGACCGGCCCCAAAACTGAGCCCTGGGGAACATCGCTCATGACCAGCCACCAACCGGATTTGACTCCATTCACCACAACTCTCTGGGCTCGGCCATCCAGCCAGTTTTTTACCCAGCGAAGAGTACACCCGTCCAAACCATGAGCCGCCAGCTTCTCCAGGAGAATGCTGTGGGAGACAGTGTCGAAGGCTTTGCTGAAGTCCAGGTAACCCACATCCACAGCCGTAAACCACATCCACAGTTTGGGAGGCTGGAGACGCAAGTACAAAAAGTGATGCAGAGCACATGCTCTCACCACTTATATTCATGATTACTTTAAAGGGACAAAGCATTTATTTTCAGAAAAAGAGTAGGTTTTGGGTTTGTATTGTTTTGTGTCCCCCCCATCTCCCTCCCCCTCCCTGATTTACATTTTTGTCTTGGCTACAGGTGGGATGAGCAGGAAGTTCTAGGATTTTCTCAATAAACTTGCCTTTACAAGAGAAAAATACTTTTTCTGGCCAAACTAGCACATTCAAACAACCATCCTCTTAGTCTCTCTGCTGACAGAGCCTGTATCTCTGAAGTCTTATCTATTAGTCTCCCATTAGCATGTCCCACATAGTTTATTCTGAATTTTATCTCATTTCTTTGAGGTTATTCTATATTATAGGGCAATAACTGTGCAACGTGATGGATGATCAGTTGACTCTGAGTTCCACTCCAACCTCAAAAGCATGTGCTAGTTGAAATGTTAAACCAATTGTATAATCAATGGTTGAAATAAGGCATTGTGACATTAGGGTAAGCCATGAAATTAAGGTTATTGCCAATTAAGAAGTAAATTAGGTTGAGAAGGAGAAACAAAATGGATTAAAAATAAGTCATCAATAAAGAGTTTAAAAAACCAAAAGACTCACTGACATGTCAACAATTATCCACCAAAGTACCAAATAATGCATAGTCAAACACTGGAATATCAGATTAGGAGGAGGATAGTATTAGAATAAACTTGCATTTAGCTGTCCTAAACTTCACATTGTTCATAGAACTAAGCTTAAATACTGACTTCCAGACAGAATCATATTTCCATTTTATGTCAGTGTCTTGGACCCAGTGACTGGGATGTTATCACATTGGCAACTCCAAATTCGGATAGTAATAATTAGAACTGAGAGAGTATGTGGAAAAATATAAGAGCATATTTTAAAATGCATTTTGATTTTACAGGTTTCATACCCTTTAGACTTTGTGTTCTATAGCTATTCAGGCGTTTAAAGTTTATATGGACACATGTTAACTGAAAGGCAGTGCCCATCTCCAAAGCTCAAGTAGTGAATGAGAAAAATTTCAACTTGCATAGTCAGTCATATGGCTGAAAGCTGATACTTTGTTAGTTTCTATATGCCATTGATTTTGCTCTCTTACGGACTGTCTTCTGACCAATTAATATATTTATCTAACTGATTTACAGAGACCTTTGATTGCAAGCATTTATTTATGTGCTTAGATAACAGCACATAAATAGTTCTGTCACAATAAATTGGACTTAACACAAACTTAGCATTAAACGTAAAGTGTTCACAGAATCAGAATAATTTTCCTATGACACTTATTTATGATAATAAAATAACAGAAATTGTAAATTAAGATTATTTTCATTAAAAATACCAAAATAGTGGTAGATTTTTGTCTACAAATAACTCAATAGAGAACTTAAATTGTAATTTTGAATTATTTGGAAGACTTACTGATCAGTTTGCAGCTAGCACAGTACTAATGAAAATTCTAATTATAAGGATAAATTATTGTGTAGAACTTATTTTTCAGTCTTATCAGAATACATCATAAAAACTTACACATACAAACATCTAGCACAAAATGTATTTAGTGCTTTGGAAAGCAATTATGAATACAAATTTTCTTATATGAGCTTTTAATTAAAACACCTTCATTTCTACATAAATCTTTTGGGGAAAAAAAAAAAAACAAACAAAAATGGTCATAAACCTTCATAATCAAGGTAAAGCTTTCAGAGCAAGTAAAAAACTCAGATTTGAATTCTGGAATTCTACCTTTTTTCTCAACTTGGAAAACTTTCATGGAGGGAAAATTCTGAAAAGGTACAAATTTCCAGAGGTGTGAAATTATGTGAGCTGATATGAACTGCAGCACTTTTTGTTTCCCAAATCAAATTCTGCAGGTGGATTATTGATTCATTAGTTTTACCATGGGCAGTGGTTCTTGTGTATTTCTATTACAGGATAAAAATGAAGATAGTTAATTTCAATCAAAAAGGCTACATCTGTGAGTGGATATACATTTTTCTAGCAATTCTGACTGTCAGTTTTAGCAAAGGGAAGAAAGGAATAAACAAGTTCATGCTCTACCAAATGCAAAACCATAGCAAAAAAAAAGAGCATGTAGAAGTATATATATACACATATATATATATGTGCATATTTGGGTGGATGCGTCTCAGAGCTTTGGCTTTTACAAAGCTAGACTGAAGCACTTTAATGGAACATAACTTTCACTTCCTAAAGTTCAAGAGGCTTTAAAGGTTTCTTAAATTAGGCAGCCAAAATCATTAATCTTCTTAGAAAATCTTGGCAAAACATTGAATTCATATTGACACAAGGACTAGGAGGTAGCAGACTCAATTAATGAAACCATTTCTCTCCTTTGATGGCTTTGCTCTTTCTCTCTGAAATCACCAGGGTAACACTGACTTTATCGCAAGCACAGAGAAAGAGCTAATGTTTTAGGATGGGAACAAACAGGTATTGATAAAATAAGTACTGAATCCAAACATAAACTCAGGTAAGCTCAAGTCCTGCTCCTGAACCTAACGTTGATAGTCCAATGCTTATTGCTCCAGGCTAAAGTTAGCCCAGATTGCAGCACTTGGTGCATCACTGCAGACCCAGACACAGCTGACAGTGGAAGAGGTCAATGTCCTCACCTGTTCACAGCCACCCCTTTGCTGAGGTAGGAGTGGTTCACTGAAAGGAGCAAGGTTTTAGAAGGGAGTGTGATATCAATTAGCTGGGAGGAGACTGTGTGGCACTGCTCTGAATTTAAGTACCTTGAAGACACAGCAGACAGCTTGCTTATTAATGGTACTGTTAATTAACTTATGGAGAAGGAACTCAGTGATTATAATGTACCTGTTGTTCATCAGATATTACAATGCTTTGTGCCAAAATGCCCACAAATAAAATAAAGAGTTCTTTTCAACATTTACTTTATAGCCTATAAGAAATGACAGGACAGGACAAGTACAATTCAGTTTCCACAGACACGTTCAGGACATTTTTTCACTCACAATACAGCTGATTCTCACACCTATTTACAGAGAAACTGTGCTCTGCAAATAATCCCAGCAGGACAAGTAAGCTCCTATTTACTCAGCAAAAGCAAGAATGGCCATATTTGACCATTTTCATTTCTTTACATCACCGGTTTTTATGGTCTATAAACTTCACAGCATTTTGCCTTCACACTGTACCTCACTATTTCAAACAGAACCTGAACAAACGCTTAAGCCCTGGGATTCAGTACAATTTTTATCCTATTTGATACACTACATCATTAAAACATTAAATCAGGTAGACTGTCCCCTAATGGGTTTATTCTCAAGACATATTTTCTTCACAAGTTCCTTGTCTTCAGCTTTTGAGCCCTCTTAATGATTAAAGCATTTTTAAAGTAAATAAAGAGATGCAACATGTACCTTGCCACAGTGGTACATATTTTGTATACTGTACCTGTCTAATCCAAATAATTGGATGGGAGAATAAATAATTTAATGGGAGAAGAAAAATATTGAAAAATATTGAAAAGATAATTGAAACCTCTTCTTTATTGCTAAAAAGATGTCTCATCTGCATGGTTGTCCTGAGCCATACTTCCCTAGTTATTCTTTATCTGTTGCTTCAGTTTACCAAAGTATCCCCCCAAATGCTGAGAACCAAGAAAACATAGCCATTTTAAAAGCTGATTAAAATGTACAGCCAATGAAGATTGAGTTAAGCTTGATTGACTGCCTTTCTCCTGGTTATATCTATATAAACTAGGAGACTAGCACTCAGTGAGTAGCAACTCTGCCCTGTTAAGCTTAACTATGAGTGATTATGTTTTTCAAATACAAAGGCTTTATAAAGGTTTAGCAATCTGGATGAGGACTGTTCATTATTATTAAGCTAGGCATGTTTTTTTCTGGGTTGGTATGTGGTTTTTCTCCCTCTCCCTGGCAGGTCCTGGAGAACACAGAGTGCTAGTGAGCAGCACAGCTGTGGGCTCTTCTCTGCCTTCTACTGCTAATGTAATACACCACTGTGTACCTGTACGAATTAACAGATGTTGAATTAGCTACCAGAGAGTTTCCTTTAATGAAATAAAATGTCATATTTTAATGAACTAAAATAAATAAAAATCAAGATAAAGGAGAGAGAATTCCAACATAGGCAGTGTTAAACTCTCATTGAAATCTATGTATAATCAAAAAGTCCCTTAATCTACATCTTTAGCATACAGAAACTAATATTCACAACTACGACATTCAAATAAAGAGGTCTAATATTTGATTCAGAGTTCTGTTAAATTTTCTTGTGCTTTTTTTACACATCTTCTCATGCTTTCAAAAACAAACTTGAATATCTGAAGTTGCTTAGGTGTAATTTGTTCCTGATTTGTATTTAAGCTTCATCTCCATATTCACTAGGTTGTGACATAAAAGATTTTCAGCACCTCAGAAAATTAAGCTATACACTTAGGCATGGGTCTAATACCAAATATTAGATAATCAATGAGGAAAATGCAGGCCTCTCTCTTTATGTATAACTGTATCAATACTGTCATATATATAATGTATTTGTGAGCATGTGTAGGTATTTGTGTATGTATATAATCGGCTTCTCCACCTGCAAAGTGGGGATAATTATTCTTTCTTTACAAGTATCATGAGGTTTATCTTAATGATTTCTGGCAATTGGTGTGAGATACTCTTAATGAATAACTACATATGGTAAGTGGTAAGGTTAATTATTCCACTATGACAGAAATCAGTCACAATTAAATCCTTTCTAGCTAGATAATGAGGCAATCTTAAATTTTTTGATTTGGCTAAACTGACTTGACAGAGTCACATTGCTGCCGTGTGTCGGAAACCCAGGAGACTCTCATGGAGATTACAGTGTAGCTCACAGAAAGTCCCTGTGCAGGCTCCAAACGACTAAAAGAGACTATAAAATAAACTATGCCAATTTTTAATTCTTTTTTTGGTATGCTTCCATTTGAATTAGTAGTGTTACTCCAAGACAATTATTTAATATTCTAACCATGGCATAGAATAAGCCCTTGGCTTTCCTCATGAAGTGCTGTTGTGATGTTAAAAATAATTATTGAAGTGCTAACTTGAAATAACAAAAAAAAAAGGTGATTTTTATAACCCCAACTTGGCTATAACAGTACTTCTTCCATTGGAATGATTAAGATTCAGAACTTGAGGATTTTTTTTTTTGAGTCCATTATTCATCACATTTGTCTTTGATATTTAAGTAGACATGTAAGGAAGGATATTTAAGTTGATATGTGAGGAAGACTAGCTAATGAAGAGTGATTTGTGAGGCCAAAAAAACTATATACATTTGAATGCTTACATCTCTCCTACACAGGCAATATACTAGTAGTTCTCTTTCATTCAAAATTCAATTTACTGATTCTAGCACTCTCGGTTAATAACATGAAACATGCAACAGTATTGAGTGGTGTTCATAGATGGCTGGATAAGCAAGCCTCTTCCAAAGGTGTAACACAGACTTTCATAAAATGGGAAGTTCAAGCTTTCACATCATTAGTGAAGTTTTAGACCATATGCTGCCAAGCTCAAAGGTAGCCAGCCTGAGATTTCTGTGTCAAACTCATTATCTCTCAAAATAAATATAGTCTCTTGCCTTCTGCAAATAGGAAATGAAAGTCTCGGCTTTCAGTCAAGGTCTGGTTTGTTCATAATTGGGATCTATAACAGTGTGGAATATTGTCTTTTTTTGAAAAACATCTTTTTTCTGTATTGAATCGAGGATCTTTCAAGTTTCTCTCTCATTCTTGACATTTTATTGCCAGCAGTTACATGTGTACAGCAGTTCTAACATTAAGGAGTAACCTCACTAGAAGGTAGTTGATTTTATCTGATTTGCCATTATGCAGCATTTGAATTTCTCCTCGCATGCTTTCAGCATAAAATAGTTACAAATTTATGAAAAATTTAGGTGTGCACTGTTGGTTGAATGTTTTTATAGGAAAATGCGATGGCCTAGAAAATGGAGAAGGATACTCCGCTTCCAAAACTGGGCATTTCTTCCTTCCCTATTGCTTTCTACTCTATCACTTGCTTTTCTTGTTTATTGCCTCTGATCCTCCCTACCTTTCCTTATATTTGTTTTCTCTCTTGTTTTATTAATCATGCTATATTAACTTCACAGCTAAGGTCAGTTCCATCTCAATAGGCCAGAGACAAACCTAATTCTGCAAACAGTGTTCCCCATAGGAACCATAAGCACTTTTCAAGGCTGCCAATGTTTGTGTGCAGAACTGAACAGCCAAATATTTCTTGCTGATAAACTCTGAGAGTTTTCTTCTTTCTTAGCATGTTTGTCCTAACTGAGGCTGCCATCCTTAGCAGTGTAAGTCATCATTAATCAGCAGAAACAGGAAATTCCTCATACTATGACTAAGTTGACTAGCATAATCTTCTCAGGATTTTATCAAATAATTTTACTGTTTTGATATTTAAGAAGCAATATCTTTAGCCCCAAAATTTTATAGAGCGCTCCAAACTATATTAAAAAAAACTGATTTAATGAGACATAAGCTTTTATGTATCTGAGCCATCAAGGAAAATAATTCTTAGAAGCCTAAGTAGTTCAGTACAAGACTTGAGTGATACATAACTAAGTAACTTTATATTCTGGATCTCACCATTTTTTCACAGGAAGCCTGTGACAGAGAATTGAACTTGGCCTTCACAGTCCCAGTCAAGGACCTGATGCCACTTGCTGGACATCTTCTAACTAAACATTTCTTTAATCCAGTCCAGACCATGCCCGCTATTTGCGAAGAACCTCAAGTTCATGCATAAGCAAATTCTGTGCTAATCACATATGGGCCAACTCCTTATACTTAGCAGATTCTGTATAATTCAATGTCACAAGGGGTTATTAAATATATTGCCTTTTTTTTTTTAAAGGATGGCTGTGAATAATTTAATTTGTGAATATAAATGGAGGCGAGTGTTTGTAAAGGCTAAGTTTAGCCAAGGCTGGATAATCTCCTCAAGCTCTTACTGTAATCAGTGGAGAGAGAAGCTCCTCTGGAGGATATCAGAATAGGCACTTTTCTCTGTACTAACTCCAGAAGATGCCAGGGAAAATTAGGTTTGCAAGGACAGAATAAATCTCATGAACAATTAAGACTAACTCTATGGTGAACTCCATAACGCCAAGACAAAGTCTTTGTGCATGTCTATTACTTTACTAGTGCAGTAGCAGAATGCCAAACAGGGCTGGATAGATACAGTTATAGCTATACTGCAAAACAAATTCCAGTGTCTAAAGCCAAATTTCAACTTGATGTGAAGCCTTCCAGAATACAGGATGCCTTCACGTTTTTTAGATCAGTGTCTCTGGAAGTCAGAGAGTAGTTTCTGCCTAAAAATCATATATATTATATATCATGATGTTCTTTTTTTTCAAGAAAGGTTTTTTTTTTCTTCGAGATTTCAACACCCAAAAAAGTTAGTGTTATCTCAGGAAATTACCATTTTCACCATGTGCGTTTCCTACGTCTTGCTAGTCCTAAGCAATCTGACCTCCTGACAGAAACCCAAGCTGAAAAGTAAAAGAAACAAAAGATTTTGGTTTGGTGCTTGCTGGATAAAGAATCCTTCATTGCAAATGCAACATATAAGGCAAAATTAATGATATTAGGCTGTTAGTATGCTTCAGTTTAATAACTGAAGCGGAAAAAGATATAACCAGAAAAACTTAGCAGAGAAGGAGATGGGCTGAGTGAGTGTGAATTCAGTAAAGAAGTGAATTCAGTGAAGAAGTCTCTGCAAAAAGAGGGAGAAGTGATCTTCGGTGACTTCTGGAATCAGGACAATCACTGCTTACACGGGCAGTGCTGTCTGGTGGAAGTGGAGTTGTATCATGGTACTGGTGCAGTAAATAACAGTGGCACACATTGCTTCCTACCCAGCTGCTCTCCAGCACCCCAGCCCATGGCCTCACTGACCCCACAGCAGATGACACACAGCCAGCACAACACTGCAAGGGCTGATGTTGGGAGCCATGGTCAAAGGTGCCATAAGCATGGCTGGAAGTGCTGATTTGACTGTGATAGCAGTTTCCTCAGTTCCTGGTTCACAGTCAGGTTCCTTGGATGGAAAAAGGTGGCCTAAGCAGAGGCTGTCCTGGGTCCTAAGAATCTGGAGTCCTGCACACTGGGTTGCAAGAGTGAGGAATCAGGTGTGGCTTGTTGGCCGAATTAGATAATAACAGTAAATCCTCTCTAGCAGTGAGAGGACTGGTAATCTGTCTGGTGAAAGTTGTCTCTGATATGCCAGACCGAATAATTTAGATTCATAATTTTGGTTGAAAGGGACCTCTGGAGATCACCTGATCCAAGCCTTCCACTCAGAGAAGGGCCAGCCTTAAAGCTTGAGTGGGTTTCTCAGTGTTACAACCACTTGAGTGTGGAGTATCTCCAATGATAGAGAGATTCTTCAACTTTTCTAAGAAACCTGTTCCAATGCTCAACCACCCACACTATGAACAGTATTTTCCTTTACATTTAATCAGAATTTCTCTTGTTGCAACATGCGCCCATTGTCTCTTGCCCTTTTGCTGTCATCTCTGAGAATAGCTTCTGTTATGTCTATAGCCACCATTAGGAGGCTGAAGACAGTAACTTCATCACCTCCTCTTGGCCTTCTCTAAGCTGAACAAGACTCTGTTCTCTCATTTTTTCATCATATGCGGAATGTTGGCTTCCCAATGGAGGGGAAATCTTTTATGCAGAGTCTTCCTAAACTTCATCTATAATTCGTTTAATATATGGACCAGCTCTAGAACAGATCTGTACACAATCCCGTTCTTCAAGAGTCTCATTTCAGTCATTCGTACTTTGTATACAAGAAGTATATCTGCTTCAAGAACTACCTTTTTATTCAAGCTATAAAACAAACAACTCTCTTGCTTCTTAACCAAAAGTAACCTGAGAAGTTGCAAACTATAGTAATTACAACCCTTCCACTACACAGATAAAGATTTCAGAAGTTTTCTTTTACATTGTAAAACCATTGTATAAAACTCCACTGTGTGAATAGTAAAACAGAGGTAAAATTAGCAAGGTTTTACGTAACATGTAGTGATGCTTAATTTATTGTTTCCAAAAGTAGTTATTCTAGCTGTGCCTAGGTGTAGAAAACAGCTTGATATATAGGATTTAGATATTTGTGGAGGACAAATAAGTAGTGAGGAGGGTGACCATTTTGTCAGCATACTTCATTTTGTTCACATATTTTACATCAACCTTATAACATCAACTTTATGACTTTAGAATCTGATCGAGTCAAGATAAAGTTAATCAGTTTTCTCCAAAAATCTCAGCTTTCTAGGTAGTTGTACAGTGAGTGTCTTTAAATATAGAACATGAGGGAGAAAGATTGTTCGCTGTTATCTGTCATGGTGTCTCTTAAAAGCTTTGATCTAAAAGGCCTTTGCTTTTATGGTTAAGAAAAAAAAAAGAGTTTGCAAAGAAATGGTACCATTTGATGATCTCTGACACATAAATGTCGTTTCATAGAGGCTTTGTATAGAAAACAAAAATACTTTAAAATGCCACCTCTAACTGGCTTCTGAAAGAGCACATATTTCAGGTTTGAAGAACAAAATTGTTTTTCCACATATAAACACTCATTTAGGTCCCACTCCCACACAGCACTGACTCCTCCAATAAAGAGTATGACTCACATCATTGCTGGTGAAGGATATTGACTTTTCTTTCCTGTACTAAACATCAGACAGGCATCAGAACTACAAAGTTATTAACTAAGATATATCACAAACTAGAATCCACTGACCCCAGAATAGCTTCAGTTCAGTAGTTACTGAGCTCTCCACATCCTTTCTGGGTGCAAGACTAGTTTTTATTATTATAGTAAATCCACTAATGTAATTTACTACCTCAAAAGATACATTTTAAGTCACCTATATTGTCTCATCTAAAACGTGTATTTACCAGTTAAATGCAAATCAGGCAAAAAATACCAAATCTCTTCTTTCTTAGGTAACCTCTTCTTTCTCTTCTCTTTCATATTTTCTGAGACGAGAGCCTTTATAGTGCTAACACTCTTCACTCCCTGAATCACAGGTATGTCCCTCCCTTTTCCACACTATTCTACTTACTGGCTTTTCAAGTAGACACCCAGTCTTTGGTCTACCCTCAAAAGACCAGGATGCTGAGACAGCTCTTTCTAGTCTCCTAACAGCTTGGCTCATATCCTCTGATTTACTCTACTATCACTGTCACAAACACTTCTGTAATGATCTCACATGTAATCAATCAGGAAACAGTGCATATCAAAGTATTTTTTTGTTTGTAAGGTACCAAAACTGATGAATAAATATTCAGTTGTAAGTTTTCAGGCAATCTTTCAGAGAGGGGAAGATATGTAGTTACTTATAGTAGCTTAATTGTATTTCCAAGAAAAACATTCCTAGAATGGTGCCTTTGTCCTACAAACAAGTGAATTCATGCATGTATCACTGCTACTACTCTCACAGGCAGCCAGACCTGTATTTACAGTGCTAAAAAGGAAAAACATGTACAATCATTTCCAGGCATGTAGAAACCCAGTCACAGGTGCTTTGCGAACTAGGAGTGCCACAGCTGTTAGTTTGTCAGGGGTAAGGTCTGTTAATGAAACTGAATTGCTGGCTTATGGCAAATGAGCATTGCATGTGAATAAACTGACTGTGGTACATCAGTGGCTGAAAACCAACAATATGACAGAAAAAATGTTAGATATAAAACACTGACCTGGGGGACTCAGATGGAGAGTTACGCCTAATTAAATTAAGTCGAGTCAAACACACAATTCAAACAACAACATCTGTTAGGAAACAAAGCAACTGAAAAAGCATTTATTATTACACTGAATTTTAGGAATAATTCACTTCAGGCAGGTTAACTGTGTTTGTCACATAAGTCCCAGGCATTTTTTCCATGCTTTGATAATAGCAAAGCATCTATGGGATACTTAAATACAGAATGCCTTGAAACAAAAGCATTTAAGCCCTTCCTGGAGAGCCAGCTGTGGTTATTCCTGTGTTTGTAGCATAGAAACTCAGATCAGAATAGGAAAAAGTCATATTTCCCCTGAATCCTGCTGCCTCTCTTCTTTCACTAAAAGTTGTTTCATCTAAAAAATGGGAAAAGGACTACCGTATCATAGTACATCCGGCTGAGAGAATGATAAAGTTCAAGTCATGCTTTGGAAGTCCCACATTGGGAGTAGGAAATTCACTGTTCAGGTCTTCATTCTCCTTTCTTTTACAACCTTTTTTTCCTTCCTCACTGGTACATTGATGCAAACTCCTGCAAGTCACACATCAGTCTCATAGCATGTAAGTAGCTGATCCACTGAGGCACAGTGGAGCCTCTCCATTGACTTCAATAAGCTTCCAAACAAGTAAGAAACTTCCTTTTTGTGACAGTTTCCTCCTTTTAGGTATGCAAAAACAATATAGAAGAGAGAGGGAAGAGGAAGGGAACATGTGATGGTTTCCATCTGGAATCTTCTCATTGCATTATTTATATTCATTCTTAAAAATTAAAATTGCCCTCCTTTCTTTCTCTGTGATTGATGTTCAAGAACATTGCAGAAGCATATTTAACAACACTGAGTTATTAGATTTGCTTATACAAATCTGAATGATGGTAAGTGCTTATATCTTAATTAACTCTTCATCCCTGGTTATGTAACTAGGAAGTACCAGATGACTATGCTTGCTTCGTTACAGGAAAGCTCAATACAAATAATGTGGAGTTTACACAGTGAATAATTTTTAGATTAGCCTGAACAGAAGAACATCTGCAAGCAAAAAAAAAAAAAGTGAAGAAAGCTCAAGTAATCTTAATTTATGTTGATAGGACACTAACATGTTATATATATATAAAACTGTTTGTGTGATCTTTGTAGCAGTTAATTTTCTTCCAAAGAGACTAGAACTTTTCTCTTCTTATTCTATTAATCAGGATAGATTCTTTTTTTCTTTTCTCTATGTTAACCATGGAGTTAGTCTTATAACTTTTCAATATTATCTGTGCAAAAATAAAAAGAAGACACTCGAGAAGAAAATATTAAAAGCAAAATTGTTTAGAGGTATCACTTACTGAACAAAGGAGAACAAAGGACTGAATTACTTGTGAGTCTTTGCTTTATGGTAGGGGTTTTTTTGTTTGTTTTTAATGCAGTTTGAGGAGGTTTTGGTCACATTTCTTTATCCACCTTTTACAAAATTTCAAAGTATTTTTCATTGCCCAAAAATAATCTTCTCATCTCACTTATTAAAACAGTGTTTCACACTAAATTTTTCTCAGCAGTCTTTTCTCTCTTCTAGTTTGAAAAGATATCTGGAGAGAAAGTTTGAATATTTTTGTATAATGCACTTTATAAATATCCTAAATCTCATTATCACAGGACCTGGAGGAAATCTAGACTAGTGATGTTACTGCTTCCGGACTGGTTTTTGCTTATCATTTCCCTTTTTTGATTTAATGGACAAAAATATATGATGTGTTCTGTATAACTGAATATACTAAGACAACTGGCTGAAATCTGACTGAAACTGTGCCAAAAAGCTAAATTAGCTTGTTCATTATTGCAACAATATATTATCACTAAATATATATACAGGTCTTTTCAACTCTTATCTCTTCAAATTAATGGTTAATTCTCTGAAGTTTAAAAACAGGAGCTAAGGTTTTGATTCAAAGCCCTGGATTTTTCATTTATTTCATAGTCTGGACTAGACACCAGTTGTATTAACGAGTACCCTGTCTAGTACACACAGATATCATGTTAGCTTAAAGCAAAGCTAGACAATACACGTACATTGTGATCTAGATACTCTGGTAACTCTCTCAGAGATGAGAGGGCAGAAAGCACACAGGGTGAGGTGGTGCGGAGTGCTAGCCAAAATGCCTGACCTCATCCATGCACGTCAAAATTTCTGCGTGACTCGGAGCCACAAGACACAGCCAGCACACTGCACAAAGTCAAAGCCATGAGCAGCTGTGAGAGGAGTTTCTACATGCAAGAAACACAGAGTATGTGGCATTTATGATTCAGTTACTCTGCATTACTTAGATAATTAACTCAACTAATTGAAATGACACCAAATAAATACAAACCAGTAGTTAAGATACTACCTGAATATATCTAGAGGTGGAGAAAATAGGAACCATGTTCCTACACAGCAATTAACCCATGGCATGATTTCTTTCAGCCATGAGATGTCTTTTCTGCACTGGAAGACCTGGAGAATATTCAGGACAGGAGTTATCTCTGTTGACTTTTCCTCTGAATAACAAATCACTTGTAAGGGAGCTACAAACTCCTTGTAAGTTCTCCCTTTAGTTATAAGTTATACATGATGAGAGATTTGCAGAGGGTGAAAAAAAATCTGCTAAGTCAGACTGATGTAGCAAGAATGCAGTGAAATTCAGAGACTACAAAACTTAAAGGTTTACAACTCTCTGTAAAATTCTAAAATTTTAATTATTTTTTCTAGAAATTATTCTGAATAAATTTGCTTCAAAAGAAGTAAAGCATTTCATTAAGATACCTTTAATCGTTTCATAGTTCTCTCAATAAAAATAAATAAATTGTCCTGCTAGGTTTCATTTTAAATCAGCTCTAATATTAAGCTACATTTTGAGTGTCACACTGCTAAGAGAAATGTCGCTACTGATGTTTCTGATATCCCTACTTTTCATCTTCTCTAATATATCCAGAGCTGTATTTCTGATGAGATGGTATTGAAGTTGTATTTCTATCAGAGGGAGATCTACAACATGCTGCTGAGAGATACACAATTTCTGCTGGCCATATCGGATAAAAGAAAACAACAGAAAAAAATTCTGAAAACACCCCAAAACCGCAAGCGGCTCACAGTTTTCATAAGGCAGACCACTGATAAGAAAATTCAGGCTTAAAATTTTTGATGTTCTAAAACTAAATATTTTGCACCAGTTAAAAAACATGAAATGTTCCTGGGTTCAACTCATGAACATACGACATTTGTATTTTTCTCACACTTTTTTCCTCATTAAAAATTTGATTTTGAGAAAACTGCATCTTCCTTTGGGTAAACAAACACACACACACAAAAATCTGTTTGTGGTATTCAATTCCTAGCTAGTTACCTTGGTAGCATTTTACATCTATTTTGTGTTAACTAGCACAGGCTGGCAGATGAGTATATAACAATCTAGCTCTATTAATAAGAACATACATTTTAGTAGGAATGCCAAGGAGCAAGCTTCATTTCTACAACAGGCTATTATATTATGGAAATGTGTTTTCTAGCTGTTGTGCCTGTCTAGACTGCTATCAGCAGCTTGTATTCGTTATGAAAGCCTGCAGCTGGTCCCTGCAAAGTTTGCTGTTTTGCAGCCCATCTGCTCAGAAGAGATCTGTAACACTGCCCAGTTTGGAGTAACGCTCCCTTATCATCGTAGTTGCAGTTTCTAAATAGAACTCTGAAATAATGCTGGTTACTTTCTACTGTTAGATCCCCGTAAATTAACTCCTGTCTGGGCAGATGGCTATCCGGCTGGCGAAACCAGGGACAACTGAGAATCAAGTGAACGGGGCTGGGGAGCAGCATCCTTTCATTTCTGTGGCTTGCTTGATCCCTGTAGCCCCACGGAAACTGTGAAGTTGAATGTTCTCAGGAGATGAGAAGGTGGCAATGAAGCTAAGTAAAGTGTGAACAAATGGACGTGTTAAATGCAGGAGACAAAAATAGAACCTGTGCTTGGAACTATACACAGCTAATCTGCAATTACATTTCCAGGATTTCCTGAGCAAGAACTGAACTTGATCTTAACTTTAACCAAAATTTTAGTAAACAAGTCCAACACGCTCTCTTCAGCAGTAGTCAATAGCTGTGTCATTAGTAAAAGTTCAAGGAAAACCACATCTACCATCTACACTGTCCTTATTTTTTACTGATAGTAGTAGAATTATTTTCCGTTATCTACTTATCATTTAATATTCTGAAGGGAAAAATTTGACTGCAGCTCATTTAGATTAATTCTATTCTGGTATAAAGTGGTTAAGGAGCCACTTTCTGGGTGACCAAAATCAGCAAACTGGTTTATATTGTTTTAGGTTTAGCTTGTTGTCTTGGGATCCCAACTTACCCTTATTGATATCAATTACTACTGACTTAAAAAGAAACTGGGAAAGATTATTGAATTTATATAACAAATGTCAGTAATGAAAATATTCTCCTTTTTAGGTACAGGTTCAATAATGGGGCTCTGCAGTGGACCAGCTGTTTTTATTCAAACTCCTGCTGCCCTGAGATACTAGGATGCTGATAAAACCAGCAGAAATGCTGTAATATTGATCAGGGAGACTGATTAGTGTCTCTTAGCAGCATATATGAGTCCTTTGCATGGATTATTCTTGGCTACTTTGTGTGCCACTGTGGCTTGTTCCTCTGTTCTGTCTCTTGCCTGCTTAGCTGTGATTTCTGGCACCTGCTGTTCTGCTTTTGCCTTCTTGGCCCTGTTACCATTTGTTTTTTGCTATAAACCTCTCTTGCTTCTGATTACATTCCCAACACAGATTCTTAGCCTGGGAGAGCTCTTAAACTCCTCTGTCTCATGACTTGTGTATCCATGTCTCCACCTCTGGTTCTAGCCTCATTACAAACATCAGGACCAATTGTGCGGGCTTCTAGTATGATGAACCTGATACAAACAGGTTATGGTGTACAATGATAAATCAGGAGAAGAAACCAGACAAAGCAAGGAATTTCAAATCCAGAAATATACTATATACTAGTAATTGATTTTTTTAATGCTTTTAAACTCAAAAATCCTGACATTTTAAAATCAAAAAAACCCTCATGAAATATTACTATATTGTGGTTAACATAGATCTTAAAGTAAGGTATAATTAAATTATCTCTTATATTAATCCAATATGGAAAATATGTGAATTTTTCTCTTAGGGATTGTATCTACACGGCATAGAACTTGACCTGGGTAAACTCTGCTCCTACGTATGGTATTCCTGGGGTCTGTTGATGTAACTGGTTTTTTGTATGTGTATGTTTTCAAAGTGTCTGAGAAACAGCAAAGGCTGCGTTGTAACCCACAAAAAACATTGGTTCTATAGCATGATGCTAAATATATGTTTCATGCCCTGGGGCAGGATAGAAGGTTATGCAAAAATATGTGAAAACGTGAGGGCAGTGTGAGTAGTGTTGAATCATGTTGGAAGATCAGTACATGGAGCATGGCTAAGAACAGAAACATATGGAATAGTTCTTTAGAAAAGAATAAAGTAGTAGTCAGTAAATCATAGTAAAACCAGAACACGGCTGGCCTTCTTTCTACCCCTTCGAATGATATGCTTTGCAGGAAATCAGGAAAAAAGCAAACCCTCCTCTCTTCTAGTGAAGGAACTTCTGTTCTTTCTGGCCTTTGCTGTTCTGTGGAAAAGGAAGAAAAGAAGAGAAGGCATCTCAAAGACTTTCCCATGATTTACATGCCCTAGACAGGCAGGATCTGACCTTTAATTTGGCTAGATGTGCATTGATTAGGACTGAATCTCATTAAGACACAATCTACTGGGGGTGATGCAAAAGAAAATATAATATTGATTAAAAAATAAAATAATCCTCCTCTCTCTCTCCCTCTTGACTGCCTTGTTCATAATTAGCCTTCCCGTCTAGCTTTCCTCCTAAATGTTATGTAGTTGTCAGTCTGACAGGAAGCAAGATCATAAGAATGCAATTAGAAATTTCAAATTAGCAGTCAAGCACAGACAAGGGATGGGGGAACTTGCATCATGCCCAGTATGTGGTTTGACTGAGGCTTGATTGCAGTAATGTGAGTTAAAGATTTTTAATTCAGTATAAAAATATGACTGCTCTTATGATTATGCTACAGTTTGGGAATTGCATCACATTTTTCTTATGCAGGATGACCATGAGAACCAACTGATATGAAGGAGCACAAATAGGGTTATTTTTCCCCTAAAATATAAGACTGAAAGGGCTATTTCTGTCCGCTGTGAGAATACTTTACAGAGAAAGCCTTCAAAGTCAAACTTGGCCAACACTGGCTCTCTGTTAAAGCTGTGGAAAGGAATTAAATCAGAAAGGGTAACATTCCCCTCCCTCGCTCTTCATGATCCTTTAGAAAGGGTGTTCAGTACCATCATAAAGGATCAGATGGTAATGAGACAATATCAGGATCTTCCCAAGCAAAGCCAGGCTTTTTAAAAAGTGACTGTAGCACTGACATGGTGTTTGAATCAAAAAGATTTTTTTTTTATTTTAATAACAGAGAAGCAGTTCAAATTCTATTTTGTCAGGAAGTATTTGAAATTATTTACTCAGTGGTATTGGGGGACAAGAGGCAAGGTGTTAGCAGTTTATATGAGTCCAGGGAAGGACTGGTTCTATGAGTTTGGATTAGTTTTGCTCAAATTATATTTGAGACTATCAGCATCTGTTTTAGGATTTACAAGATTGTAGAGTTCTAATTTAACAATTATCATCATGTTTATTCTGGTTGTTACTTAATTGCAGGTAAATTTCACAGGAAGGGGTCTTTACAGAAAAAAGAGAAGGCAAATTTGGTGTATTAGCAAGGTAATTTTCTTTCTGAGAGAAAAATGTATTTGAGCTGACCTATTAAAAACATGACTGATTTAGTGTTTGGGCTCTTCACAATGATCACTCACTGAGTAATGAGCACAGAAAGCCACAGCAAGCATCTTCAGCTGGCGTGTATCACCATAGCACCACTGAGTTCACTGAAGTGATGCTCTTCTGCTCTCTGCAAAGATCTGGGCCAAGCTGAAAATTCAATAAGCTTTATTTCTAATGATCATTTAATAGATTGCTGTGTTTCCACATTTGTAACCCAGGGTTTCAAACGAGTTGTTCAGTGTTATGTGGTCTTCCTAAAAGACTTGAAGCAAAATCAACAGCTCACCTTCAGCTCAGTAAAAGAGAAGCAGCAACTCGCCTTTGTCTGAATGGAAATGGTACTGGAGGCAAACCAGATAGGAGCTAAAATGTTGGAGTCTGGGAGAGGAAATATGAATTTCAGAGCTTCTGCTGGGGCTTACACATTGCTGCAGACCATGTTTGGCCTTGTGAAAGCAGAAGAACTCCCTCTTCATAAAGCTTTCAGACACGTAGTGTTTTCTTCCCATCTTGGGAAGCAGAAGTCCAGAAAAAAAGAAAAAAGAAAAAAAAAAGAAAAAAGAGAAAAAAAAGAGAAAAAAAAACTGAGCAGAAGGAAAAAAATTGATGTACTGAAGTTAAAAAAAGCTCTTCTTTGCATTTGGCAATGATGTTGTTTGCCATCCGACCGTTTGTCCAAATGGCAATGGACAATATCACATAACAGCAGCCACACAACATGCTAAGTGGGAATAGTGTGTGGGGAGTAGGGATTCACCATAGTTCATCATCTGACCAAGGGAATCTGCCCCAGAAACGTGAAGTTTAAATGACTGGGAGCGCTCTCTCATCTGGACAACATCGTGGTGATGTTATCATGGTTTTGAAATCAAAATATACCTGGACCCAGAGGGAGGCGGTGCAGTCCCCGTTTGCAATCATGCATCGGAGCTCTGAAATCTTCTGAGTCAAACCCTTCATCAGGAAAACATTCAGTACTCATATTGTCAACACTTTTTAGCATGGTAGGGGCTTCTGGTGCCAGGAAAGCTAAAACCCAAATTTAAAAAAAAAAAAAAAAAGAAAGAAAGAAACTGTGGAAAAGCAAGATCCTACTATACCTGATTAGTAGAATGTTGTGATACTGAGACTGAGGAAAGAGTAGTAAATGTAAAGATCTTTAAAGGAACATGATGAATCTTAGATGTATTGTTTGGAGCTTCATTTTACCTGCTCTGGTATAAAAAACGCCCTGTTCTACCCATATCTTACTGAAATTCTGTTCAGATATTTTCAGTTGATACTCTGTAAGCCTGTTTTCAAAAACATTTGAACTGATCTATGGCATTTTTTTTTATTTAAATCAAAGCTGGCATTTCATCTTTTACATTTTTCCCATTACTGCAGAAGTTCAAGAGTTCTTTTAAAAAATGCACATCTTCTGTCTTGTGTTTTAAGGGAAGAGTCTTCCTCCTAGGGTTTCTACTCCTGTCTTGTACTGCAGACCACTTCTTCAGACCTAGTCATTTCGAAGAGTTAATAGCTCTGTATCTGAGGATACTACTCCCATCACTTTTCTGTTCCTTTAGTCAAAATTATTGGGTCTTCCTTAAAACCATGGTAAGAGAGACAACAGCGAGGATCTCCTTTGAGGGGCAGATAATAAAATCCACTGCCAAATTCACTTGAAAAATTTCCTAAAGATTATTCTATGCTCCACTTAACAATGTTGTTAGCATGTCATTAGAAGATAATTTTTACCTTTGAGGTTAGTGGATAACCTTCTTTATGGAAATTAGCAAAGAAAGAAAAAAAAATCTTACAATTTTTTTTCTTCCTACCCTCACTTAGATCTAGAAAAAATGGGACACCAACATCAGCAGGTAGGAACAGCATGTAGTACACAGCATTGCAACTACTTTCTGGAGAAATCCAACAGAAAAATATGCACCTGTAAGATCTGAGAAAAGAAAAATGTAGGTGAATATACTGTTACTGCTGAAGATCTAATTAACAAAATAATTATTTGGTTTGTGTGCAACAATGACAAAAATCCTTAAAAAATCATATGGAAAAACAAAAGTAAACTTCTGTATGTCAGCGTTTACTGTTGAGGATAAGAGTTAAAAAAAAAGTAGAAGTTCCATTTCTCTTGAGAAGAATAAGCATTAAATTTAGTAAGCAGAAACATTACCCTAAAGAGAGACTGGAAACTTGAAAATGAATTACAAATCAAACAAAAACCAATACCTTATGTTAGATTTTTTTTTTAAAGCAGAAATTGAAAAAAAGAACCCCAGCATCAAAGGAAGGAGAAAAATGCTGATCTTAACACACACGTTTAGATATTTTTGAATGCTCACATTCACAGTTTGCAGGAGCCGTCAAAACAGGAAAGTCCCCTCTCTCTCTTTTCGTCTTGTGGTTTTTTTTTTTCTTTTGTTTTTGTGTTGTTCTTTTTTTTTACAAGGAGTTTACAAGGTTTACATAGAGTTAATAATTTATTGCATGTAGTAATTTTGGATCAAATGTATGTTTCCATATTTGGAAGTGCTTATGGGCTTGGAGCCATGCTCACATTTTACCAAAGAGCTTCAGGGAAAGATGCCCAATATGAGATTTAGATAGTTAAATTATTTCAAGAAAGCGTGTGTTAGTCAAATCATTTGATCTCTGGTGCAATCTACAGTTATAAATATAGACATATATCTATATCCATAGCCATATATGAATGAAAATGAGAATTTGGTATTTCTGGCACTAGGATGGGTTTACTTAGGAGATCTCTTTACAGACTTCATTATTGTCTCTAGTGATTTGTCAGCTTTTCAAACCTTTTAATTTAAAGATTTTTAGGTGCCAGTGTCCTTAGTGGCTGGACTGGAATGGCAATAGCAGCAGCTCCTACTTTTGTAGGACTGATGTACTGCATCTCTGTGGTTACTTGAACACATCCTCTTCTGACCAGCAATATTTTCTGACTGCATTTCAGTATTTTCACCTTTGACTCTTCGCCCTATTATCTGGAGCAACAGCAACCAGTGAATGCAGTGAACAGGGATGGCAAGGTGGGACCGACTGTTGGAGCAGAAGAGAAGGCAAAATGCCAGAGATGATTGCATGGGGTTGCCATGCAATCAATCAACACCAGTTGGTGCAACACTGGCAGTGACACACCAAGGGCAACTCTGCAGGGCCAGTTTGAACGATGGCTCCTGGCACATCCTCCAAGTCCCCAATGCCTTGTGCAACTCCCTGAGGCTGGGGAAAAAGCAGCCTCACCTGTGGGAGATATGCTCCAGTTGAAACACGGAGTCACCAGCTCAAGGAGCTGTAGGAAGAGGTGAACAGACTGCACACCATCAAGAAGGGATCAGCATGGGATCAACGGGTCCTTTGGCAGAACCTGAACCCAACATCGTGTGGAGGGAGGGGCGGGTAGAAGCTGCACCTGAACAAGTGGAGGATGCAGAATGTCAGGAAGAGGAAAGTCAGAAACTTGCAAGTCTCGTGACAGGAGGAAAGCTCTTTCCTCACTTTGCAGCTGTGCATTTACAGAGTAGATTTAATGCCCTGATAAAAGGTGAGGAGGAACAAGTTTTCCCACAGCATACTGGGGAGACATCTGAGTTTTGAGTTAGATTTGGACCAGGTAATCTCCCAAAGTCTCTTCTAACCTAAATTGTTGTATGATTCTTATTCAACGACTCTATTATATGAGTATCTTTGTAATTTCAGAACTGCAGTCACAAATCAATATCCAGGATCATTTGCAGGAAGGCTAGTGTATCCTGTGAGCTGGATTCAACTGACTGTGGTAGCGTCAACAGCCCTGGAGGCAGTGGGCTTAGTGTTTCCGTACTGCATTACCTACTTTTCCTCTAACACTTATCACACGCCATCATCCTCAAAACTGAATTCTCCAATCTCATTTTCTGATGTTGCAGGATACGTCTCACCACTCCAACAATTGTATTACATCCTGCTCCCATTTTCTGATTGAGAAATATAGACTGGTTGGGTTATTACAATACTGTGATTTTGGAACAATCACAACGTTGCTTCTAATTCACATTTTTAAATGTTTTATATAACACCAGTAATACTTTGCAAACAATGCTCTGAATCTTCTTTCATGCTGTGCCTTAGAAGTAGTGAAATTATTGAAATTATCTGTATATCATAGCCTCAATCCCTGATGTTCATTCAAAATCCATGAAAAACATCTAATAAGGAGGAAACATTTCTACCCTTCATTTCGCAGCTGCCTGTGGAATGGGACTATTTTTAGAATATTTTAAAGCAATCTGGGTACTACATTAAACAGTAACTATGTCCCCATAATCCAAAATCGGTTTTTGTTTATTCCCATACTCCAGATTCCCTGAGAATTCCCTCCTAGGAGGTACAGTAACTTTGGTCTTTTCCCATCTGATGTGAGACATCAGATAACCCCAGAGAACTTCTTTGTATTACCATAAAATGAGAAGGAAAATAAAGCCATCTGGTCTATAGCATTTGGGGTTCACCAGTTGGTTTATGAATCGTCTGTTCTGGGAATGGCATCAATCCATCTTGTTTGATGCTCTAACAATTTATACCTGTTCAAATCCACAGTCTTTAGAGAAGATAATCCTCATTTAATATGACAAGAATTCAGAATGTATGTCAAATCAATCAACTGTACTTTAAGGAACTGAAACATCTATTTTGACTTCATTGTTCCTATTTATTCTATTCATCTAATGGAATTTCTTTATTCATCTAATGGCTATTATAGATGTAATTTGTAACTACTAAAAGATACACTCAGTATATTTTGAATACTTTTTTTTATGCCAGCATAATATGAAATGTGTGTACAAATAAGCCACAAATGAAAATGAAGAAGAATATTGTAATGAGTTAAATTTTTTTTTTCATTTTGAATTTTCAGTTAGAGTTACATTTGCACAAAATGTTTTCATTTCTCATTTTCCAACAGAATACTATTTAATTGTAGAATTTCAATCAAATACAGTAACAAAATTTAGAAGATTTATTTTTCTTAACTTTTTCTAAAAATTGAAATATTTGGGCATAATTTTTGCCTGAAATGGACACTTTATATACCTTTATTGAATACATGTCCCTGCCACTGAAATCAGACCATTTGCATGATAAGCCACATATTTGCATGGAAATGAACATATTTTTATTCAAAGCAGCACATTTTTGCTAATTCTAATAGCTTTTATCCAAACCCAATTATTTTTCAAAACCAATGCACTTTAATTTATATCAAGATGCTTTTTATCACATTCTTTGTTTCACAGTCTGATACATTCAACTAAACTAGCAGGTATTATTTGTAGAAACAAATGAATTCGCACTAAAACCACTGAAAGTTAATTTAAATTTATGTAGTTTCTTTTAGCAAATTATGTAAATTAAAAATAAGCTGAATTTTTATATGTCTTAGAGTTACATTGTCAACGTAACTTATTGTTACATTGTTAATGTCTTATTCTTGGGAGACATTAGGTCATTTTTAATGACTCCATATTTATTAGTTGTAATAGTCACATTTATAGTGCTTACAAACATGCATCTAAAGGTTGGGTGGGAAACCACTATATTATTTTATGCCAAATAAAAAGCAGAAGAAACAAACAAAAAAAGGATCATTTAGTTTTTGTTCTTTTTTCATTTCAGAATTGTAAGTTATCTTGAAATTGCCTGTTAAAATAAGCAGGTAATAAGCATGATTCAGCTCACACTGAGGCAGAGAAGGGACTTTTCCAAGTGACTGCTAGGTTACTGGGAGTAGTGTGAGTGTGTTTTTCCTAAATCATAAACTAATCATATAAGATAATTCAGGTCCAAAGGGTCTTCAGAAGATCTCCAGTCCAACTTCCTGCTCAGAGCAGGATCTCCCGTGAGATCTGACCAGGTTGTTCTGGGCTTCGTCCAGTCAGGTTTTGAAAACCCTGCAAGAACAGAACCTCTCTGAGCAACCTGTGCCACTGCCTGACTGCCCTCATGGGGAAGAGGTTCTCCTTATAGGCATCTCAGATTTCTATTTATGTCCATTATCTTTCGTCCTCCTGCCCTGCACAGCTGAGAAGAGCCCACCTTCATCTCCTCAATGACCTCTGCTTAGTCACTAGCAGGTGCTGTTATAGCTCTCCTGAGACGTCTGCTCCAGGCTAAACAAACCCAACTCCCACAGCCTCTCCTCACAGGGTAAGTGCTCCAGCCCCTGTGATTTTGGCTTGATTTTCTGCTGTCACTCTCCTAGCTAAGTCTGCAAGAAGCTCACCCACCTCCCATATTGCACAGCTCCAGATGCAAAGCTGGAACACTGAATAGATGTGGCTTCTACAAGCAACAACTTTAAACAAGCCAAAATTATATCAAGAGCTTTCTGGGCAAGAGATGAGGAAGATTTAGAAAAAAGGCTGTATTTAGTGGCTGGAGGATTTAGATAAATAAAAGAAATGCTTATACTCACCTCATTCAGCTCATTTACTCAGATTCTCTGATTGACATACAGACTAACATTTGACTATACATGGATAATTCATTGTTCAACACAATTTTCTGATCTCTGTGCTTGTTTTGACATTGCTGAGTACATGCTTGTCTTTCCTCAGCTTTAATATGATAATCTGCTCTTCCTTCCTCTTTCTGACCTCCTCCTTGATCCTGTTTGATGTGTTTCCCTGACCATTTCTCTTTGCGCCACAGCACAGCAGGATCTTGCTCCTATCCTCCCTCCCTGCAGGCCCATCTCATCTTCTCACCTTCTGTAAATCCCACACGTACTCTGACAATATCTCCTAATCTTCAAATTTTTGACATTTGTTCTCCAGCCAGTCTCACATTACGTTCTCTGCAACACCTCTTTTGTAGTCATATTTGTCAAGACTGGTCTGAACTCCTGCTATTATTTTTGCCAGTGACGTTTTTAATCTTCATTTATTTTCCTCTCCTGCATTTAGCTGAAGACCAGGAAGGTAATACAGAATCAATATCTCTACTCCTTTGTACACCTTTGTAAGATTATTACTAGCATCTCTACTGCTAAACCAAGGAACTGCCATTGTATGACTTCCTCCTTATATTTCAAATTATATAGATGTATACTTTGCATCCAAGCATTGTAATCTTTCTAAGATTTAGATATTTTTTTTTGTCCAAAAATTATCTGTCCTTAGTCCTTATCATTTATCATTCTCCTATATTTGGTCCTGTAAACAGTTGGACTAGCTGACTGTTGTAGGTCCCTTCCAACTGAACTATTCTATTCTATTCTATTCTATTCTATTCTATTCTATTCTATTCTATCTTATCCTATCCTATCCTATTCTATTCTGTTAACACCTTCTAGCTACCTCCTTCAGACTGTGAAAATGAAAATTTGTTCATATTTCTGACCAGTTAATTATGTGATGGTCACAACTATCTTTCCAACCTGTTCTGGTATCCTCCTCTTCCACCTCTGCATTGTAAGTTTATGTGTCAATAGTATGCTGTCAATATAATTACATTCCTGAAGCTCATTGCATACTTACTTTTTTTTGAAAACAGAGCTCCTAAAAAGTAGTAGAAATATTAAAGTGAAATTTTAAACACATTCTACACTTGTGTGCACCAGTCTTATAGGGATATTTCAATTAAAGTGGACAAGATTACAGAATTACTTAATTTCTGCAGATTTTTAAAATATTTTCATATTAGTCTGCTTTTATTAACCAGTTCACAAAATGATAATTCAAAGGTAGCTTTCCAGGTTGTTCTAACAACATTCCCTGTATGGATTTTATAGTGGCAGTGATGATGAACAACATTTTAAGCATGTGTGACTATAGTGAAGACATTATTCTTTACAATTATTATCTATGTCTTGAGCCTGCAAACACTTCAGTGTGGCAGCAGCTTTCCCCATCTGAGTAATCTGATTGTACTCAAAGGAACTATTCATGTGAGTGATATTTTCAGGTTTAGAGCCTGAAAGTAATTACAGCATCACCTGACCTCTTGCTTTACACAAGCCAAAGAATTTCACCCAAAGATGTTCGTATCAAGCAGATGATACTTTCTCTATGGGTGAGGAGGCTTAGAATGGTAGGTACCAATGCTACTTGGTTACTTTTACTCCATCTATCCCATTTTTCTCTCTAACTCTCAAAACTTGCAAATTAGATCACATGCTTTGGAGATTATGTGAAACTTGGACTGCACCTACCTTAGCATCCTAGTTTCGATCAGAATGCAATTTTGAAGCAAATCTCTTGATTGCTCCAATTT
Organism: Oceanodroma leucorhoa; assembly: GCA_030449065.1. Lineage (NCBI taxonomy): Eukaryota > Metazoa > Chordata > Aves > Procellariiformes > Oceanodroma > Oceanodroma leucorhoa. The sequence goes on along the minus strand of JASVER010000088.1, from coordinate 3,711,898 downwards.
ATCTGGATTTGGTTTGCATTGCACAGTGTTCTTAGAGTATAAAAACTGGATTTTTTAAATAATGCTAAATTAGGAGATAAACTCTAGGAGTGCACCTGAGGCACTAGCTGGTATTCAGTTCACAGGATTGCACTACATCTAGTCCAAAGTAAAACTCCCGAGAATGGCTATAGTGTAGGCACTGGGTCATCAGCACAATTAGTTTTATAGTAGCAGCAATAGCTGCTACTACTGAAATATGCTCCTTGCTACTGAAGGCAGTCTTGCACTACTTATGTGAGGCAGACTCTAAAAAACACAGTACAGAAAAAATGTGTGCTTTATTTCTTATTTATATCAGTTAGTTTCAGTTTCCAGCTATCACATTCTCTTAGTTTTCTGGGTTTTGGTGGGGGTTTTTTTCGCTAGGTAGAAAGTCCTTCTCTTCTAGAGCCATTGTGTGATATTTAGCATACCCACATCTGTTGAAAAAGGAATTAAACTCCTCAGTGCACTTTTTATTGTCATTCCTACTTTAAAAAAATATTTCTAAATTAGATTGACTCTGTTATCTACTGCAGAATGATTTCACTGATATTATACCATGGCCTTTCCTGATATACTAGAGATCAAGACTGAATCCTGGAATTATTTTTATATATGGAAAAAGGCAGAAATTGAGGGCAGACTTTCTGGATTTAAAAGACAGTTCAATGATTCACTGTGCTACCTTATTCTCATTCCAGTTCTTTAACATAATCACAAACAGAGCCACTTTATATTTTCAGGAAAACAGGGAGGTAACTAATTTAAGATCAAATATTTCAAAGTTTAAATAATCTGAAAAAGGAAATTAAAATGTAATACAGATTGAGTTCCTTTTTTACCGTTAACAGTCATATAGCTAAAACTCTTGTCTGCTTTCAGAAATAGCTGCATTTCTCTATCAATAAAACTTTTAATAAACAACTACAGTTCAAGGAAGATGTCAGTTAATCAGACCCAAGTCAACAGCCATAAGAGACAGATTAGTTGTCCGTGATAAAATTTACAAAAGAATAAGAATTTTAATTCATTGCAATTGCTAAAAGCATTTTTAATCCATGGAAGTGTAGGCAGATCTAAGATTTATAGTCATAAATGTGCCAAATGCATGTAGTTATGTCTGAATTACATTTTACAGGCACTTATCTGTGGTTGTAAGACATATGTCAAAAGGACTGCCGCTAAAAAGTACCATTGTACAATAGTTTCATCTTTACTTCCTTGCTGAAAATTCATAATAAATGTCAGTAGTGTTAGAACATACAGTCACAAGCTTTAATATTCTGAATCATGACCATGAAGACATACTCATGAGGAAAAAAAAAAAAAGAAAAAGAAAGATCATGTTTAAAATTCCTTCAGTGCAAGCTAAGATTTTAGAAATAAAAACTTGTCTGCTGAAAATGCCATTGAAGAATATAGATATAGAGTGCAATATGGAAAGAGAAAAATATAATAAAGTGAGACTTCACCAGAAGGAGAACGAGCAATTTAATAACTATGCTTCTACCACACTTGCTCAGAGATTTTCTCCCTCTTTTGTTTTTTTCAATTCCATTCATGAAAACTTATAAATGAAAATGTGTAATAAAGGTTAAAGTTGACATAATCCATGACAGCAACATAATTTTACATAGTGAAGGGAATTGTGTTCACTGGGGAATGAGAGAAAATGGAGAGAACTGTAACATCTGACAAATTTTAACTGGAAACGTTTTTGCTAAAGGGCAAGGATTCAAAAAGTACTTGAATTTGGTTAAGAACATCTCCTTTCCTTTGTAACAGATATCCCTGATCAAGGAGAAGTACAATAATGACTGGACTATCTATAAATGTTCTCATATAAAGCTCACTGGTTTTTTAGAAGGTATCTTGAATTTTTACCTCATCTTCTACATTTCCTAACTGTCCTGTATTGAAGGTCTAAGAGAAGAAGCTCTTATTAGTAAAGATGTCTAATACAGAATTCAAGTTGTGTCAAACTGTTTAGCCCCTCCTAAATGCTTTTTATTTTTTGAGGTTGGTTTTATTTTGACAAACTGGAAGAATAACTGGCCATCTTATTGCAATTCACAGTCAAGTTCTGGTTTTTCTCTGATTCCAAATCCAAACCAAATGTTCAAATGCTTTCCTTCTCACTGCAGCATAACAAGACACAAGTGATAGTGTACTTCAAGCCTAAAATATATTCAAGTGATGCTGGCTATATATGCTCTTCTTAGGATGTATCAGAGGGAGCCAACAGATAGGACGTTTTATACATTACTTATTTGGAAACTGATGATGATGGCAGTGATGATGATCCTGAAATATACATATATACCTACATGGAAGTTAGAATAGATGACCTCCTGAGGTCCCTTCCAGCCTTAATTATGCTATGATCCTATAATTACCTTTTTTTTTTTTTAATATGAGAATGCACAGAGATACTGTGCCACATCACCAACATCTGATTTCCCTGAATGCTCTTTTTTATTATATTTTTTTTTCTTTCCAGGAATTCCCAGTACCTTACAGGACTGCGTCTTCCACCTCAAAATAATAATAATAAAACTCCTTCAAAACCCAGCACCTTTTCCGGATGACATTTTTGTCTCATTTATCAAGGAGAAGAGCAACATTTATTTAGGTGAATGTTCTCAGGTCTGTGCAATGACTTTGTCACAAAATGTCACAATAAACAAGTAGATTGAGCCTGAGAAATCCTCTTCATTATAGCAGTATTTGCAGTTTTCATTAATTGAACTAGGATCCCTTTCAGTTACACTACTATTTTTATTGTTTCATAGTTAATTCTAAAGTGTTTTACACTTCATAAGAAACACTAAAGGGGTGGAGAACATTAGGGACAGTGGAGGGATTTATTTTCTTGACAGGACAGCTTTTTTTTCCTTCCATTCAATAGGAATAGGAAAAACATACAAAAGTCCATTCATTAATATCATGAAAGTATTAAAAAAATAATAAAATATGTAGGTAGCAACATCTTTTTTCCATTTGTAATTTGGTCATTGGATATTTGTAGTTAATGGCATAAGATGATAGAATTCAGTGCTGTTTTCTGTCTATATACTTTTCTTTTATTCTACCTTTTTCCCTCCAGCATTCACATACAATATAGTCAGTGTGTTTTCACAGCCACCAGGAGGAAGAGATGGAGAGGAAAGCCATATCATGTTCTCTTCGTGATCTTTTTCAAATGTTCTTAATGCAGCTGTGATAGATACCATGAAATCCAGGTGGGGTGAAGCTTTGTACCACCTCCTCCTCTCCATCAAGCTCAAAGACTGCTCGCCCGAGCTCCAACTCCAGGAGAAGTTCATTATCTTGGCCTTCAGTGGCCGGGTTAGACTCCAGACAGCTCTTGGTGTAGGCATTGCAACTTTTACTTCTTTGTACGGCAGATAACTCTGTTTAGTAATAATCTACTTTCGATTTTCCAGCAGCCTGGAAAGTCTGATGTATTGTGATTGCATGTACACATACTACTAGTCTAACATAGGGTATATTGGACCTGTTATTATTGAATCTACCAACACTGATGCCACATGATATCAGAGGTAAGGTGTATCAGAAATGGATTCTCTCCTTTAAACCAAAAAACGGGAAGGTAGTCTATGCAATGAAAATGCACTTCTTGTAGGAGAGAAAAAGGCTATTGTGTAAATTCCAAGAAATGCAGGAATATACGCAGGATGACTGAAACTTATTTCTTCAGACTGGCAACACAAATGGAAGCTTTGGAGGTTTCGGAATCATAGTCTTTTATATAAATAAATAGATGCTAACAAAAATATTTGCAGACATGGCACCAACAGCATATTTTCATTAACATGCAAAACACCTTGGCATCAAATGTATTAGCATTGCTATCCAAACGCTTGTACAATTCTCCTGCTTGTGGATGACTGTTAAGACCAGTTCCAGTTTCCAATGAAATCAATGACAAGTCTCCTGATAGCTTCAGTGAGTTATGGATCATGTCCACAGTGCATCATGTCATGCAACTTTCTATTATAATTCCATACCCTTTGTTAAGTTAAAATATGTGACTTCTAAAAATGCAAGCTGCAGCAAAGTTTCCATCTTAGTCTCTCTAAAAATGTTAACATATACCTTTAGGCACACCACAGATACTGAAGTAAAATCCTAACTCTTGGATTCACGTGATAAAAACCGCTGATACTCATGCTCAGGTCTCCTGAGTGTGAAACAAAACTAAATTACAAGGAGCAATGTAACTGCCTAGGCAGCACTCAATTCTTACTTGCAACATATGTAAAAAAAAAAAATTATTATTGGATCTGTGGAATAGAGGAAAATACTTACAAGAGAGAACTTTCTCCTGAGAATGCAGAGAAAATACTACTACAAAATACACAAAAGACAAAGGTTTGTAAGGGTAAAGAACTGTATTAAAGGATAAAAGACTTCTTGAGCTTCTAAAATGCACAGCTGGTTGCATTGCATCTATGCATGTGGAACAGATCTTTGTTTTCATTTATAAGGTACCTGCGTTACTATCAAGCAGCTGTAATTACAATATTACGGCTAAACTTGTCCTTAAAAATATTATCAGGGATGAGGAAACTCTGCTCTTTTGTGTCTTTTATGTGCTCACCAACTCAGTGGATATACCTTGCCATCTCATAATAATGTATAAAGTTATTACCAATGTATTCTATAGCACCAAGAAACAATTAAGGTAACAGATCCTGTAGGATTTCCACAGTTATGGTATAAATGTAAGAATTGTTTAGGGGTAAAAGAATTAATTCAAATCTATGTCATAAATCAGAAAAAACTTTCTCAATGTTGTTAGTTTTGCTCTCAAATACAGATGGTTGAAAAATTGTCGGTGGAACAGCTCTGTCTCCAAATGTAGTTTTGTTAAACATGAAACTGAATAATGTTGATAAAATTTTAATCTGGGAAAAGTTAAAAAGAAACACTTAAGTTTACTGGTTTGTTCTTAAAATATTGAACAACTTTGGTATGTTAACAGATTTCTTTTTTTTTTTTTTTGCTGCATTTCAACCTCTAAGGCAATGTATTAGTTTTTTGGTGATTTTATGTATACAGTATTATACAGACTACATAAATACCAGAATGTGCTCTGATACTAAATCAGAATACTTGACTTTATTGAAACACACAAAAAAATAAAAAGTTCCATATTTTAAAGACATTGTGGAAAAATCTGCCTTTCATTATGGTGAAGGACTTTACCTCATATCAAAATGTCACATTTTTCCATTAAATTAGAATTCCAAACATGACTAATCTTGGTAGAATTTACAGAAAACTCATTATATGACTGAGTTCACGGCATGACTTCTGTGATTCTTTCAAATGTAAAAAAAATGTAAAGGATTTGACAAAGTGACACATTGTGTTGCTCTTGAACAAAGTGACATGCTCTTAAGATATTAATAAGTGAGATTACATGCATACTGCAGAAAGGCATAAGCATATGAGGAAGGATAAGGACCCAAGGAAAACACTATCACCAGTGGCTTAAAATAACTGGCCAAGAGGGTGCTTATTTTAAGTAATTCTTGGAGCTTTTTCCCTTAGTGAAGACAAATACATTGGCTTAGAAAATGGAGGTGAACTAGTAGGTAGCAGCAGCATAGCTTACTAGTCATGGTACTGCTTTTGCATTGCGCTCTGCATTACAAATCACAAATCCCCAGTCACTGTTTGAGAGAAATTTGAAAAGCCTCCTACAAATTGGGTTACATATGGGAGAAAATCCATATTCATGAGTGCCTACCAGCTGTTACACCGCATTAGGTGTGCTCCTGGAGCACAAGTTTAGTTCATCCAAGAGGAACCCAGTTCATGTTCTCCAACCCTGCTCTGGGGTGTGAACCAAAGCAGAGTTCATGGGGATGATAAGGAGATTCAGTTCAAAAGTGCACTCTTTATTTAAATGAAAATGATGCTGTAGGCACATCCCCCACCACTGGGTTAGATACAAACCACACAGAGAAAGCTCAGCAATAATTTGCAAAGAAGTTAAAGGTATGGCCATGTTTTTGTCTCTCAGCATCTGCATAACTTACAGAAAATGTGAGTTAAACTTAGATATTAACAGGAGAAAAACCACCAGCTTTTCTGTATATGTAACACTGGGCTCTGGGCATATAAAAAGCCTACAAAAATATTTCTATACTTCTCTCTGCTTGCTGAATCATTTACTGCTGAAATAAATGCTTCTGAGAGCAAAACAATGGAATTGAGCATGGTGAGATAAGGCACAGCAATGAGAGAATATCTATCAGCAATTGACAGAGCACTGAATTGGCTGAATTCCCACAGTTCTGGGATTTTAGGAATAGCTATGAGGTGCATTAGTCATACAACACACTGAGATGAGTGTTTGCTCAATTTATTGTGGTATCTAAACCAGAGAGGTTTGGCATAAAGAAAAGTTTTAGGTCTATATAGAGCAGGTATATAAAATATTAACAAGCTTGGTTGTGTTAAATAAAAAATAATTAGCAGTATCCATTTTCCTCATGGCAGATCTTAATCGTTTTTTATTGTTGTTATGCTGCCTGACTTATTAAGACTTCAGTAGTCCAGATGATAATTTAATACATATTTTTCTTCCAGTTGTATTAACAGTTAGTGAAAAGTTGCTGATCATTCACTGAAAATTTATATCACAGGAGACGGATAGTTAAATCTTGATTTTTTTCTAGTCTGAAAAGAACGCATATTAACTTTTTTAAACATGCACATTAATTCAAACATGTTGTACAAATATTTTTTTCCAAGGGTGCACCATCTGGCAAAGACAACCAAACTTTTCATTTTTTTATTATAGATATATATGCATACATGTAAGTAACAAAAATATGTAACTATATACATATACATATTTCAGAGATTGCTCAATTGCCATAAAGAAGGAAGGATTTTCAAGAAAGTTTAGGGGAAACTTAAAACAAATCTCTTCAGTTTAGTGATGTGTTACTGGAGATGCTGTTCAGAATGTGAATTATTCATAACCCTGAACTGTCAGAAGTTAACTTTAAATACCTGAGGGGATATCTAGTCAAAGCAGATAGTTTTGGGGTGTTCACATTTCAGCATGACATTACCAAGAATCGTATTTTTGAACAGTAAGTTGTCTATGATGCTAAATTTGGTGTAGAAGAATATGGAAGTGTTTTTCATAAAGAAAAAGTTTGACTAGAATAAGAGGGCAAAAGTAGTGCTTCTGTCACTTTCACAGATAAAAGAACATGAAGACAGATGTAGACAGGGAATTTTTGGGTGAGACTTCATAGTTAGATAGGCAGGATGATATATCAAAAGGTCATTATGCCATTCTAACATTAATATCGATATACAGTGATATACAAATCCCAGATAATCTTACTATGGTCAACTATTTTATTACTCTTGGAATTGAAAATTTCATTTCATGATGTTTCCTGAAAAATACCTATTAATCATGAAAAAACCCCAAACTTTGTGATGGGGTGTCAAAAAATTGCCTTGAAAAATGAATTAAAAAAAACCCCTAACTGTCTGAGAAGCATATTTTTATGATTTTATTGATAATATTGTGTTTTCTTGGTTCAGAATGGTTTTTTCTTTCAAAATGCATGTTTAGTAAAGCACATTCTAAAAGATTAGGCTATAATATTTTCTATTAAAGTTGAACAAAAAATAGAATGTATTGAAATTCTGATAACTTAATCTCTGTTTTATTTTAATTCATGTCTTTTGTTATGACTAATCATTTCAGGTTGGCATTCAAATGGTTTCTTTAATCCTCAACATTTTCAGAGGATAAGTATTATTTTTGCCTAGTTCAGTACAGGTTTTAACTTTATAGGGACCATCACCTCAAAGGATAAATTACAGTGGAGTGAGATTAACATACAGCAAAGCTCTTCTCCCAGAGGCATTACAACGTAAACTGCTGTGGTAGAAGGAGGTAAAAGACAAAAAGAATGGTCTGTTTTGCAGATGATGAAGGAATGGTAGGGGAAGGAAGTTTTAGACACTTTTTAAAAAGAAGTAGAGAAGGATGCCTGGGGTATTTAATATGCAGAGTGTTGCAAGTCTGCCCTTTGAGGATGGCAGTGTACATTCATCACAGAAATGAGAGAATCAGCTCAAGGTAGTGGTGGATTAGGAAAGACACAATGGGAATCCTTGCCTCCCCTACCAAAGTCTCCTGATGAGGTCTAAAAGGGAATGGTCTGGTAAGGAGTTTAGCTCACTGCCAGTTATTTCCTAATCTTAATATCCATGCTTGCACTTCCTAATCATTCCAATTTCTGTTTGAGACTATATGGTAAAAATGTGTCATGCTACCCATTTCTTTGAGCTTATTTGTCCATGGTCATCTAAGGATTGTGAAAACTTCTGTCTTCTCGGTAAAAATCTTAGTTTCCTTTCCTTCTCAATTTGTATAACCAACAGCTTTGCTTTATTCAGGTCAATAGAGTTATTCTAATTTACATCAATGAGTATTTATATCTAAAAATCTTTTAACAAGCACTTCACGGAAGTAATGTGGATATTCATTTCACCTAACTGCATGCATCTAACCTTATTCATGTATATCTATGCAGGTCACCCTAGGCTCCCTTTATAGAGAACAGAAAAAAATCAGTCACTTTTAAGGACACAATTCAGCTACTTTGGTTTCAATATCTACCTTAAGGTAAGATTGATGATGCTCTAGAAATACATATAAGGGAGGTCTAGGGTGACTAGATTAGATGAAGATATCCACATTGTACATGTCTTATTTCATTAGATGCTTTTTCTCTAGATATATGACTATATAATAGAAATGTTTGATATTCATATAGCAAGGAATGTATTGGGTCTTTGTAAAAAGACAAAACCACACAGTTTATCTCTTTCTTACAAGTGTTAGACAAAACAGAAGTACTATGTTGAGCAATCAATGCCACTTTGAAACAAAGTAGACCAACCAGTTTTGAGTCCATGTGTTTATCACTTGAGCTTTATACTTTGATCTCATGCAATAAAGGGCCAGAGTTAAATGACCTTTTAATTCAGGACTTGTCTTTCCCTCAGTTTTCTATTGCTTTATCATCACAGGCAGCATTTGTAACTGTAATGCACATGGATTCTGTTGTGCTAAACCTTAGAAAGACTGCTGTTTTCTTATATGGTATGGAGAAAAGAATGTCTTTAGTTTTTATATTGCTTACTTCTGCTTGTGCAGATGTTCACTCCCAGATCTCAGTGTTTGTGACAAGTGTAACCATTTTTACCTCCAGCTCCCTTTGCTAGAGAAGAGCCTATGCTTTGTTCCACAACCTATTCCTTAAGAAAGATTGCTTCTGTGAGAAATAAAATAGCTTTTTTCTGCCTAGAGATGGTGCAGAAGTAAACATACGATCCTGTTTCTGACTGCAATAGATTGTGTTCTATTATCATTTACAACAGTGTAAAACCTGAGCTGTCTGAGAAGAATGGAGTGAAATTACACGGAATTCCTGAAAAGAAAAAAAAAAAAGAAAAAAGGAAATATTTCATCTTTCTGAGGCACAGATGGAATATCCAGCTATATCTGTACATGGCTTTGGGTAGCCATGCCTCTGTTTGGGCTCAATTTACCAAAGTGGTCTGGGTCAGTCACATTCATGCCATAAGCATAAGCATTAGCATCTTTCCTTCTTCAGTTGCATTATACCTTGCTTCAAAAGCAATGAACACCAATTACCTAGCAGTAACACGCAAATTCTTACTTCACCACAACAGAATTCTAACACATATCTTATCTGAATAATTTCCTCTATCATCCCACCTCTGGAAGAGACATCTTCTGTCTCCTACCCTCGTGTGAACTCTTAACTGGCCAAGCATGATACTTCCTGTTGCGTTTGAGTCTAATGAAGGTCTGTGATTATAAGATTTGATATAGATGCACCAGCAGGAGATGACCAAGCAATTCCTTGGCCTTGGTATAGGGGATCAAGGACTTTACTTGCTCCTTCAAACAGACCATGGTGGAAAGAAAGGTAGCCATGACTGTACCTTTCATATTTACCATGAAGCTGCAAAGCAGAAAAGGAGTCTGTAACTAGAAAGGACTAGTAGTCTAGCATAATATTGGCCTGAGGGACCATCATGACTTTCCCTGTGGCCGATGGTGTTTTTCTTGTCTCAAAGAATTACTGAAGCTGCGAATGTCATGTGCCTGTCCTGGGTCAATGCTTGAGTGGGATTCATAGATTCATAGAATGGTTTGGGTTGGAAGGGACCTGAAAGACCATCTAGTTCCAACTACCCTGGTGGTTGGAACCATCTTACCTAGTTTTACACATCTAAAAGCTTCCAGTCTAACCTTGTTCATTAGGTTTCTTCTCTAATCAATGGGAAGGAAAAGGCAACATCCAAAAGTAAACTGTTACACCTCTCTCAGAACTTGAGGCCTTGAGGTAGCATGGGAGAAATGGTATTTAGACGCTTTATGACCTTTTTCTTTTTTTACTGCCTGGCTCAACATCACACTGATGGCTTTTGCTCCAATTTTTCTGCACTAACCATGCCTGTTGGCTTACTTGATACTCAAGACGGTGTGAGCGCCCACAATGTGGACAGGGTAGATGAGCTTTAGCCTGAGCTAATACGAGATTTTAAACTTATTCTTTGGAGTTCTGAGAGTCTGTTATTTACCTATTCAAGCCTGAATCAGCTGTTGTGTTTTAAGAGATTAATATTATCAGTGAAAAATTTTAGTAACTAGAATATGTTCAAATGCAGTAGTGGTGATTTAAGACATCATTCCTGATTCATATATGACATCAGCTAATTGATTCTGAAATAACCATACCATTGTGGTAAGAAGAATCTATACTATCTGGTTCAAGTTATGAATTATCAGCTGAATATTGACCGAGGTAAAATATGTCCCTTTCTACTGTGTCCTAAATGCAGTCTATATTGTTGCTCCTGGTGCTATTATTTTTGAAACATTAGACAAAAGTACAGGTAAAATGATGATCTTATTATATCAGTCATTTACACTTCTGTTAGAAACTCTACTAGTGTCTCCTCCAAGACCTTTCTACCTATTACAGATTAATGATCTTCAAATTACCTGCCTTATACCTTCCTATTTCAATTTAACTCTCATAATTTATGCCCATTGGAACAATTAATTATACTGGGTTTCTGTTGACCAGCCAAACACAGAATTTTACTCTTAGTTTGGATTGGTGCTAGACAATACTTACAAATATTTCCCCCTGAGATGCGTAACAAAGACTGTCAGACTTTATAATTCATCACTGGATGGATGAACTTACCGGTGTAATTCAAAGAAGTCTACAAAGGCAGCATTTTCAAATTTGTTCAACTTTATTGTAAGAATGAAACTAAATGATAAAAAGCATCAAAAGGATCATTCTTCATAAGTATAAAGTAACAGTAAACAATAGATTACAAGAGAGCACATTGTTGCTATTGACTGGCTTTGTTTGCCACCTTTGTAAGTTCATGCACCAAGAAAACAATTATTTTGCAGAATTCTTACAGGAGCAATAGTACATTAAAAGCATAATTGAAGTTATACCATCATCTTATTACTTCACAACATTGAATCCCATCCCATCACATGGTACCCTTCAGTGTGCCATATCTAAATAGCGATAAAATATTAAAGACTGTATTACCATCGCAGTTCCTAGTATAAAAATAAATAAATAATAATTACATACCGTAAATGAAATCTGACGGGTTAAAATCTGTATGTGCTACTTCCATACAAAGTAATTTAATTTCCCTGCAGTCATATGCATGAATTTTAGCAGATTTAGCTAACAAGAAAGAGTTTTTGTTTTTCTTTTATTCGATTAATCGAATTTTGTGTATATGATATTATAAATTTCTTCAGTAGTGCTTTTACCTAGTTGCTCTTTCTTATTCATTAAATACGGAAGTGGGTAATTTTGCTGACTAATTGTCAGCAAAATTTATTTTAACTGTCTTCAGTAGAGTTTTGTTGATCTTCAGCAAATAAAGACCTACCCATAAAATGAGACAGCTGCATTGTAACACAAAGAAGTACTTATCTTGAGCCAGTAACTTAAAATAATTTTTAAAGCAATCTGGTGTCCCAACACTGTAAAACCAAATCTGATCATGGGTGTAATAGCAGTATTTTATATCAGTGTAACTTGGTCCATTGTCTCTCTTCTGTTATAGATAAACAGAGGCTCACCGATAATCCTCAGATGTTCAAAATTCACCATGAATCCAAGACATGATTTCAAAATAGTATTTTTTATTAGCATGGGCTGGATATAAAATATGTCAGTTGAAAGAGGAGTCTGAATTCAAAAAGTTGGATAAAAAGACAGAATAGAGATCATTAGGACAGAACTATCTGAGAAACAGAAAATACCACAAATGAGCACAATGGCCTGAGGTTTCGATGAAAGGTCAAAGCCAGGAGGCGTCAGTCACTTAGATACTTTCAAAGAATATAATAAAAGAGTGGCCTGGAAAAAAAGAACCTAGTCTGATATGCATAAGCCTAAAAAATATCCTGGTGTGGAAAACAAATGAATAAAGGTTAAACACATCGAATTCTTAAATCCCAGATCCTGAACAGGACAAAATAAAACTTTCAAATACCCATTAGCATTTCAGATGTACTCCTTTTTCAAACATCATTTGTAAAATTAGCTTACCTATGAAACAAATCAACAAAATCTTTTCACATTTATATTTTCATATATTGGTGACATTATGCTGTTGAATGTACACTAGCTGTTCTTTTAAATGGGATTAAAGATTGCTCAAAAGAAAAGTCTTATTTTAATTTGGAAGTGATCCATATGACCTTGTTGCACAAGATTTCTCACAGAACATATATTTTTGAAAAAATTACTTATATTTTGCTGTGTACTCAATCAGGAAAATCACATCACATGCTTAATATATGTCAGCAAACAAACTTAATTATTTATTTATTTTAGGAATACTTCAAGGTTGTTTTTTTTTTCCCATGGTCTTGCACCATTCCCTTCTGTTGAAAATGAGGATAAACAAGACCTTTGGATATATTTCCTTCTACACACAGATGATTAGGAGTCTAAATTCCATTTTCAGGAATGAAAAGAGACTTTTACAGATTACTGTAAGGTAACAAATAACTGCACCTCAGCTACTCAGTGTTACTTTCCATGTGCCTTGTCCTACAGCATCCCATAGAATACGTGATGTAATGTGACATAGCTTACCTTAATAAAGGAACAATGACACTGAGCTTTTAATGGGCAATACTAATCATATTTCCATGGAAACTTACTGTGGAACACATGGTGTATAATGACTATTTATTGTCTGGTAACTACTGATTTCTCAAAACTCTTAGGTTTCTAAATGCCCACATCCCACAGCCTTTCTAAAGGACCTACAGTAAAATTTGTAAATGCAAGGCTAGATTTATTTTTTCTTTTTAAACAGATCAGGAAGTTAAAAGCCCATCTCCTCCTTACTTCAATGGAATTATGACAAAGTGATTGCAACAAAGGGAAATTAAAGCAACAGACTCCAAATAATCATTAATGCACCAAGGGGCTGTTGGGAGAAGACTTAAACCAAAACAACCCTTCTGTTATTGTAGGGTAGATGTGAATGCAGTATTAGGTTTAAACAGTTTGGGATACTGCTATGTCAAACAGGTGTAGAGGGGCATGGAAAGAAATACATTCTGGAGATGGCTAAGTACACACTCAAGCTTGTCTCCTGTAGGAAACTATCATTGGATTTTAAAAAAGGAGAAACAGTCCAAAAGGCCTTATGTGTTCAGCACACACAATATAGATGCATCCATTTCAAATAATAATCAAGACTCATGCACTGGACCCTGCTCTGGATTCTGATTCTCCTGTACTGGCCCCATGCAGTCCTTCCAGCTACTGAACCTCAGCTTGAAGAAACAAAGCTATGTAAGAAGTACATGAGTATTTCTACAAATTAGTTTAGGATCCTATTAACATCTTTACTGACTTGGTAAATCTGGTCCTTAAAAACCCTTGTCCCACTGAAACTCATTTAACTGTTTCAGTGGGCTTCTTGTAACTGGGGTTGATAGTTACAGCATATAGGGCCTGAGTTAAATAGCCTCTGATGATATATACCTGCATTGAAGGGTCTAAATAGCAGGTCTTTTTTGAGGGGAACAAAGGCAAATATCTTTACATTTCAAGCATTCAGACATGTAAACTACTTCTGGGTGAAAACAAACAAACAAAAAGTCCTCCTTCTGAAAAGGTTGTATGTGTCCATATTCACTTTTACACTAATTTATCTCTGAGATAGTGTTTTGGTCTGGTTTAATAGCAAGCTTCTGCATCTCTAACAAGGAAATGTTTTAGCACAGTATATCTTTTGTACTCTCTCTGCATGTTGCAAGTGAACATAGTAGATGCAATGGATTGAAGTATCTGTGTTTTGAACATAAAAAAATATGCTATAAAGCCCAGTGAAAGGATGAGAGGCAATGGGCACAAATAGAAATACAACAAATTCCATTTAAACCTAAAAAAAACCAAAAACCACCTTTTTTACTGAGATGGTGGTCAAACACGGAAATAGGTTCCCTAGAGGGGCTGTGGAGTCTTCGCCTGTGGAGATATTCAAAACCCAACTGGAAACAGCCTGAGCAACCTGTAGGTGACCCTGCTCTGAGCAGGGAGCTGGACCAGGCAATCTCCACAGATGCCTTCCCAGCTCAACCGCTCTGTGATTCTGTGGTTCTGTGAAGTAGTCACACATAATCTTACCTTAGCTTTTTCCTGCCTCAGTGCAGCAGCATATAGTTTGGCCTTGATAGGAGTACAGCATGCATGAAATTTTGAAGGACAAGGAGCCAGTGGAAGAGATTGAGACAAGGGGCTAAGGGAGATGTTGGTAGCAAAATCCCCGATGGCTCCAGTAT
>JASVER010000088.1:3580061-3690705 GCA_030449065.1 Oceanodroma leucorhoa | reverse complement strand
GACTTTGGTGGGACTACCCCCCGTGCTGCCCAGCGCTGAATAAACATACCTACTTTACAGTCTTACAGATTGTGGAGTCCGTTTTCCGCACGTCAAGATGAAGTGTTTTTCTGGAAAATCTCTAGGATAAACCAGTCAAGCACACTGAAAGCAACATCGTATGAGAGAAGTGAGCAGTGCCGTGTGGCAGTGCATGTGAATTATAAAGGCAACATCCCAAACATTTGCACACGTTATCAATGTTTGGCAATTCAGAGGCACCTTTAAATGTAATACTGTATGGAAAGTTCAGGTAATGAAGACTTCTTTTGGAACTGAAGACTCCAGTAAGCACTAGAATGTATCACTGCCTAAAGAGATGGACAAATCCTATGAAGTTTGATGTGGCATTCTAAAACATTTTAAAAAAGCACTTGCACTTCTTCACAAAAGGGAAAGCGTATTATGTATCCATTACAGTTTTCATGTTCAAATACAAGAGGAGCTTGCAAGTGATTTCAAGAAATTCCTAAACAAATAGTCAGTGAGGATTCTTACCACACTGCAGCACAGAATGAGAGTAGAAGTGGAAATGGTAAGAAAACCCTGAACAAACCAACTCAGTGAATATTGAGAAATGTAAAAAGGGAGGCGTCATCAATGAGAGCAATGAAACCGCATCTAACTGAAGCATGACACAAGAAAATATTTAAATGGAAACTGTTTTAAAGCCAGTAGCTCTTTAAACCCTAATACTGAAACTGAAAGGTGAAAATCTGAGGGCAGCAAGAGCTCCAACTCTAAAATAGAAACTGAAAAGAGACAACGCAGAGGCAACATTCATTCAAACCCCGATGATCAGTCTGAAAGAACAGAGCCCGAGGGCAAAAAACATTCAGACCGTGGCAGTAAATTTGAAAGGAGAGAGCTTTAGGGCAGGAATTGCTCAGGCCTTAACAATGAGCTGGGATGGACAGATCTTCAGGACAGCCCTCACTCAGGACCTGGGACTGACAAGGTAAGGAGTTCGCAGGGGGACTGTGTGCATCCTACAGCCTCTGATAATGAGCCTCATTGAACCTCTGTTATTCTAGCCATTACCAAACACTGAATTTAAATGAATGCATTGCACTGCATACTAAACAGTCTGGAATTAGAATGGAGTAAGGGAAAAAACAGGAGAGGCAACACAGCTAGTCCAAGAATGATGCTACAGCCTTCAGTGTGCAAATCCAAGCTATCACTTTATATTAACAAAACTGACTGGTTAAAGAGCTTGCCTAATGTGAGATATGTCTAATCAAATGGCATTAACTTTTTTCAGGATATTCAAGCTCTGCAGTAAAACTTAACATAAGTGACTTCCTCTACACAGTACATAGGCTATATAACTGCATTTGCTTTGTTTTGTCTTACTAGTATATATTACATAGTGATTGATGCTCTTTAATTTTAAGGAAAAAATGGAATAAAACATTTTCCAGTAAGAGGGAAAGATGGAAAAGGGTTTTGTAAAGCTGTAGTTTCGCAAAGGAAAAAATTATGTCTTAGTGAATCTTTGCAAATGCTCTTCCTTTCTAAAAAGTAATGCACTTTGAAACCTATAAATGAAGCCTTTAGGATCATACCCAGACTGCCTAAGTTAGATATCCTGGTATCTAAAAAAGAGATGTTTCTTCCCATTGCAAAATCCTGACTTCCTAAGTCAGGATCCTAAAATTCATACATAAGGCAGTTGAGTGAAAGAAGCACCCCAGAGGTCTCCAGACGGCAGGTCAGAACCCCGACAGTGGTCAGCTGCTCTGAAGACTCAGTTTAAGAAAGGAGATTTTGGAGTTGTGCTCCCTGGAAGTCGTCTGTGTTCAGCCAATTAGCATCTAATGGCATAAACACCCACTGACAGCTACTGATAACTAAAGCATAAGCTCTGGAATAAACCTAAAGGACTGCAAAATGGAATGATATCTCTTTAAATGCAAAATTACTTTCACTGCATGTATGCTTCTATAACATACTGAATCAGGTTTCATTTTTTTGTTGTGTTTTTTTTTATTCCTTTCTTAAAAAATACCTTCAATTAACTTAACTTTTCAGAGGCCAATTTCAACTAGTTTTAAGCTATACAGGAGTTTGTCATAATATTTCAACCATTTCAAACGTATGCTGAGTGTGTTATTTCTTCATAGGAAGTAATAAGCTCTCAAACCTTTATTCTCATCATCCTCAAACTATTTTAAGTTTTAATTTAGAAATGGGATGACTTGTAAATTCTTCCCATGTCCACAGATTCTCTTTCTTCCTTTAATGAGGTAGTAGTCGATGCCTCTTATTGGGAATGTCTGATTATTCTGTTTCACAGCAATTCCAATATATTCAAGAATTATGGAAGTAATCACGCTCTGAAGGAATATGTCCCACTATAGCTACTGATATGATTCTCAGATTTCCAATTTACATGTTTTAAATTAATGACTGTTTACTCTGCTGTATAATAAAAAGGGTAGTTATCACAGGAGCTAATTCATTACATAGTACTTTATTTCTGAGATTCACAGTCTTTCCATGTACAGGACACAAAGTAAGTAATTACAATAAGCATGTATCCGTCAAGATATAAGGAAACATTTAGATTGCCTAAACCAGTCTTTGAATACACACTTATCACCATGCCATTTAAAAGACTTTAAAAGAATATATTTCTCATCTGAAACTGATTAGCAAAAATGTAAACTGGGAGAAACTGAGGAAAGGAGTTTAAAGCACCAACAGTCTAATTTTGAATATAATATGGATTTCATTCACTAGTAGTTTCATTTATAACATTTGTTCAGCACTGCCTTCAGCATTTAAGGGAAGATCAGACTGAATGATGTTGCCTGCTCTCCAACATAGCACTCAATAAATATCCTTGAACATGCACTTCATCACTTAGTATATGAAAAATTTGAGTATCTTTATCCTTCAGAAAACTTAAGATCTGGTCTTTGATCTTTGGAGTCTTACCAGGTTAGTTTTAAGCAGAACAGCCAAGGAAACATTGAGCTAAGCATTTGAAATAGAAAAAGATTCCCAGCTGAAGATGGCTATAATTGCCTAGATGATACACAGATACTACTTTAAATGACAAAACTTAAGTATGGACAAAGAGGAGACTTCCCTCAAATGTTACCTGCTTTGTTGTTTTATTTTTATCATAATTTTCAGTGATTAAAAATATGTAAATACTGCAGCTAGAGTATAGGATGAGGTGTTAGAGCTTTTAAAGGGTAACTACTAGTATTGAACAACTGTTAGTATCAATTTAATTCACGTGTGTATGGTTGCAATGCTGAAAGAGCAACACAAGTGGAGAGCATCGTCCACAGGTGAAGAGTTATGAATTACAAAACTGTCGGTCTTTCTCAAAATTGTTGGTAGTGTTCACCTTTACAGTATTTAGGTCCTTAGTTGAAGTCAGTGGAGTTGGGCTTTGCTGCACAGTTTGCAATGGAAGAACAAGAAGGTTTTTAATATTATTAGGAGGCTTTCTGCAGAGTGTATATGTATTTTCATATGGATTTCCTTAATTGCTTCTCTTAATTACCATTTTCAATTTAAATTGAGTTAGACTCCAGAACTCACAGTTTTTTATCAGGAAAAATAAATGAATGAATTAATTCCTAAATGTACATTTATTTCTCTCTTACAGCATTCTGTACTGCTGAACTCCCAGAAATATTTATCTATTAAGATATTAAGTATGACCGTTTTTATATGTTTGGTGTAAGTTATGCGACCATCTCTTCTCCTCTCCTTAAAGGCAAATAATGAATGTGCTATATAAAGTGCACATTTTGAAAGGCAGATTATACTGCAGTCTTAAAACTCTCAGTAACTAAAAAGCCACTGGTACATTATGGAAGTATTGAAAATAGCTGATTATTGCATAACAACAGAAAAGATGTTTCTGAGCATGAGCAACTTCATGCTCTCTCTTTTATAAAAGAATTTGATCTAATAAAAAACTTCAAAGCTTTAGCATTACTGTTTGAGAAATGTTACGCTTACTGCTTTAGTCAACAAAGCAAAATAAGAGAATGCTCAAATCCTTTACTGTCATGCAAAATATTTTCAAGAGACAATAACTTATTTTTCAGTTCAAAGTCTGAGAAAATATAATTGAAATTGTGATTTATTGAAGTCTTTGAAGAAATAAGAGATGTTCTAAAGTTGCACAACTGATGTCCAGTGGCCAACGCTATGCTAGATTAAACATCAATATGAAATTCTGAATCAAGGAATCACATTAGTAGAAGACTTAATCAGGATGTTCTCTCAGACACTGAATTAGGGTTTTGGCCAAATATCAGACCCATAGTCACGAATCTGAAATTCAGCTTGTCTAGCTAAATACATTTGACTTCAACAGAAATTATATATGCGGAACTCAGCATCTCATCCTTCTTGTAGTTTAGGTCATCTTCCATTCCGTCTATGAACCAGTATAAACAGTTTGATATCTTAGGAATTACAGGCTGTACCTGGGCATTGACTGTAAAATCCTTTGGGCAAAACTAAAGACTTGAAGAGAGTTATTCTGAGAATGACTTTACATGCACGATGTTATTATGCTTCTAAATTAAAGATATGCCCGCTCATTCCTATGTCATTCATGAGCCTGTCATTGTAAGCAAAAATAAAAAGAGTATTTTTTTTATATTTATATTTATGTTAAAACACTATGTGCATATAAATCTATACACATACACAGTTATTCAAACCTGTACAGAACTTTTTCCTAAATACACCTTTTTAAAAATTTAAATCTAAAATTTTAAATACAATGCTGATTTAGTTCTATTGGATATGACAAGTAAATTGGGAACCAAGAGCTGTTATTTGAAGACTTAAAGGTGATATTTTCTTTTCCTTAACTTTTTTATTTACATTTAAGTAATAAATCCCTGGGTAGTTATTAATAAAACCTAAAGAAAATACTTTTAAACTAAAAAAATGTTTTTGCTTCATTTAATAAGATGTGAAATCTTTCATTTGCCTTTTGTTACCTTACAGGGGTATCTTCTCTGCAAACATCTTGGAACACATGAGATTTCAGTTAGGAATATTTACAGTGTTGAAATATTCACTTGAAAATGTTAAATACAAAATCAAATACAATAGGACAGAAAAAAAATGAAAAAAACATAATTTTTTTTTAACAGGTCATTTTTCAAATAGTGAATTCAACTCTTCAGAGTCAACACAGAAATCCATGTAATAAAATTTCAAAACAAATATGGTGCACAACATATTGGAAAAGGTTTATCACCTTTAACAAGAACATTCTCTTCTTTTGTCAAACACTCCTCTGCTGCTTTTGAGAAAATAGATCTGTACACAAAGCACTGCACTGCCTCGACAAACAAAGCAACACTCTGCATGAATTCATGAATAGCAAGCAGCATTAGTGCCAACGTTTACAATGCAGCACATGCTAACATTCGGCATTAATATCTTGAATGAAAGCCTAATGAACTCATTGGGAGTGTTTCCACTGGGTTCAGTGAGCTGCGGATCAAGCCCATGGTGTCCCTCTTAGTGTGCTTCTCACTAGGCTTTGCATCAGGCGTGACTGAGAAAGCAGGTGATGTGACTGCACCTGCATTTGAACATGACCAGCTCGGGCTCAGTAATGCAAACCTGAGTATGACTTTCCTCTAGCTGTAGTCACTGGAGATTTGAAAGATGGATAACTGTCATTATCTGTTTCGTAGGCAGCGAGGCTAAAGCTCACAGGCTCTCCAAACTCCCACAGCAAGTGCCTTGTAGACTCCATCTCTTCTTGGTCTGCGTAGTGTGTTCCTTCTTCCCCTGCTACAGCGTTTCCGCTGTAACACTGGAAAATTAACAAATTAATCTGAAATTAAAAAAAATCTTCTGTTTGAGGATACACGGAATGGCCACAGAACTACTGAAAAGTGTTTAATTATTGTGACCTTAGAGCAAAGCATCTCATGTATTTTTCTTTGTCAGCAAAACCTCCTTGGAAATCAGGATAAAGAGAGAGAGTTTGAAGAAACCTGTGCAATCGCTTTCCACAGATCCATTTTACAAGTATAAATTCCACTCTTGATTAACTGTTTAATAATTAAAATAAATTATGAGGTGTCTCTGAAGATGGGATCAAACAAGTGGGCTGATGGAGATGGCTACGAAGTACATAGACATGCTGGGATTTACCATGTGCATATAAAGTGTTAAAGGGAAGCACCAACAGAAAAAAGTAGATGAACATGAGACACCTAGAATGGACTGCATTCCTTTGCAAATTATTATAGGTGTTGTGGTGAAATGTCAAAACTGACGTAGTAATTCCCTACATTTGGTTAAGTAAATATATCCCAGATCCTTGCCAGCTTAACTGACCATTAGTTTTCCTTCACTATCTTCCTGTCTGTACTTTTAGAACTAAAATTTAGATGAAGGACACATACTGGGACACAGCACTCCCTCTCATGCTGCAGGTTAAGTTAAATACTATAATGAAGATGTAATAAATTAAGTAAGATTTTCAGAAATTTATTGTTTTATGCTGTATCAGCTAATCCTATTTAAAACATAAAGCGGAAAGACATCAATCTGCCACTGAAGGAAGACAAAGGGAGAAGCTTAGCCTTTCTGAAAGCCAGTCCACTTATATTTGGTATCTGAATTTGCATTTTGGAACCTAGCTATACATTCTCACCAAATATCCTTAGATCTTTCAGAATTCTCATTTTTCTTTAATAAAGGAATACCAAGTAAAATCAATTAAAAAATACATGCCTCTCAACTCCTCCAAGTATTTATACAATTTACCTTAATGCTACCATATGATTTATAACAAATGGATATTATGACCTTGTTTGCTGTGCTTTCCTCATCACAATAATTGTGTGGTGACGTGTCCCATGGACTACCTAGAGACTTGGGTGATGGATCTCAATGATGAAGGTACAGCTCAGAAACCACCTACCTAACACAAGGGCATATGCAAAGAGGCCTTCTGTCACTCCTCAGGCCTCTTGCCTTTTCCCACAGCTCTCTGACAGCATCTTTAATAAAGAGTATCACCACCCACTTGCCTTCCCTGTCCAAGTTCTTCCTTCCCCCCCACCCCAACATTTCACTATGCACATGCAGATTTTTGATAGCTAGCATAAAGAAGGCAGCCTTTAACCTTGATTCAAGGGTAGGGCTGTTATAGTTTTCCCTCCTTCTTCCACGAAAGATAATGTCAGTCATTTCTGAGCACGAGTCCAAGGGGAACGTTCTCACACTGCTGCGAAGAAAGACTAGAGCATCTGAATCAAATAGTATTACTTAGTGAATAACACAGTGAGTGTACCTCATCTTTAAAGAGTCATTTATTGCTACTGTTACTCCTGTTGAGCATCTTTCTCCTGAGTCCAAAACTGGAAGTCTTTTATTTACGGTCCAATTCAGTTACTGTGGAATCAGTGCATAGTAAATGTACCCAGCACCTCATAAAAATAATGTAGCATTCAGCAAGATGTGGTGTTTTATGTCAGTCCAACTTCTGGCAGTGTTTCCATTGACTTATAGGATTTTTGTTTAGCATTCAGCAATGGCAGAGGAAGTGCTAAAGCAGAGTATTTGCGAATTAAATGAAAAAACCTAAGGAACTCTCAGCTTCTCTTGAAACGTTCTTGTGTGTGTGGAAATGAAGATTTGCATGCATTCGTATTCGATAGAAATGACTGGGCAGAGGATGATATCCTTACATGAATTTTAAAGCTTTTCGACACCCACATTTCTAACTGTTTTAGTACAATTGCTCTGTAGATAATTCACTATGTTTAACTCTTACTAGAACACCTGCTTCATAATGCTCAATCTCCACATTAGAAAATTAATTAAAATATATTAAATTCATAATACTCCATCATTCTGTGTAATGCAACATTTAGTGCTAAAGAGCAGCTATTGAATGACACTTCTGGTGAATGGAGCCAGAATGTCTGGTCATTAGATGATAGCAGCAATATTTTAGGTAGTAAACAGATGTCAAATTAATTCATCAATACCAATAAAAATCTGCTTAATAGGATATAAAGCCAATCTTTTAAAGCATCAGTAATTTAATTATGCTTTTCATACACAAAGAACAAACATTTTTTGCTTGGAATGACCTTTGTTTTAGATTGCTACAACAACAAAGCAAGGAAGGGGGGAAAACAAACATTTGGGAAAGTCTCCAAAACCAGCACAGTTCCTCCTTCCCTTGTGATGGGCTGCAGAGCCTTCCCGTAACACATTGGCCACCATCTTCTGGACCAGCAGTACACAGAAGACAATATTGCTATGATGACATCCAGTACAAACATACACAACCCATTTCCCTGTTGATAGTGCTCATAAATGAGAAGACTGGATTGAATGAACTAGTATATATCTATAACTGAAGAAACATAATGTAATTAGACTACTCTGTAACCTTCTCCATGTTGTTCCTCTTTTCACTCTCATCCTTCCTATTTAAATAATGTCTTTCCAGAAATGAAAATAAAATGAAAGCTCATGGGCTTGTTTGCATCTGCATAGCATGGTTCCAGATGCTTTGCTTTATCTTTGGCACTCAGTAATTAGGGAAAATGGAGCCCTGAATTTGGAAGCCCAATTTTCTACAAAGAATACAGAGTCCTGGATTACACATAAAACCTGTGTAGTCTGAAATACTAGATACACTTCCCTTGTACTTCTGTTGTAAAAAAATGTCATCTAATCTTTTTGTCTTATCACAGTGATTCTCTTAACATATTTTCCAGTCTGCTTGGGTTTTTGACTACAGTGATGCCTTTCCTCAATGTGCTTTCAGATGCAGAATCCTACAAAAGGAACACATTTAACACCTCTGTATAAATTAAATCTTCTATAAATGCTGGAAAAGACCCACTACTCATGCAATTTTGTCTGGGTTATTTTACAGACATTCTTTTCCATACAGTACATAAGATTTAATTTTTAGGGTCACAGAAAGCTCTGGGGTTCTTTGTTAAACACATTTCTTCTTCAGTGATCTCCCATCACCCAGTTCTTCACTATTTTCTATGACAAATCAGGAGTATTGAGTGAAAAATACTTGTTGGTAGCAAATGTTGGTTCAGAAAAAAAGGACTTTTTCTGCAGGAAAAGTTGTAATTTGATTAATTTATATCCTAAAAAAAAAATTTGAAAGTTTTTTTCTTTAAAATTGTATTTAAAAAATTTAATTAAAACCCAAACCAGCCTGTCTTGACTGACTTGAGACATATGAATTTTTAGTTTAGATCACTAACGACTATTCAAAGTGCAGCCTTTTATATATATATAAAAGGGTAAGAATGCTCAAGGGTAAGAACATAGTTTTGATATTTCAGGAATGGAGGAAGATTTCCCTTTCACCTCTACTAACTATTTTATTTCCTGTTAGTCTTTTCATAGCTACCCAGAGGTGGCAACTTAGGAACAGATAAACCGCTGCATCACCATGCAAGGGGACCAAATATTACCTCACAATCTTGGCTGGCTAGGTTAGAAAGCTAGTATTCAGGCAGCATGGAGCTCTGGCTATATTTTTCGTCTCCCCACGCTCTTTGAGGTGATTTGTAATCTTCGAGGAAAAATATCTACACAGTGACAATTTTGCATTACCCTTCCACAGAACATGGGAGGGCTTTTCCCTTGACCCCCCAATACTCTCAGTGTGAGTAGTCAGAAACTTGTCCAGAGAAAATTATACAGATCATTTTTTCTCTCTCTTTTTTTTTTCCCTCTTTTTCCTCTTCTCTCTGGATTCACTTGGTACTATCTTGCTGTATAATAGGCTGACCTACTTCTTTCCATTTAACATACTTTTAATAGTTTCATCATGTATAGTCAAATAATTCTTGATGTCAAGTCTATCATCAGTGTTGCTTTTCATCAATGTAAAATTCTCTTTGGCTCTTCTATAATTACACTTCTTCTGTCTTCTCCTTGCCTACAACTCTCCAGACTATTTAAATATCACCTGCATGAACCAGTTTATAATTTATATTTGCTATAATATCATTAAGCAAGATAATGTGTACTTTATCAATTTGAACTTCCTGGTATAGTTAGTGTTTATCGAGTAATTCTGAACAAATTGCCCACTGTGTAAGGGGGATAGACTGTCAGTAAAAGGGAATGCTTCTAGCTGTAGTTTCCCTGTTATGACTGTTCTACCTGCAATCACTCTTTACAACAGAGTGTAGGCAGGCTGGCTTGGGACGAAGTGATGATCTGCAAGAGGCTAATTTGTTAGAGGACAGAACTGCAGTTTTTCACATCTTTCATTATTAGTTTTAAAGTGAATGGAGCAGGAATTGCAGATAAACTGAATCAAACAAGGTGAGACCATAGAGACTTAAGGTTCAGGATGAAGTGCTTGGATCCACTGCTGGCTGTTTCATTATTTTCTATTTAGCAGATGCGGTCCTGGCAGCAGAACTGAGGACTCCTTCTCAGTGATTCCATTATTAGCAGCAATGAAGCTTCCTCTAGCATGTGCTGTGCCTCCGTCCAGCAGCGAGCATCTAATTCCTTTCTGCACAATCAGGGAGCACTAACCATGCTGCAACAACGTCCCTGTGCGTTTGCATCCCCCCGACTCCTCACGAAACTGAACCCATGACTCAGACTTGGGAAATGGCTCTAACCACGGAGATAGTCCAGTAATGAAATTCATCCTCTTGCATTTTAACAGAATGAGTGCTATACTTTAATTTTAAAAACATAACTCTCTAGAGAAGTGATTCAGTGATATGCATTGTGAATGACCGGGTCAAATCCTGGTGCCCCCAGTGGGATATAGAGCTTGTCTCTGTCATCATTTTTTGCCTTTGGCATGCTCCAGGTATCTGCATGCTGAACATACATATTTTAGTTGGCTTCTTGCTGGTGCCTAACTCTCCTCCTACTCTACACAGTTAGTCTAAGTGCTAGAAAAGGTTTCTAGATCCTATTCTGGTAGTTGAAAGTGCTAATAGTGATATATGATACCTTAAATAAACTTATTAATTAGTCCATTCTTCCATACTTTCATGTTCCAGTGTAGAAAACATACAGCATGCTAGGAAAAATAATAAAATATAAAGAGGCCCAGTGTGCTACTTCATCATACTCATAGCCTGGACTTTCCCTGCAGTAATTATTCTCTGAATTATCAAATCAATTTTTAATTTTCACCTATACTTTCAGTAAAAGCAAATATTTAAAAAGCAACAAACATGCTATGATCTCCTATTTTTCATTCCTGTTGGTTTCTGAAATGACCATGATGGGAGGGTGAAGGATGTGTTAACTAAACTAGCAATCACATTTTAGTGACTGTGTCTGTGGCCAACGTCGGGCACTCTGGTACTGACTGAGGCTTGCATAGCTTTTCGTATTCCCAGAAGCCTATTGAATGTTAAGAGCTGATGTTCTGACACGTTCTCTTCCTCCTGCAGCTGGGTCCAGACTTGCTGACATTTGCAAAATGGACAAAGCGCCTGCAGTTTTCACATGCTCCACATGCATTGTAACTACTGCAGTAACTCTGCATGGATCTTGCAGACATGTAGATGTTGGCCTTAACCATTAAGAGCCAGTGGCTTATGCACAATCATCCAAAAAACTCCCTAGTACATGTCACCAAAAGTCATTGCTGCTTGCAGGAGCGGTGTGCATGGGTGTGAACATGTGCATGTGTGTGTAAATAAATCCCTTCCCAGCCCCTGTAGTGATATAGTGGCTCTGTAGCTGATGCTGTGAAGCAGGAAATCCAATCATACCTCACTTAACATGCATAACTAAAAATGTTATTATTGGTCATAAAATTATCCAGCCCTTTTAAAAATCAAATCTATGAACTATGTGACTGTATTCCTCAGGCTGACTTCACGCTGTGTGAGGAAGTGTTCCCTTTAATTTGCTTTAACTTTGCCTGCATTATGCAGGCCTCATTTAGATGTGACAGAAGGTTGAGGCAAAATGGCCAATTTTCTTTGTAAGGTATCTGCGAATTTGAGCTCAGGCAAACTTCTGCCACTCCTGTGCCTGCGCAAAGCTTTCACATACACTATATGGCATTTCCCAAGTCAAAGCGCCACAAAAACAACATCTGTTTTCCAAACGTGTCCTTGTGCTGGTTTTGAATGGGATAGAGTTAATTTTCTTCATAGTAACTAGTATGGGGCTATGTTTTGGATTTGTGCTGAAAACAGTGTTGATAACAGGAATGTTCTAATTACTGCTGAGCAGTGCTTACACCGAGTCAAGGCCTTTTCTGCTCCTCAACCCACCCCACCAGCGAGTAGGCTGGGGGTGCACAAGAAGCTGGGAGGGGACACAGCCAGGACAGCTGACCCCAACTGGTATCCAAAGGGATATTCCTCTGGATACTCCAAAGGGGGGACGTTTGGAGTGATGACGTTTGTCTTCCCAAGTAACTGTTACGCGTGATGGAGCCCTGCTTTCCTGGAGATGGCTGAACACCTGCCTGCCCATGGGAAGTAGGGAATGAATTCCTTGTTTTGCTTTGTTTGCGTGTGCAGCTTTTGCTTTACCTATTAAACTGTCTTTATCTCAACCCACGAGTTTTCTCACTTTTACTTTTCTGATTCTCTCCCCCATCCCATCAGGGGGGAGTCAGTGAGCAGCTGGGTGGGGCTTAGTTGCTGGCTGGGGTTAAACCACGAGAGTCCTAAAACGAAATGTCACCACTTTGATGAACAGCTTCTGTAGCAAAACAGTGTGTGTGTGACCTAATGGCAACAGACCACTGTTTATACAAAAAATGAGTATAATAAAATAAAATGACACTGAACAGCAAAATTCCATGTTATTAAAAAAAAAAAAATCCCCATTAGAGCCAATAGCAAACCACATTATCTTTTAAAACCTTGAGCCTATACAGATTCATCATCTTGACAAATGAGGTGGATGAGAGTTAACAAAGATCATCACTATTTACTGTGCTGTGAACTCTGCTCATAAAATTTCAGTTCCAAGGGGGAAAACTCACTCACAACCCCACAGTGGACAGGCTGCAAAGCACGGAGGCTTCAACGGCAAGGCATGCGGACTCTGCCCAAAGATCTGGGGTATCTTCTTCCTCTGGCTGGAGGGATATTTTGTGTCCACTAAAACAAATTCTTTCCCCCCAAATTCAGCACCTTGGCAATATGAGCCCTGACATGACTTACTTAAATTGTCCCAGAAATATTCCCTGAACATTATCTTCTATAAATGTATTTCAGGACACAAGTCCTTGAGGATGTCTGCACAAACTAGTTTATTTGTATTTGGAGAGTGGAAAAAAATGCTATATTTGTGAATTTCCCCATGCTGCTAGTAAACTAGACAAGCTTAATGGTGCAGTAAAAAACATATTAATCAAAAGTTCAAGTCAGATTTTTATACACTGGTAGCAGAGGCTACAAATAACAAAAACAAAATCCCAATTGAGATTGAGTGCTCGCAAACAGACTGCTTCCTAGCTGCTAAGCCTCCCTTTCTGAGGACAGTAAGACATATCTCAGAAATCACAGGCAATAGTCACAGTTCAAAGTCTTTTGAATTTTATTCACAATTCTGATAAAACCATCAGCTTTCCCTGTGCACTCATACATACATACATTTGAAATTACTGTTTGGGATACAAATGCATTGGGCTTGGCCATCTTGGGTACTTAAAGATCATTTTCTCCCCTCCTTGGTTCACACCCCATCTAGTACAGGCTCTGCAATTGCCCAAATGTTGCGAATTGCTATTCCAAGAGATGGGCACCTTGTCTGTTACAAAAAGCTGTTACCTTTTTTTCTTAGTCAGCCATGAACATTAAATATCATACAAGAAATCTGCTTATTCTGAAAGCTCATGGATTTTATTACCTTGGCAACAAAGTGATCTGTTCAAACTGCTTTTTGCTGCCAGTTTTAGAGGTTTCTGTGTCACAGAAAAAGCCATGAAGAGCGGATGAATAGGTAACTGACCCCTTCCCTTATGCTTGCATCAGTTTTCACAGATGGGAGAATGTACATATTGTGAAAATGAGGTCCCTGGTTGCTCAGAACCAGTGGTAGTTAATGGATGAACTGGATTAAAAATAGATTTTCAGTTTTGTCACAATCAGTAATAAAATCCCAGTTGGGAATGGAATTTTATTTTCAATATATCAAGAGAATATTTTTAATCTGGAGAGGAAAAACAATGGGAAAGAAACAAAATATTTGAACAAAATAAAATGTTTATTTTTTCACATCAATCTTTGGATTTTCATTAACAAATAAGCATCCAAATAATGTCATCAGATCTTGTTATAAATAAAATAAAAATCAAATCACTTCGTACGGAAGCTCCTGTAACTCTCCATTTTTCTCAGATGATTGTGGTGTTTGTTTTTTCCCAAATGAGAAAAAAAAATAGCGACAGTGATACATACATCTAATGTTTCAGTGCTGTTGCACTGGTGTGTATCACTGACAGGTGGAAAGCCTCCCACCCCAGCACGGGGATGAGATGGAGCCAGTTTCCCACATGCCAGAGCCTGTATCCCTGCCCAGACAAAGCCTCTCGTTACTCAAGAGCACACTTCCAGGAAACTTCCCCTACTCAAATGGCAAGGGACTTGCAGCACAGTCTTTAAAATGTTGAAGGCAGCAGGCTCTACTGAAAAATACGACCGAAGTTTGATCTTTCTGTGGAAAACAACCATACACAAATAGCACAGTGGGGATCCGTATTAATCATCGCGCAGTGGCTTTTGTACCAAACACAACAGGTTAGCTAGTATTTTTGTGGGTTTTCTGTCAACCCTGCAAGTGCAGTAGGAAATATGAAAATCGAACAAGGCTCTCTCCTAAGTATGACCATGATTAATAAAAGAGTTGGAAGGGAAAACTGCCCTGAGTTACAGCTCAGGAGCCTCACCATGGGCTGCAGTAATATAGTTAATTCATTGAAGTGGGCACAGTGAGTGAACCTTGTGGACATTTTTTTGAGTGGTGCACCAGCCAGAAAATAATATTATTCACCAGCCTCACACGGCACTGGTTGCATCTTCATCTATTCTCCAGAAAAAAAATATAAATGGGTATGTGATTTTCTGAATATTTTATACTGTTGAAAGTGAACTACATTTGACTGAATCAAACAGCTTGTTTAAAATTAGTTTATGGTGTATTTATGAGATAGTCAATATTTTTGTGATTTTGAAAATAAGAAAGAAAAGAATGAGAGAAAAGAAGTATTTGGATTTACAAGACACAAAAGTGGTTAAGGAGTATGTTTTTTGAATATTACGGATAGAAATACGAAATGGCTATAATTCCAAAAGTACTATTCCATGCCATAAGGTGAAGATTAGGCGTAATTAGCATTTCCTTCTTAGAGGTACTTGTCCAGGACTTCACCTTAGATTAACTAAATTGCAGTCAAGGTTGTTTAAGTGTATGTTCAGTTTAAAATTGTGTATGAAGTTGCTCAGAACATGCATACATAGGTGCTGAAGTCAAAACTGCAATCATTGCTGGTTTTCAGCATGCTCAACACATAAGCTTTGTCTGTTCTGTGGGCAGGGTCTGGGTTTTCTTTTCCCCAGACCATCAATATTTATGAGAAAAAGCCAGTAAATTTGACTAAGAGTGATATCTTTTAGTTTTTCTTGCCCTGAATATACAAAGGAATGAGAATAAGTCACCACCTGAGATTTAAATATGTATGAGACCTTGTCTCCAATAGGACCTCATATAGAGATCTAACTAATCAGTTAATCATTGAGCTACATTGAACTGCTTTCTATCAGCTCCCCCTCCTGTCTGTTTTTTTTTTACCATTTCTTTTCCGACAGCTTCTATATTTTCATACCCTCCTTTTTAACATTATTTTTAGCTCTTCTTCCATCTCCTGCAGCCCTTGCCAGTTAGAAGCAGTTACGGGAGCCTACCTATGCTCACAGCTCAGCTTTCTTGCCCAGATTGTAGCTGTAACCTGGCAGCCTGCAAGAATTGATTGGTCACTCAGATCAAAATATTAAATATTTAAAGTGGCACCACACCATTCATAAAGTGAAATGTAAAGTGTTTGTTTACTCTCCGCTAATTATTTTAGTCCAAGCAGACAGACTCAAGTGTCTACATTATTAATTAAACCTCTAAAAATGAGCTAAGGACAGGAAATGTTCTTCTCTGCTGGTAACAGTGCTAAAGAATAAGCCATAGCTCTCATTAGCCATATGACAACATGAAAACCTTTTTCTCCAAACTGTGCCAATACAAAGCTAAGCAAATCATATCAGTCCATATTTCCAAATGGTTTGGATAGAAGCTTACTAGTCATGAAATCTCAGATCTTAACCATCTTTAGGAGGTATAACTAGTGTTACTAATTTACTGCTGTTTAAGGCTATCTGTGGACTCAAGTAGCAAAGACTCATGGTCTCTAAAATAGCGTGCTTTAAAACAGATTAGTTTGAAGGTTTTCTTAAAGGAAAATGGAAGGTTTCCCCATGGACCATGCAATAGCAATATATAATAATCCATATCATACAACTTCTACCAGTGATCTATTTCTTTACAACTATATATTTGCTATAGGAACATCATATAAATACTCATCACTGGGCTTTGTGATCAGGAAAACTGTACAGTGATGGAAACTACACCAAAAATTCACATTCATGGTGAAAATAACTGTGTGAAAAACATCTAAGAGTTATATGTTTTGATATCAGGTTCGATAGTTTCATTGCACAATTTGAAGCAATGCAAGGTTCCTGAGCTGGGATTTTCGATGATGACCTGAAACTGTTCCGTTCTGTCAAAAGTTTCACACAGTAGTCGAGTGCTGATTTGCAGTTTAGACCAGAAACACGCAAAATTCTCATTTTTGTTAGACACAGGGGGACAGATCCAAAGGGAATGGAAGAGACTAGTTATAGCATGCAAAGAGGTGGGATAGATGTAAGCGCACATGTCTGTGAACTGCAACTTTTGAGTGTTGCAGAATATAAAGCCTACCACTCTGCTGTGTGTCTCCACAGGACTCTGGAGCCTAATTATAGAGCTGTAAGAAAAAGTTCTGCTTGTCAGCAGAACCGGCAGGGGGAAAAAAAATCCACATTTTTGCACATTCACAGAAGAATAAAATATTTAGGCAGAAAATCATCATTGCTGCAGATGGACACTTACAGAACAAAAATGGGTAATTTTTGTGCAGCTCTGCTTGTCGCTAGCATAGCCAGAATACATTTGGTAGCAGATTTAAATTCCAGCCTAGAATTCCTCAGTCACTGTCAGTAGAAAAATACATTTCATAGGGCAGTAGGGGTTGAGGGTTGCAGGCAAATTCAAGGTGGGGGAGCCATCCTAAAATGAGCAAGCAGGACTCCACTGAATTTAGTGTCGCTGCACTTGCTTAAGCCAGCATGAAATTTGGCTCTGGATGGTTTCGAGTCCTTCTGAGTAAGGAATACCCACAAAAGCCTGATCACAATCACAACAAGGCAAAATGTGAGGATATGTCCGTATCGTGGCAAGAAGAAGCATAAGAGATATGCCCGAACTGTTAAAGAAAACAGCAGTCAGCAATTCCTAGTGGCCAACGGACTTCAACCGCCTGCTTTTCTGATACTTAAGGACACACTCTTTAAATGCATGCTTTGGGTGAGAAGAAATATGCCCATAAAAGAGCTACTCTATACCCAGAACATGTCATAAGGATCACTAAGTTATTTTTAGGAGAAATATAACTTGTCAGGATAGTAGGCACAATACCTCTGATTCCCAACGGTGTTCAGATGACAACCTCTACCCAGTGTATCAAAAAAACTCGATAACCCATATCAGTGCTCTGTGTGTGTGTGTGTTGTGTGACCCTCCATATTCCCATTAGAGGGAATATGCCCATTTGCAGGTGCAGGTCCGTGACACAGAAGAGGAATAATTTATGTGGACTCTTCCCTTCCTCCCCCCACTTAGTATTGAGCAGAGAAAGGGGTATTCATCACTGCATGGTCCCCACCATTTCTGTACTTCCCAACCTGTGTTTACAGTATCTCAGTGGAAAGCCTGGCTCTTAAACTCAAGCTGTAGTGACCTATGCTTTCAGCTTTAAAAACTTCTCAGGATAAGTGTTTTTCTCTTAAGCTTGCTAAATGCGGTGTGAATTTTATGTGAAAGTGTTTTTTTCTTTTTCTTATTTCTTTTTTCTTTCTTTTCCCTCAACATCATCTAATTTGGCAGTCCTTGCAGTACTAGAGAGTCTAATGTATCTGAAGCCACAAGAACTCTGACTTTACTGCATTAACAAAATACATTTATTTGCTGCTTTTATACATGGCAATGGGAGTGATGAAGGTTGTGTTCTCAATACTTCCCTCATCTCCTTCTTCTTTGTCTGACATTGGCAATAAAATCCAAATTACAGAAAAGGCAAATCAAGCATACAAATTAAGAAAACTAATTTCATGCCAGCCAACATGTGGGAAAATCTCAGGTGATGATGAAATCAAAGGAAAATGGCAATAAAATAGACTGCATTAGAGAAAAAAAAAATATAACTAAGTCACAAACATCCAATCATATTTTTTATACATTAGTAACTAATAAATTCAAAATAAAAATTCGTAGAAAGCAAAAAAAATCTCCTGTGATAGGGCCTTCTGTCCATAGTCTGCCAAAGTTTCTATTGCCTGAACTGTTGGACTGTTTTCTTAAACAAGGAAAAAGGATTTCTTCCTATGTCTCTGAGGTGTCTTAAAATCCGTCATATGGTATAAAGAAGTAAAATAACTCTATGTCCGATGTGCTTGATCCTGGAAGTTAGTTTTGTTTGGTTTAATTTTTATTTTCAAGTTAACGGATGGAGTTTTTCTCACCCACTTCAAAGAACAAGATTAGGTAAACCTCTGTATTTGCTTTGCTCTATGTCCTCATCACAATACTACAATAAAACCAGAAATAATAACAAAAAGTCCAAAATCACTGCCTTGCATATAGCTGTTTACAGTCTGTTTCTTCCACTGACAAAATATTCCAGATCTTATTATACCACCTACAGGTAGTTTTTAGAGAAATACTTGGGATCCCCTAAGCTGTTTAGTTACACTCCTGTAAGCTGCAAAAAGCAAGCGTGTTCAGTATGTTTTTTGGAGAGGTTTCTCATAACCCACATTCTTTTGACTTTAAACCAGTCCCCACAAAACAGCCTGTTATCTTTTCAGAAATCTTAGATAACACATGAAACTAGCATCCAGTTGTTGAAATAGACAATATTTTTAGTAAATATTAAAATTGTTCAACTGATCATATGGTCTTATATGCCAGCTTTTATTTGATACAGAACATCACATATGAAGTCGTGCAATCATTTTCTGTTGAAGCAAAATAACAAAAAACTATGAGGTCTCTTTTTCTCTCATACTTGATTCTCATTTACAGATCCTATAATCTTATATAATCATGCACACATTGCTTATAATTTCAACATATTTTTGTAAGCTTTGAAAGAAATCCTTAGCGAATTCCTTTACATTGCCTTATTAATTGCCTTTACAACTAAAGTCATGCTGTTTCAAAAGAGCTCTTTTGCAAAGCTTGACAGAGAGGGAATCTTGAGAGTAACTTATGGATATTTAATGAAAACTTACAGACATAACAGAAATTTTGAACAAGCAACTTCCGGTGGTAAATGACCTTTTAAGGGTATAATCTTTAGTACTTCTATACACTTAACACTCCTCAACTTGCTCAACCTTTCTTATTTATTGTCTAGAAAAAAGGCTTTGCTTTTTGCAGGGCTTGATCAACCAGTCTAACTGTCTTGCTTCTACTTTGCAGAAAACATGCAAGAATTTAATCCGAATTCAACTGAATTATGTTACTTTGATGCCACATATTTTCTCCTGTTGTTGATTAATGTACCCCTTGTGCAAACCTCCACCCACCTGATGCCTTCAGTAATGTCTCAATTCGTTGCTGATGACATTCAAATTTCCTCCAGAGATGCCTTGTGAAGTCACAAACAGAGGATTATGCCCATCAGTGAATGACTCAGGCACAAAGTGATTGATAAGGCAAATAAATACTTAGGTGTTAGCAATCAGTCAGTTGTGATATGCAAGGGGGGAAACAAGACTGCAGACATTTCAGCTATATATCATGTTTTCTAAATTATCTCTTTGTGTGCCGATGGTCCTCTTAATAAATTATCCTCCCTTGTTATCTGATCTGTTCTATGTTTTCAATTACGCCTCTTCTCAAAACCATGTAACAGTCAGTGTCTTTCTCAGCCTGAAGCTATTTCAATGTCCAACCTCCATCCCCAAAGTCCAGACAGGAAATACTACACAACTGTTTTTGAGTTGAGAAGCTGTGCACACACACATCAAAGAGAGGTTATGGCATCAGAGAAGTCATGGCTTTATTCCTAGATTCCCTGAGCTGAGTTTTACGTAAGCAATAATACATCACACTGCATGTGTTACAGTAGAGTAAAACATTTTGAGCATCTTGCATAGCATGAGACTGAGAAATCAAGAGCTTGTATCACCCCAGATGTGCAGAAGCCAAAAACCAAACAAAGAATAAGGCTATGGCACAGGACTGATTAGATTATTTGGTTTCTTTAACTCATGATTTTTGGATTGACGAAAACAAATAAAAAGTTTTAATAAGGAGAACTTATCTTCTAGCAGAATCTCATGTGAAAGTCCATATACTTGCTTTTAATAAGATTTGATCTTCATGAGATTCTGGAAAGCTGAAGAATAAATTAACTTAGAAGAGAGGTCCAAAAAGTTCACTTTTCAGAAGTAATTGTGGACTGCTTGTACAGTCTTCAGACAAATTTGCAAGACATTTTATAGCACATATGTGTGATCATTACACATATCATAGTGTTGCAGATCATATCTCGTTTTTTTTTCTGGTGTGGGAGGTGGTCTTGAAGAAATCTGTGCAATATCATGGTAGCATGGCTGTGAAACGCAGATGGCTTCCCTTAGATGTAAGCTTTTCAAAGGTCACAAATAACAGCAAAAAGGGAAGAGCTCTTGAGTTAAGCCATAGATTCTTTGATTCAGGGACCATTTTGTGTTTACAGCTCCTAGTACAATGCAATCTTGATTTATGGTTATAGTGCCTAGTTGCTATGATGATGATAATAATGATAAGGTTTATAATGGAGTCAGAGGACCTTGCTAATAAAACAACAAATCTTCTATGGCAATCAGAGTTCTAATCTAAATACTATTTAGTATGGACTTCTGATGTGAATTAGACAGTCAGGGCAACTGCATTTTAAAATGGCATCTGTATTTTTGTAATTATATGTAAATAGAGGTACCTACAAGTTATGCCATAATAGAAAAATCTATACTTTATCTATGCAATTGGTCAACTGTACATCAAAGTAACTTAAATAGTAGGTACAGAACTATATCTGATTTTTTTTCAGCTTTGAAGGTGTGTATGTCCAACCTTAGATACAAAGTTTAATAATATTAATTTGGTCCAGAAGGTGGGCTGTATAAGTATAATATCCCAGGCAGCGAATGCTTGTAGAAAATAAATTAGTAAGCATAGAAAAAGCAAACTGAATGGAATTTTAATTTGTCTTTATGTCTAGAACTTCAAAACTTGGAATACAACCACGTTTTTGTGTGCTAGGCATACTGAAATTCCTATACAGGAACAAGACAGCTCATGAAATTTTCAGTATTTTCTATTCCATCCATTTCAGAATCTGTCCACCTTGTCCCTCATCCAAGCCATCACAAGAATAACTGTAAAGATAAATGAATAATCCTAATTACATCACAGTAATGAACATGACAAAGCTGAATGACTCTGCCAGACCAAGAGTGCTGAATGTCACAAAAGTGTTCCAGCATGTCCAGAATCATTTTTTTGAGTGACTATAACACTTAACTTTTGGAAAATGTTCTTCATGAGAACCATCCCATAAGAAGAGGTAAAATATATACTGTGACTTTGTTGACTCATTTTCATGCGGTTTTGCTCATTACACTCCAGGTCTATGTGGAGACCTGCAAATAACTGAGAGTAGATAGCATATAAAAGTCTGTGGAGTGAGCTAATGGGGATAATGGTCATCCTTCAGAAAAGATAATGCATGTGTACTTAAACAGGTAATAATTAATCACTTTTTCTAAAAGTAAACTTCTGTTAAGCTTCTTACCAATTACTACCTAGTCTTGAGAGCACATTTTGAGGGAGATTATTGCAACAAGCACATCTTCTGGATATGTCTTTATGGCTAAGCATATCTTATTATATCTTTTCAAGTTTGGTGTCTAAATGTCTTCTCAAAATAATATTATGAGGACGTTATGCTGTTAGATTAGCTTCTTCTGATACTATGACCACAAAGTCTTTTTCATTTACCTGTCCATCTGTGTAGCTACTACTCTTGGTTGAATGCATTGCTATAGCAGGTTGGTTTACAACCTATAGGAGGAATGTTACAGCCACAGGGCAACGTCCCTCACACACTCAATGCAGACTATAAAACCAATAAAAATAAAATGGGGTGCATGAATTCTTGCAAAGTGATGCTATTTGGTAAGCGAAGACACCCAAAAGACTGAGCTGATACTATGTCTACATCAATTACAAAGCCGTACATTTAGTCTTGATCAAAATGATTTGCAGGCTAGGAGTCCCGTTGGATATACAGTAAATCCTAAACTTTTGGCTATTAAAAACTGAGCATTTCTCACTCACGAGGAGGCTGAAGCCACAGTCCCTGTATGTTGAATGGAAAGTTGTCATCCTTTACCCCTCTCAGTAACTGCGATGAACTACCTTCAATGTTTGTATGCTTTTAGTTTCAGCAGCAGCAGGTTATCCAAAGATATCATCATGTTTTAATACCATTTACAATAAAACCTTTAAGAGCATACTGAAAAACGAAACTCCCAAAAGAGTTTTCCGATGGATGGAAAGAGTTTGATGCATTTTCTATTTCTAGGTATGGGAATGGAGAAGACTTACCAATTTTTCCCGAGACTGACATGTAAGTTTGGTCCTGAAGGAGACGTAAAAAGGTGAACTATGGTGTTGGTAACTACTACCTGACAGCATGAATTACTCTGTCATTCTGACATAACCTCATGGCTCTGTAAGCTTAGGAGCTAGTCTGAGTGGATGACTACACAGAATAAATATGGGCATGTGTGATCAAGAACATCAGCTATAACATGGATGGTAATTCTAATGTTTTATTATATTCACAGCATACAGAATCTGACATCATATTCCCCTGTTATACATCCACTTGCAACACCTAAAACTTGATTTGTGGCCTTTATGAAGTACAGTGAGAAATCATCCTGAACTCCCTTTTAGAAAGCAGTATATAAGCAAAGATCATATTTTCATATGATTCATACACTTTGGGATATTTTCATAAATAAGCCAAGAAATTAATTATAAAAACAAACAGATTACATTTCCTTCCACTAGCCAGAAAATGTTATTGTTGTTTCCATTCCAGCTTGCAAAGACACAGAATCATTACTCTAATATGTAGTATATGTGTGTGTATAAACACAATGGGAATATGGAGGGTCACACACATATACACACATTATGAGGCTTTGAAATCTTAAATTTAAGCAAAATTAGTATGTATTTATCTTACCAAGTTTTAACAATTTTGTAATCTTTTAAAAGGCACTGGCCCCTAATGCAATGTTATAGATCAGAATTGCTCAGAAGATAAAACTCTGCAGGGACTCAATCACTTCCAGAGAGAGCATTTTTCCCTTGTAAAGTGCTAAGAAGTTGATAATACAGGGTGTAACAGACCCTGAAAAAAGCAACAGAGAAGCTATGCACAGAAGGAGGAAAATAAATTCTGCGAAACACTTACCAATATAATATTAGCAAGCAAATGTCTATTTGACATTGATTCCCAGGAATTAAGAATGCAGTATATGGCGGATTTCAGTTTAGTATTTTAGAGTCCAAGAAATTGTTCAAATGATTGAGGTGGTTCTGAAACTAAGAGAAAGTGCAACACAGAAGCCATTAGCAAGAGTATATGAAGGGAGCAGACCAACAGTGGCAAATTATGCAGTGAATTCAGAGGAACCAAAATCTGTGTTGCAGACTACATGCAGAAAGACAAAATCATTCAGAATAACCATTTTTTTCAATGCCATTGAACCAATCACTTCAGGTGGCTCAGTGCCAGCCCCTTGGCATGTATGTTCTTAACGTATAGTTTCCTATGATGTCTTTTGTAAAGATTTACATAAATTACTTATAATAAGTATTCCTATCATTAACCTAATCAGAAAACTTTCAGAGTGATGAATTTGTTCAGTGGGACAGATTTTTCTGTATGGCTAGCAAATCAGATTTACTCTTTTCAAATATGCCAGCTTTATAACAAGCAAGAAAGAAAACTGGATCTCAGACTGTCACTTAGAGCATCATACTTTTAACCACCTCCTTTCATCCAGAGCTCTTTACCTTTACTGACACCCTCTGGTCCTTATCTCCAAGTCAGGTTTGAATTTATTCCAGCACTCCTTCCAAAATTTACTTTCCAAATCACTATTTTGTGGAGCGCAGAACTGGACATTTTCCGAAACCCCCATAAATCACATCACTGATTCCCCAATAGTTTACCATATCAGTAACTTATTCAGGGGACTCAAGCAAATTTGCCAGTCATGACCTTCCTGTATTGAATCTGTGCTGACAGTCCTCTAAGTTACGGATTTCTTAAAGTTGTCCTTTATTATTTCCTAACATCAGAGTTTTTAATGATACCTTTTATCTTGTCTGCTAGGATATTTTTCCTCAAGATCTGTTTTCAAAGCTGCTTCCTTCCAAGTTCTCAGCTATAATTCAGCCAGTCAGAATTTTTGTATTTTCTGTTTTCATTCTTAGTACATCTGCCCTCGTTATAAAATGAAATTAAGATCCCTTGCCCTGACATTTTAACCTAGAATTCAAAGTATGACCTTCAGATTCATATTGACAAACAAAACTAAAACCTACACTCTTAGTCTCCAGACCATTCGTAGCTATCTTCACACTTTTATGTCACGGTCTGCTAGTTCTGACTTTTTGCATGGGCATTTGCTTTGTAAGTGTATGAAACAGAAGAACTGCATGTTGAATAGTACACTTTTAAAACTATTTCACTGTTATCACCTTCAAGAATGCTTAACACTTCATCCTCCTGCCTTTATACATTTGTTGTATTCAAGACTTTTGCCTTCTTAACCACATCTCTTAATCATTCACATAGTTAAAAGTATATTGTCACAGAGGGCCACTGTACATGAGATATTCTGCAGTTACTGTATTTCACGTCTCAGTTTTCTGTCTTCCTTTTAGTATACCTCGCAATAGTAAACAAGTGTCTTCCCT
The DNA here is from genome assembly GCA_030449065.1 of Oceanodroma leucorhoa. Taxonomy (NCBI): domain Eukaryota; kingdom Metazoa; phylum Chordata; class Aves; order Procellariiformes; genus Oceanodroma; species Oceanodroma leucorhoa. Next base: position 3,665,292 of record JASVER010000088.1, on the reverse strand, counting down.
CTCAACAAGACAGATATTGAAAGGGTTTTGTTGGGTTTTTTTGTATTTTTTTTTTTTACTTGAAACTTTGCAGATAAACGCTATAGTAATTAAAGACAATTTATGAAAATACCTTTGTACAAATGCTAATAGATATTTTGATAGCACTTTAAGGTAATAACTTTAAGTTATTTCTAATTCTTTTGATATCCACTGTAATAATATTAATCACGATGAACTGATCTTGCATTAATATTGATTGCCATAAAGTACTTCTGAGAAGTTATAGTAGAACTCAGCAAGAATTAATTGCACTTTTATTAACTGGAAAATATCATCCAAATTTTATTTATCAGGAATCCCCCTTAGCTTTTGGCTAACAGTGAGCATGTAATTTATGTGTAGTTTCAAACTTTAGGGTCTCATCCAAAGCTCACTGAAGGCTGGGGGAATGCAGTAACTCCTTAGAAAAATTTGGCATCAGGTCCTTCATTAATAAACATTACTGAAAATGTGTCAGTCAAGGCAAGTATTACTTTTTAAATCAAAAAAAATGAACAAACTTTGCAAAAATGTTATGTTAAATTTCTGAAATATTGCAACACATAGAAAACTTAGTCCTAAGTAGTCACATTACACTATCTTGTGTAACTTCTGTTTTCCTGAAGTTTCTGTGCTCAACAGGAATGAAACTAAACATCTGAAGAAGTACAGATACAGTAATGGATGCCGGGTTTTTTTTCTGAGATAAAAATCTTAAAAACACAGTTTCATGCTCTGTGTTACAGAATTAACTCTCAGTTCATCTTCTAGCCAGCTCATAGACATCCCACATAGTCTTACCACTGTCCTCACATCAGAGAGGAAAAATCAGTGCATCTTTATGTAATTCCATCTCCTCTGCCTGTCAGCAAAGGAGAGCAGTCCAGGCACAGTAGTTCTCTAATTCAGGAGATAATTGTTTATCCCAAAGCCAAGTACCATTCTGAACTTCATAACAACACAACTTTTAGTGTATCACTAGAAACTCAATACGCTAGGTTATTTTCTGTTTCACCCTCAAGCATTAGCACGGTAGCTCTCCCAAACATAAAAAATTAGCACACTAAAACAGGCATTCTTTCTCTGGAGTATGTATTTGCTCTAAAAGCCTCACATCTCTCTTCACAACTCATTCACTGCAATAGTTTGCTAGCTAGTTAAATGACAGGAAGCATATAGTAGATCACAGTAATTTCTGCTTCAACTTTTCTGCTCGATTATGACAATTTCAATTGTAAGATTCAAAACAAAAAGCAAAACACATAAACCTGCAGTAGGAGCCCAAGAATGGGATCTCTCACCATTGCTGGCTTCACAGCAGACTGCTCACAGAGATGCCGCGATGGATATTACAACAAATAATCTGCACACACTCCAAACTCTAACCAGGGAAATCAGTGCCTGGCTGGGCGAATGGCAAAGACACTTACCGCTGCTGTGGCACCGTCTCTCTCTCGCCCTGACTCTCAGTCTCTCTCTCCCATCCTCCTGACAGCCTCAAATATAGCAGTCCCTTATGGTGCTGAGCCTGTGGGGAGCAGAGGATTGCAGAGTTGGGTTTTTTCCTTTTTTTTTTTTTTTTTTTTTTTTTTTAAACCATCCAGAGGTAGTTCTCCAGACCCGACCGCCTCTCCTCCTCGCCTCGCTCACTGATGAAGAGACCCAGGTGAAGGCATCCGCGCCGGCAGCTCCCGCGAGCCCCTCCCGGCCCCGCCGTGCCCCCTCCCCGGCGGGGGGACCGAGGCACCTCCCCCGGCTGGTCCCGGGGGGAGGGGGGGCGGCGGAGGCTCTGCCCGCCCCTGGCTGGACGTGTGTGTATGTATAGATGATGTGTATGCGTGTTTATGTGTGTGCCGTCTCACACTGCCGCCCGCGGCTCGCCCCTACCCCTAAGCGCCCAAGGATCCCCCCTCCTTTCCTCCTCCTACTCCTGCTCCTCGCCGCTTTCCTCCTCGATTTTCTCCCCTTCTCCACTCCTGTGCCCCGAAGCGTGAAGGCAAGAGGGCGAGTTGGCGAGCGCTCTCCCCTGATCTGCTACTCCTCTCTAACCCAAGCCACCAGCTTTTCCCAGAAACCACTTTCTGCCCCCATCCTCTCCTTCCCACCCCCTTCCCCACCCCTTCCAGGTAGATTTTATTTTTTTTTAGATTTTTTTTTTTCCTTAAATGTATTTTATTCTCCTCCAGCGGTGATGACCCTCCCTCGCCTCCGCGCCCTGCAGCCGGGCGCCGGGAGCCGCGGCTGCTGCCCGCACCGCACCGCGCCGCGCCGCGCCCGCGCGATCTCCGTCTTTACACCACGGCTGCTGTAACTGGAAGAACACCAGGGGCAGCAAGCCCGGCGCCGGCAGCTGTATCGCCGCGGCTCCGGCAGCCCCTTCCCTCCCTATTCCCTTCCCCATCATCCACCCGCTTTTAATCGCAGACCGCTTCAACAGATCGCAGCGCCCCGGTGGACCCGTCTCCGGCGCTGCGCTCCGCGCCGCTGCGCGCTCCGCGCCGCTGCGCCCTCCTTGCCCCGCCTCCCTGCCTCCGCGCCGGCACTGCGCGGGCCGCGCAGCCGCGCCCCTCCACAGCACCGCCCCCGCGGCCGCTGCGCGCCTGGCCCCGCGCAGGGGGCGCGGGCGCGGAGCCCAGGGCAGGGCTGGCGGCGCTGCCCGCCGCCGGCGCCGCTCATTCGAATTCGCTTTTTTCGTGTTCCTCGGCCGCTTCGTACTGCTCCGTGCATGTCGCGCGCTCCCGCTCTGTGCCTTTAATGGCTACCCTCAGGATCGAGGCTGATTTTAATCCTTCTTTGATTTTATTTTATTTTTTTTTCTGTGGCAATGACAAGTTTCTTCTTTAACGTTTAATACTTCTCTGCCCTGCTATACTTTTCTTTCCTCGCTTTTTTTTTTTTTTGCCTTCCGCAAGTAATTAGGTCTCTTTTTTTAATTTATGCATTAACTGAGTAACTGTTGTCTAATTCCTTTTCTGCGAGATTTTTGTCTGTTTCAGTGACTCCATTTCAATGGTTTATGCTTTCTGAACCTGTGTGGTGTACAAATACATGTGTACGTGCATTTTTCTTTACTAATTCGTCTTTCCATTTGTATTTTTTTTTTTCTTATCCCAGGTATTTTCTGATTAATTTTTAGAAATTGTTCTTTATTTGTTTTAGTCTCACGGGGAAGAGGAATTGTTTAATTTTGGAATTTGCTGGGGGTTCTTAAACAACTCTAGTCTTAAATCGTGGCAATACTAATGTGTTTTCTCTGTGTCTTTTGCTTGTCTTTTATATTGAAGCCTCTAGCAAGATAAGTTACCAGTGGTGAGTGACACAGTTTTATACACTTTTGTGGTCTTGTACACTATATGGAAGTCTGTCAGAAGATTTACAGCTCAACGTCATGTTGAATGAATTCTGTCCACTAATATCACTGAGGATGGGCTAAAAGAAACCCCTCACTTTCAATTCCTTTTTTCATTTTTCTAAGATTGTAAATTTCTTCTTCTTGATTACCATCTACCACTGTCTTAACTACCATAGTGAAAGAGTGAAAATGAACCCATCATTAGAAATGGGCTTTTTCTGCATACGCTATCCCATACAAACACAGACCAAAAATTGTCTCCACATCTGTGGACGGGTCTCTATGCATATTTCTGTTGGGCAAGTAATGTTGCAACTTGACATATCAAAGCTTCTCTTCATTAACTCAATTCACAGAAAATTATCGTCTGGTCATTATTTCCAGTGTTACTAGGTTACAAGACAGCATTTAATCAGAAGCCAGGAATAGTGACTGCATTAGTTCTGATCTTATGAATAACTTATGAGGCTCCATTTCTCAATATTTCCAAAGTGAAAGTTAAAGCCAGAAGCATTTTTGCTAATAAAGGTATTTTTTTTACATACTGTAGTTATTTATGACAATAGTGAGGAATTACTTGTGAAGAGGTGACTTTAATTGGTTACTTGTTTTTACAGGTAGAGATGGAATTAAAAGAAATACAGATTATTTTTTTTTTTAATTCATGAAGACTGGATTTCATGGCCTTTATCGTCCCTTGTGAAGTTTATAGATCAGGGTTATGTTTAAAGACTACTATAAGGCACACATGCCATGCCCATTGGGCTACATTATTTTTGCTTTTAGCTCACTTTTACTTAGAGTTCTTGTCAAGGTACGCATTTATTTTGAATGGCAACTTTTTATGTTTGCTTCCTTCTTTTAACTTCACATCAGCAATATTTCTACAAGGACATATTTTTACCTTTTCCTTTAATATCAGCAGGAATGGACTGTATATGTATGAGTACCAGTTTTATCTTTGAAAGCAAAGTGGCACAGGTTAAAATTTCATTTGATTGTGCACATCCTTTGCAAGGTCAGTTCTGGTTTTACTCCATCACTGTAAGAACATGAGCTGTTTTATGGCATACATGTTCGAAGTTTAATGCATAGACAGTGAATTATATTCACCCCTTTGTTACAGTATTATCATTGCTATAGACTTTAAGTCAACCTAGCTGCATTTTGCCTATCTGATCTAGTTGTCTAAGCATCCCCATATAAATGCCTTAATCTCTCTATCTCAGTGTCCCCAGTGGGCAAGCAAACAGATGCAGCACATCTGCAGAGTTTGAGTTGTTTCTGAGCTCTTCTCTTATTTATTTTGTACATCTTTCCTTTTCATTCAGTCTCTCTTCTTTTAAGCAGAGCATAATGTATTATTTTTCTTTGCCACATGGAGAGCTATCTGAGCAATACCATTATTATTGGGATATTTCACTGTTCTTTCTTAACCAGTTGCAGAATAGAAGTAAAAGATAGGGAGTGAATTTTGAAGAAAATAATTGTCTGCACAAATTTCCCCCCCACATCTGTGTCTGCAACAGCACTGGGGGTGTAGCTTTAGAGTAGCATGAAAGCTTTTCTCTCTCTTCCCATCCCCATTTATAATGAGAAGTTCCTTCAGGTACCTGGAGGACAGTATCTGACAAATACTAGTTTTTGGAAGGTATGCATTGGCCCTGTTCTAGTACATAACTGTATAATTTTAGTGGCAGCCACTATATTTTGTCCTCCCCTAGAACATCTGGATAGACTCATTCGGTTCCTCATGGCTGCATGAGTTACAAGAAAATTTTGTAGGGGGATAAGCAGAATTATGTGTAAATGTGGCACATAATTCTTCAGGCCTTCGGCAAAAAGCAGAAGATTCAGAGCCTACCATGCAAGCTTTTAGTTATAGCAGGTAATTAACAAACTGGAGATGTTAGCAATGGGAAGAAGTTGCTGCATAAAATAATAAAAAAAATCCCAACCTCTGGGGACTTCAGCCTCCTTAATTTTCAGAAGTGCAGACAGATGACAGCTGGTCCAACATAAAGACTGGGAGAAGGTTAACCTATTTGAAAAACTTTGGAAGCAGCAGAATGAAGCATGTTTTGTATCACAGCCTTACTTCATGCCATAATGGTCTTTTTGCTTCTGCAAGAGAAACCTGTAAACTGAACGTATTGTTTCATTGAACCACAGTCTAAGTAAGAGAGGATGACAGATCTGTACTGCAGTTAGTCAAGCACCTTAAGGATAGTGAGGCCAATCTGTTCCTTAGTGGACAACCCCGGTGTATACTTCCACTGCTGCCTAGTTGAAAAGAAAATAGGCTAAGTACTATGTATTTTGATATATCCAGGTATAGGCAGTATGTTACTACCAAACAATGGCCATCAAAGAGCAAACTAGCAATGTTGTGGTATTCAGTTATTAGCAGAAGGGGACCGGCTGGGAGTCCTCTTGTCTCTGCAGAAGCCACAGCCACTGAGAGAGCCATAGGGAAGCGACAGATGTGAGTATCTTAGCCTTATACCAAACCCATTTATATGCTGATTCTCCACTGAGTGTTACTGGCTTTGTGAGGAACTGGTCCAAAGGAAACCAAAGGAACAGGTTCTTAAAGATCAGTCTCCTGGCTGCTGACAGAAGCAGGATAAACTGACCATCAGAGAGGGTTCCTTTTACTTTTCTGTGGGTGCTTTGTGCAAGTGCAATATAGTTTTGTAGTTTCAGAGGCAGAATGAAGATCAGAAGGGATCTGCAGATTCATATTTTCTCCTGGCTTTCCTAGGCTTGTGAGAGACATACCTGGAACATCTGGTATGAGATACAATGCATTGCTTTTGATGCTGTGATACAACTGTACTAGTTAGTATGCTGGGAAAAGCAAAACCATAATTTTCCTCATTCCTTCCAGCTTGATCTTTACCATATGCACAGGAAGGATCTAGTGGCCCCTGGAGACTGATTTTACCTTCTACAGACATGGAGCAAAGCTTCTACTGCACATGGGAGCAAAATGCACAAAGGGGTAAAGAGTGGAGAAAGAACAGATCTGTTTACCACTGCAGCCATCCCGTGGTAACATGAGCTGTTCAGATAGAGAACTAGTTAGGGAATGTGGTGAGTCATAATCCTCAAAGTAGAGAAAAACAAAAATGGAAATGAGAGGTTCTCTGAGCACCACAGAATTTTAGAAGAACAACCCTTAATTATAGCTGAATATTCCAGCAGCAAAGAAAACTGGATAGTAACAAAGACAAATCCCAGAATCTTCGTAATCCACATCTCAAAAGAGCCAAGAGCAGGAAGGATGAAAAGACTGCCCTTCATTCAATTACAGAATGGTCAGAGTCCTTGACTTTTAAATGCAGACAGAGGTAGATACTAAATTTAGGTTCTTAAATCGTATTTCAATACCTAAATAGCGGCCTAATTTTTCAAAGATGTTGAACAGTTCCAGATTCCTCTGATTTTTGTTGGTACTTAAGAAAAAACAGACTCTCTTGTTTAAGTATCTAACAGTGGTACTTTGAATTCTGTGCTTATAGACCAGGGCATTACAGTCTACTTTGTCAAATATTTGAAGATGCCATTGTGCCTCCCAAAGATGGAGAATGCTGCAAAAGAAAAAAATGTTCCTGTGTCTTCCTGTTAATGAAGCAAATGAGGAGCAGAATTCCCATGGCCCTAAGTGTCCAGTAACAAATGCTTTTTTTTCTTCCCCCCCGCCCCACCCCAAATTCAACAGAAATACACTAAAAGAGGAGGCTTGATGTGGGAAGCATCCTTGTCACTAAAACCCTTTCTTAGGCTTATAGTACACCTGTAACTACACTAGCAGTGAATTAAGCCTTTCATTACTTTTAAATAATGACCCTTCAGTCCTAGATGATTTCCTGTTGAAGAAAATAACAAAAATCTGGAACTTACGACATAAGCAATTTATGTAACACACAGTATATGCCATTATCATTTGTTCCAGGAGATTTGAGACTCTGTGAAGGAAGTACTAGGAAGACAAAGTTCCTGTAGTTTCCAGACCCCTATTGCCTTCTGGAATAGTCACTTGAGCACTTCAGGGTCACACAAAGAAAAAGGGGAAATCTGGAATATAACACAATGTACAAGACAATGCAATAAATAATGTAATGTGTAAGTAAAGCTGGATAAAGTTATCCCCAAGAGACCTCAGTGACACTGTTAGAAAGTTCTTATTTGAAGTGTGTATAACTGAATTTGTGAACTCTCTTTTGAAAATAAAAAAGCAAGCAAACCCAATGCCTTTTCCAAATGCCATTATGGAAACAGAAAAAGGGCGGAAGTAGGGAGGAGGGAAGACTATATTTATAAATCACTTCCTTGAGTCTGAGGAAATCCTGATTATTCTCAAATTATTCTGTTAATCTCAGAGCCTCCCAGAAGAGTTGACAATTCTATTTAGTTGAGTTGCCTACCATCATGTTACCCCATAAAAAGAAAGAATTTGACTGAGAATGTCTGAAACTGAAGGAGTTTGTAGTAGCTGCAATTAAAATAGCACAAATCAACATTCCCTACTTTACCTACCTCTCTGACCAAGGGAATTAGATACAACATTTGATTTTTCCCTTTGATGTTTTACCCTTTATATGACAGTTTCATACGAATGGCAAATTTGGAACACCCTATATGACAATAATACAAAAGAAAGCTAGAATGAGGTTATCTCTTCAAGTACAACTGGAACAGCCTGCTTGACTACAGTATTAACACAGTGAGTACCTGATAGATCTAGGTATGTAAAGATGGCATTAATTTAATAAAATAAATTGATTTAATCTAATAATAAATTGTATTGATGGTGACTTTGCAGGTGAAAGCACAAATGAAGATGACTTTGAAAGCTTTAAATGTTTTCTGAGGAAAGTACAATTATCTGATGATCTTTCATCTTAAGAACCAAAAACTAAATAAATTGCACTGAGGTTACAACATATCATTTATAAAATATGTACATAGTTTTCAGTGTAGCCCACAGAACATTAATTATAGCACTTATTTCACAGCTGTTCTATGAAAGCTCAAATAAAATGTGTCTACAATTAAAACTGAATATATACTGACTTCATTAACTTAACAGCTGCACCAATAACCAATACCAAGGAACATACCCTACTTTGTTAATGTCTTGGTACCATCTGCAACAATCAAAACTATTGGGTTTTAAAGCGGATGATGTCTTACTAGTATTGTGATCACAGCTACCACAATATGCTTACACATGCTACTAAAGTGAATTGATCTATTTCAAGGGAACTTCAAGGGTTACGTGCTGCAAGACAATTTCCTAAACACAAGTGTGTTTGCCAGCAAGTCAGAAACCGAAATTCCTGGTGCTTCTTTCCGATTCTCATGTGCTCAAACATGAATTTCTCATGTGTCCAAACAAACAAAAATTCAACTTTGGAGCAAAAATGGGGGAGGAGACTAAAGTAACATAGGAAACATTTATGCTTGTTGTGGTTTAACCCCGGCCAGCAACTATAGCCCCACACAGCCGCTCGCTCACTCCCCCCATGGTGGGATGGGGGAGAGAATTGGAAGGGCAAAAGTGAGAAAACTCATGAGAGTTTTGATAAGTTGAGATAAAGACAGTTTAATAGGTAAACCAAAAGCTGCACACGCAAGCAAAGCAAAACAAGGAATTCATTCCCTACTTCCCACCGGCAGGCAAGTGTTCAGCCATCTCCAGGAAAGCAGGGCTCCATCACGCCTAACGGTGACTTGGGAAGACAAACGCCATCACTCCAAACATCCCTCCCTTCCTTCTTCTTCCCCCAGCTTTATATACTGAGCATGACATCATATGGTATGGGACATCCCTGTCCCAGCTGTGTCCCCTCCCAACTCCTTGTGCACCCCCAGCCTACTCGCTGGTGGGGTGGTGTGAGAAGCAGAAAAGGCCTTGACTCTGTGTAAGCACTGCTCAGCAATAACGAAAACATCCCTGTGTTATCAACACTGTTTTCAGTACAAATCCAAAACATAGCCCCATACTAGCTACTACGAAGAAAATTAACTCTACCCCAACCAAAACCAGCACAATGTTAACAGTTACTTTTGAATGTTTTGACATTGCAACTCTGTCATTTTAACCCATATTTCAAAGTGTAACTTCCAGCTCTAAAAAGAAAATAAAAAAACCCACACACAAAAACCTCAGAAATCTCATCATACAGAATTATAAAGACGTTCAAACAAATGTATTAGATTTTTAAATCTGCTTCTCAAACTCTCCTAACATGAAAGCAGTAACAGATAATAAGAGGCATAAAATCATACACCAGCAAGTCATGATTCCATGAAATTTATACAGCAGTGTGTCTTCAGTTCAGGTTCTCCTTCAGGCACTGGTTTGGGGTATGCACCTAATCCTTTCTATCTGAGTTTTGACTAGCAATGTCCTACGTATTGCAATCTCTCTGCCATTGGAAATGTTTAAGTTATATCCTTACATAGTTGGGTCCTCTCTGTCTCTGTAATTCTTCCAAATTTCCAGTACAAGTCCTACTTTTCTGTTATTACCTGTCCCGCCTTGTTTTCTCATTTCTGTTCTTCCACACTCTTGTCTTTTGGTCACAATTTATGACTTGTGTAGCTTTCACAGTTCTAATTCCCATGTTCTTTATGTTCCTCTTCCCAGGGTCCATTTCCTTGCTTATTAATTACAGTCTCTTCCTCATCTTCAACCTCCTTACACTGCCTCTCTCAGGTTCCTTGTCCCAATCTGCTCCTTCCCTCAACAGTTGTCTCTTGCCATATGTTTTTTGTTCTTGCCTCAGATGTTGTGATGCTTTTTCCATATTTCCCGCACTTCCATGTTGCTTGAGCACCAAAAAAGAAATGCCTTAAAGCTCTAGGAAAATAATGTATTAGTTAACAGGTTCACACCCCGTGGTCCACATTAACTGGCACTGAAATTCAGGAAGAGTCTTCCTTGGTCTTTCTAATTGTGGTCTGGACTGTATTCAGTCACTCTCCAGGTGTGAAACTTGCTCGGGCAAGTCAAAGCTCTGAGTTGGAAGGCAGAAACTGTGAGGAACGTATTTGTCAAACCTTTAGGACTTTCCAAGCTGCTGTGGAGAGATATTTTTCATGTTTTTCCAGCATGGAAAAATGCAGTTTTGTCACTGCGATGGTATCAGACACACCTCTGCTTAAAAACAAATTCTGCTAAAAGGCCAAGCTCTTGCTTTAAAGTGTTCTTAGAGTAACTGCTGAATTTGTTATAATTTAACAGCAGTGAAACAGTATTTTTCTATTAGCTCTTGTTCAGAAATGATTGAATCGCTTTTGCTGAAACATTTGTAAAAAATTTAAAATAAATCATCTGCCTGACAGACACTCAGTGGAGAAAATTTCAATTCAAATGTAAAATTTTGGCAAAGTTAAAAGGAGCTTCAGTCAGTATCTTCTAATGAGAAATATCAAGCAAGAATAACTCCAAAGACACTACCAGTTCCATCTATAATAAAATCTTTTTTTATAAAATTATCAGCTATATTATTAGTAATGAAAGTGAATATTAAGCATCTGTCTGTTTTCCTTTCGAAGTGTTAACGTAATGGATGTAAGGGCTTTTAAAAAGTTGTCTTGTGTTAGTCGTCTTCGTAAAAGATGTGACAGGCTGGATAAAGGTTTAATTTTTTCATGCACAGCCGTACATGTTCCTTTAACAAGGAATGGCCACCCAGCTGGATAGATAGCTGCTTTGCTGCTTGTCCCTGGAGGCTGGAGGCTGCGTTAGGTGGCATCCTCTGAAGAGGAGAATTGCAGGTCTCCAGGAGCAGTCAGACTGCCGTGGGAGAGGGAACTGTGCAAAACGTTATTCATCTCTCCAAGTCAAATGGGGGGGGATGGACAGACAGACAGAGACAGCTAGCATGGAAACTGCAGTGTGGTAGAGGCGTCTGAGAGCAAGCTCACAACAGGGCCTCAGGGACAGAGAAACCAGCTTTTATAGCCAGTGTGGGATTTGCTGTTGAAAAGGTAGCACTCTGCGAGGACATAACAGGAAATGAGGAGTTCTTTGCTGTTGTTTTGTTTTTTTTTTTTTTTAATCTTGTTCTCAGTTTTTATTATTTTAAAAAGGCCATTTTCTAGTTTATGTTTCAATAAAAAAGAACTTTCGAGCTTCAGAGTGCATTGGTGCTTTTGGAGGGTGTCTCTTGCTGTAAGGAATTGTGGAGACAGATCCACCTCAGAGCTCTAGCTTAAGGTTCTACCTCAGATTTACTTAAAAAAAAAAAAAAAGATAACCTTTACTCCATGCTGAACTACTTCTGAATGATTAGGCAAGGGATGCATTAAGTATTTAGTGGGATTTCAGTTGCTGTTGTGAAACAATAGTCAATTAGTGTAAAGCACCTTTGCTGTAGGAAAGATTTGAAATAGTGTTATAAAATTAACTAAAATATGTTCTATAGAATTTGTATTAGCATAGGATTAAGGTTTTGACAAATACATTTCTGGTTTTAATTGAACAGACTGAAAGCGAAACGGTTTATGTGTGAAAGACATTTCACCAGATGTATAGCCAAGTACCATTTAGTGAAATTTAAAGAGTGATGACAACATATAAGAATTTTTTTAGCATACTAATAACATAATTTAAAAGCAGAAGCAATTTGTTAAGAAGTAAATTACATACTCTGCATGTGCAGTAAAAATGTTTTGTGCCCCTCAAAAGGTTTTATTTTCTTAGGGAAAGTATACATGCTAATTGAATAATAAACTTATAAATAGCATTTTTCAAAGCATTCTGGTCTATTGTCTGCATAACAGATTCAAAACACTGATAGACTAATCCTGCTCATATTAGGTACATAATGCATGTTACATAAACGGCATAATTATGTTTTTACTGTACTTGATAGATTTTAATGTGCACTTTAAATGTCATGTTACTATGAGAAGCAGCTGTAAAAAAATGTCATCTTGCTGCTTCGTATTTATGTCCCCGTCAGGGACTTCCATAGAAGTTTTGAAAGTCTGAAAGAGTGTTAACTGCCACTATTGCCATCTCAGGATGGTGTGGGAATATCTTTCTACCTGACACATCCTCCCCCTCCACCAGTGCCAGTTATAACAGAGGTGGTTTCCAGAGATTACTGACAATTTCCTTGATGATGCGTGAGAGCTGCCCTTGCCCACTTAGAATGACTCTGCAATGCTGACAATGACTAAAAGGTGTGTGTCTTGGCTGTTAAATGTACTTAATAACAGTATGCCATTTTGTGTCATCTCTTGTACCTTGAGAAGAGCCATATTTTCTCCGTATGTCCATTCATGACAACTTTCTGAGTGTTAATGTGACTGAAGGTTCGTGGTTCCAACAGCAGGTCTACATTGTCCATTTATATTTGCATATGTGTAACCAGAGCAGAGAAATGTATAGGATTGCTAATTGTGTTTGCTCTGTGCATGCCAGGAATTAAATGACATTGATCAGGATTATCGAGGTGCCAATAAAAAAAAAAAAAAGCAAACCTGTGGTAGACAGTGAGGAATTAGTCACACTTAAAACTTTTAGTACTTTTTTAAACAGCAGTGCTGAATCTAGTTTGCTTGTATTATGAAATCAATCATAATAAATGCAGTCTGGAATATATATAACATCACTAGTGATTCAAATGGGGAGAGGGTTGATTTTAGACATTTACATTGGGTTTTGCAAAGTACCTAAAACTTTTATGGATGATTTCCTCCAGAACCTGCAAAGAAGAGTATTAATAGTTCTGAAGAGTATTAATATTTCTGAAATCACGTAAGGTATCGTGGAAATCAGCCGAGTACACAGCCATGGCTGATGCACCTTATCAGAATTTTCTTAGAGTCAAAGATGACTAACATTCATTTTACTAGGTTTTAAACAAGGCCTCTAATTCTCTTACAAATCAGTTGGTAAAATTCAGGTATGTTGTCAAACTTGTTGTATGGAAAAAGGGGTACTTCATTGTGTATTGATATCCTTATATCAATATTGGTCAATGTGGACAACATGGTCTTAAGAGGATTAAAACAAGAACTGCAGGTTTCCAGGATAGCTTTAATTCTCCAAATTCCATGAACAACCTCCTCCAATTTCTGTAATTTTATGCAGGGGGGAAGCTGAAATTACACTCTGAAACTGCTGCACATTTCAAGTCTCTATAAAATCTCAATGACTGATCAGTCGTATCTCTAATGGCTTGTAGTTAAAGCACTGAACCAGTTTTCATGAGATCTGGATTCAATTTCTTGCCCTGCTAGGGGCAAGATGGATGGCCCTCGACCAGTGATTTTTTTTTTCCATTCTTCATACTTACTTTTCCTAACTTTATCAGAATATAGAGTGTATTTTCTAAGCTGGAAGACTATGTAGTAATAATTCCTATTATGTATTCATAGGAGTGTTTAATGTAACGGTCTGATTTTGGGTATTAGTTAGGGATAGGGTCTCTAGATGTCTGTTTCATGTATGGTTTTTTTTTAACTTTCTTTCATGGTGAGTTGCAGATTTCTTTGTTAATTGATACCTAGGAATAATGCTTTAACTCTGGAAATAACTGTGCAATTAATGTAATAAAATAAACTGATCAGAATATGTTTGTTTTGAATTATATTTCTACACATGAATGTTAATTAAAATTCATTGCTGCTGATAATAGTATTATTAACATGTATACAGTGTACAGTTAACAGAAACAGAAGTAGAGGCACTTAGTGGAATTAGGTGTTTTTTCTGCTGAGAAAGAATATCCCAAATGGTAATTGCTCATATTCATACATTCTCTGCAGATATTACTAATAGCATCATTAAATCAATATAATACCACTTTAGAAACACTAAGTAGATTTAGTGATTGGGGACTTGATAGGGACTCCACTATTTATTTTTTTAAATTGTGTATGACTGTCAATAGAGTTGGGCATTTCTGGGTGGCAGTCATGACCTGACTTTGTGTTTTGCATCACAGAAGGTAAATTAATGTATGTAGAAGTCTGTTGCTGCCAAGTTATTGCGTCTCAGGTGCTTTTGAAGCATTCGTTGTCTTATTAAGTGACAGCTGTGTAAGTATGTATGTTAATGTAAATGTTCTCACCTGTTTTCTCAGAAATTTAATTTTGGCACCACTTGAATTATTGTACACATTTACCGTGTTTGGTATCTTGGCCGGGTGCTAGAAACTCTGGCAAGAATAGGTGAGCGGAGGAAGAAACTTTTCTGTTTCCCAGAAGATCAAAGCCAACAATAAATGAAATTAATTTTGTAGCCCTTCTCTGCCCCTTCTGTACTGGGGAAAGAGTGAAGGACTTTGGCAGCTGTGAATGCTCCTAAGGTGCCTTGGTTTCACCCTGTCGTGTACGCTGGGGGACCAGCCACTGGGACAGCCACAGTCCTGTCCCTCCAGAATACACTGCAATCACACCAAAACCCCTGGAAATCCCAGTCTTTCTCTTCTCTTTTAGTGATATCCGAACTACAATTTTACAAGGATTAATTCTCCTGACACTTCTGTGAGACAGATATAGTAAATAAGTTTACAGAGGGAAATGCCATGACAGGAGAGTTAAAAGGTTTCCCCAGAGGTGTTACACACTGCGTGAGACAATTTACAATTTAGCAAGCCTGACTGCCAAACCCTGTACTCAGACCACAAGTCCAAAAGACTCCTTGAAATTTAGCTGCTTATTTTTAATAATGTAAATAGTGTGTTATTATTGCAATGAGGTTGAATTATCTTCATTATCATCTTGTGGGCAGAAAGATGTGGGAGATATGTGCTGTATAAAACCTTCTATGGATAATCTGGAGTAAAAATCAATGCTGGAAAAATTAGGTGCATGTGATTAAGGAAGCTAAGCATGTCATTATATCACATGAGTGGTCACCTTGTACCGATACAGCAAGCTGACTGATTAAAGTCAGTGTTAGGCAGGGACTATGCTAACACAAAGAGGAAACTAGAATTAATATTGAAATTACTGAAAATTATATATTATCAACATGACTTCATATGTCTGAGTGTTGTACTCCTGGAAGGACAATGAAAAATGCTGACAAGTCTTTACATTTAAATTTAAAAGGAGATACTTACCTGGCCAGCATGCTTTTAGGACAGTTAAGTGTTACACAGCTTGACGGTGGTTGGAGAAGGTTCTGCCAATATTGGGGCTTTCAGAAGATGCTGTTGTGTATGTATGCCATAAAAAATTTTTGCAGGGGCATCCAGCTGTCATTGGTAAAATAAGATTAAAAAACAACAACAAAACTGTTAGGGAATGGAAGAGAGCATCATACAAAAACAACATGAAATGAATTGAAACAGGGTTTAAACTTCAGACAGTGAATGTGATGCCAGACAGAAGAATGTTGAAAATGATGGGAAAAAATCTCTAAATTGTAAATGCCGTGTACAGCCTCTCAGCTCTTTCCCTTTTTCACCTCCTCAGATGCCATCGCTATGACTTACTGTCAATGGATGCCATGGAAATCCTGTCAATGCCATTTCAAAAATCTGCTAGCAGGGGAAGAATGGCTTAGGCACATGCATCCTTTCAGGAACTAATTCCCTTCCCAGAGGTCAGTGCATGGCTTAACTGTTCAATAATACTCACCTCTGCAACCAGGAAAGTGAAAACTAACCTGGGAATTTGAACAGGAATGCTTAGCTTTGACTGAGGCACAAGGCTTGGCTGGAGTCTCATAATGACAAAAAGTTTGTAACGAGACCAATTCCTCGTGGAACAGAGTGTCTGAGAACGTGAGAAAATACAGCAAAAATGGTCCTTTATACATGACCCACAGAGAGTGTGTTGCACCGAAGATCTTGAGGAACAATAAATGCACTAACCAGGTATGTAAAATTAAATCTTCCTCTGTATAGAATATTCTCTTGGGGAATCTGGATATACTTTGCCCAAGGCTTCCTTTCCCCAATTCCTTTGTGAGGAGAGGTTTAGTCATGATATAGGCTATAATTGTCTGGTTTGGAATAGTGCTACCTGTGTGATACCTGCTGTCGGTGGCCTGGAGACAAACTATGTTGAGAGATACCTACTGTTGCTCTCTTTCACATTGACCTATAGTTTATTTTATTGCTGGCCCCACAGATTAATAACACAAACCACATGGTGCAGTGGGCATTTGTAGAGGACATTTCAATTAAATCACATTAACTCGCTACTGAATATACAAATACTATGAAATCGTAAGGCATTATGTACCCTCATTTTTAACCTACAGGAAAGTTTAAACAGTGTATTTAAAGTCACCTTGGAGTTAATTTAAAGATAAAATAAACATACCAGATTAAAAAAAAATACCCTCACTAATCTATCACTACTTACTATATCTTATGGAGAGCAGGGCTGAAAATAATTACTGCCTGTCTAAAATGTGCCTTCTAAAGAAAGAATACAACATTTAAAATGAAATGATCATATTCTTACAAGTGGAACCTGCAGAAAGAAATGTAGGGTACTGAAATATTTTTATGACTTTTGGAGGATAATTATGTAATTGTATAATTAATGATACATTTCTAACAGGCAAGGTAGTGGCTTTACACGGAAAAGTCTAAAATATGTTACTTTTATGTTCTACATAGCTGTAACATGTTCTGATATCTGAAAACATTATGGTGTAATAAAATGTGACATTTTACAATATCTATTGTTAATTTTTTTAAAAAATATACAAAGATTAATAAAGAATACAGACATAAACCACATCAAATCGTAAATCTCATTTGTCATATATCTATGTCTACTTTCTTTCTAATTTGAGTACACTGTGAATAAAGAAGTAAGAACATTTTACTCACACTCTTGTACCATCAATGTTGTTGTATTAGTATATTTAAAGACAGTATTTGGATGACAATGCATCTCTGTTCTTATCAGTCTCATTCCCACCGCCATAGGTCTATCACATAACGGATGGCATATGGGCAAACAGCTGAATTGTAACTGGGTGCATAAGATTGCCCCAGGGCGGCCAATTGCAGGATGGGGACGGTGGTTTATATTAGTTCAGTAAGTTGGGAGGGTATACAGTATGCTGGCACTAAGCCCGCTTCCTTGGCAAGTGTGAAAAAAGCCCTCTGCCATGTATACAGTGTTCTGGGAATATACAGCCAGTACTGCCGTATTTCTCAATCACAGGGAAATAACCACATTCTCCAAAATGCACAACTGTGTGTGGAGGTTAACATTTTTGCAAGAATATATCTGATGCCAATGAATTACTAGATGGCAAGCCACGTATGCATTATTTATGGTACAAAGAAAGATGAATGAGTGGGGAAAAAAAATAGAGTCAAAATACGGAAGTTGAATACCAGGAAAGGTACACTGATTAAAAATGAAGAATCTGTACTCTCCCAGTCCTCCAAAGGCAGACAGTACACAGGCACAGTGCTAATCTCTTGTCTGCTTGTACAGGCATTGGGTGTCTAACTGTCTGTCAAAAATTATTTACCATGTAAACAATTAAAAAAAAAATCATGCTTTGTTTCCAGCATTTTGTGTTCATTTTCTTTTCCACAGTTTACTTTTCTAATCTACTCCTTGCCACTGCTTTAGTTTTCTATATTGTTTCCCTTCTCCGTGAAAATACAAACTGGCATTCCTTTCCCTTGCTCTCATTCCCAGAGAATATAAATCCTTCTTGCATCTACTGTCACATCATCAAACAGTCCTTGTATGCTATGGAGTGATCAAAACCGGATGGGAGTTGGCTTTCCCAGACCCACCTCTATTCTTGTCCCTTTCTTCTGTGTATTGGTGCCATCTGCCTGGCACCTGGAGCTCAGCACTGGGGACGGCTTCTGAATCACATCCATGTCCCTGACACTGACTCATTTTGTGATCTTCAGAGATGACAAAACAATGCAAAAATTGTTCTTTTAATAAATAATTCAAGCATTCAGACTGGAATTCAAGCACTCATGGACCTACTGAAAAATACCACATACGCTATTCCACCAAAAAATGGGAAAGTGCCGTATTTGATTAAAGTAACAGAGCCAGCTTTTGTATTAGTGTCTTGGTAAGTATTGCCAGTCTCACTTCTCATCCTGCAGCTGCTGTGAGTAGGCAGCTGCCTCTGTTCCTAGGACAGTCCTTTTAACATATTTGTTTATGCCTAGGTTTTTCTGTCTGCAAAATAAATTTACCTATCCTGCAGGGCTATGAAATTTAATTATTACATAAAAAGAGTAGATGTAAGTTTTTATACAAGGAGGAAACATTCTTATCCTCATCCCCATCCCCATCCCCATCATTATGCTTATCCTCATCCTCATTTGTATGATTATTATTCATCTCTTCTTTCTGTTATACTGTGCAATGATATTACTTTTTCCCTCCTTTGAATTTACATCATTTTTTTCCCCTAGCCCAGTTCATTTCTGCACACAACTTCCTTCCTTTGCTGTCTATGTGAGAGCTGCAATAACCTCTTCTGTAGCAAGTTATCTTGTCATCTTATCTCTTGCTATAAAGCATTTTGAGAGGCTTTGTATGAAAGATGCTGTATGAAAATAAATTGAACTTTGCTGTTTTAGCCTGAAGCAGGTGTTGCACTATGAGTTGATTCCCCTCCTCTCTCCCTTCTAGACTTAGCTTGTCATCTTTTTAAACAGATTTTACATTTGTGTTCATTTTTTTAAATGTTATTTATCAGAAAACAGCTTGGACTTAGCAGTTTTCAAAAGCATCCTTTTTAGTAAGGTCCTACTCTCATAAAATAAAATAAAAACTAAAACAAACCAGAACCCTGAGAATAATGGACCTGCAGAATCCAGTTGCCTCAACAAAGATCTCACAACGAGCCTGTGAGTCACAACACAATTGAAAAGACACACATGAAAAAGTCGAGATTAGGGAAAGTCCCTAGCACAGGACCATTCTCTTCGGTACATTGATCTCTACAGTTTGTTTTTTAAATTTTCAGCTCTGAGACTTTATGTCAACTGGTGACAAATTCTTTCATGTATTAAATAAACTGATGATTTGTTTCTCCCTCTAGTTTTATGTTTATGAGGCAGTAATGGTGTCCAAGTCTTCCGTGGGACCACCTGAGTAAGTAAATGAATATGAGTACAGGGACCTCTGTATAAGATTTTATGACTCTAAAGCCCTGTGCTGGCTTACGCAAAATGAGTAGGAATGTTTCAGGCAAGTGCCCACAGCACCATCGCTGCTCATTAGTGGACAGCCTCTGGCTCTTCAAGTCACCCAACCAAAAAGGTCTGAGAGGACATTGCTCACCCCTCTGTTCACATCAGTAGGTTGGATTCTGACATACAGAAAGATAAGGTTTGAAGATCACATGGTGATTATTCAGACTAAACTTGCATGGATGAAAGACTGTAATCCAAAGACAGTAAAGTACGACTTCACCAAAGTCAATATGAGTTTTACCACTGACTTCAGTGGAGACTGTATTTCATCCCTGTTTATTAGTGCTTTCAGGAGTAAAAGTATTCACAAAATAAAGAGGAATCCCCTACAAACAACATCCAACAAACAGCTGGATGAAATGATTTTTTTTTTGCGTGAGCTGATTCTTTCCATCAGAACAAATCGCTCCCACTTGCAGATCAGTGGAAAAGAGGCAAAACTGAAAAAACAGTAGGAATCTCAGCCTTTTGAGGGATTAAGAACAAGACAAACAGGTAAATTCCAGAGAACCTATCCTGGTTTCAGCTGGGATAGAGTTAATTTTCTTCCTAGTAGCTGGTATAGTGCTGTGTTTTGGATTTAGTATGAGAATAATGTTGATAACACACCGATGTTTTAGTTGTTGCTAGGTAGTGTTTACACTAGTCAAGGACTTTTCAGCTTCTCATGCGCTGTCAGCGAAAAGCTGGGAGGGAACACAGCCAGGACAGCTGACCCAAACTGTCCAAAGGGATATTCCATACCATATGATGTCATGCTCAGTATATAAACTGGCGGGAGTTGGCGGCGGGGATGGGGACCGCTGCTCGGGATCTGGCTGGGCATCAGTCGGCAGGTGGTGAGCAATTGCATTGTGCATCACTTATTTTGTATATTCTTTTATCATTATTATTATTACTTTCCCTTCCTTTCCTGTCCTACTAAACTCTTTATCTCAACCCATGAATTTCACTTTTTTTTTTCTGATTCTTTACCCCATCCCACTGGGGAGTCAGCAAACAGCTGTGTGGTGCTTAGCTGTCTTCCATGTAAAACCACACAGAACCGTACAAGGAAAATGAATCAGTAACACTTGTGGAAGAAAGCTGACAATTCTGGTTACATGCTGTCTGCTCTGCTACATGCATCTTCTCCCATGTCCCTTATCTTTAAAGACTATGTTTTCTTCCTTTAAAAAATCCCATTTCTTGCCACTTATTTCTCACTTAGAATCATAATACACTGTAATAATACGATTTGTTACCATGTTAAATAATTGTGCAATCACAAACATAGGATTATGGCTTTAGGTAGGGGATGTGATGATTAACTCTTATAGTAGTCTAATATGCAGACATGAGGAAACATGTACTGACAGATCTCTGCAAAACCATGCAAGGTATCAATTGTCAAAGAAAGCCATCACGGGGTTACTTATCCCTTTGAAATTATTGTGAATGTTTTTTCTTTATTTTTGTATTTCTGGATGTTTGGTAAGGTTGTAGTTTCCAGAATGACAGGGACCCTTGAAAATACCGTTTACTGGGTAACTACCACATGGGTAGGTTTGCCCATCATTACCCATGATATTTTGGTGCCACTCATTCTGTCATAGGAAGAATACAGTGTTGTGGGTGTGATAGACACTTTTGCTGTTGGCAGTGGTCTGTTCTTGCTAAAGATTGTCTTCTTTCCTTCAGGACTCCACTCTGTATAGTCTTTACTGGTCTACTTATTTTAGCTGGTCTTTGATTACTCACGAACATATAAGTGTAGAGAGGGATCTATTCCAATAAATTCTCCAAATTTGGGTGTTCAGTTGGATCTTACATCTCCTTAGGCTCTGTACATAGAGGATAGAGAGTGAGAAATTCCACAAAATGACAAAATGTCCTGGACAATTCCATCTTTCTCCAGCAATTTTACAGAGAGATTATAGACATCGTCTACCACTCTTTTCTGAGGCAAAAGGAGCTTCTTACAAAGTTGATATACACAAGAAAGCAAGAATAAATCTATCACCACTGTGAGGCACTCATAATATCAGACTTAGGCTTCTAAATTTAAACCTGTGAAAGTGGTACCTCTTGGGTGTCCTCGTCTCTTCCAAAACCCTGAAAAGAAAGTATCTGTTACTGGGTTGGAAAGGGCAGGAGTAATTTAGCTATCCGTCTTTTGATTTCAGTTAATAGGTCACCATAGTAAGGGGAAGCTTCTGGAATGAGTCTTGTCCTTTCTCCCTTTTGTTTCCCACCAATAGAGAAAATCTTCCATTCCTTCAACAGCAAAAGTGTCCCCTCTGAGAAAAGTGTTTTTCAGGCTCAACACATCAAAACAGTTTAAACTAGGTCTCTGGACAAGCTGCAATTCCATGTCTCAGCTGGGACTGATCTTGCTACTTATCTAAAGCCCTTAAATCATTACAGAACTGTTTAACATGGTTTGTCTGAAAGACTGCTGATTTCAGCACCTGTGGCTGTTGCCAAGGCGTTTGTCCCACTGTTTACAAGTAAAAGGTTCTGGGAAATCTGGATTTGAACAGTTTTCTCATTTTTCCCCTGACTTTAATTGCAGAGAATTTCTATAACACTTCCAGGAAAGACCTCTGGCCTTCTAAAGGACACAATATTACTTCAAGTTTCATTCATGTAGCAGTAAGGTATCCAGCATTATAGGGGTAAAGAGCAACAGGTCTTACCATTTGCTCAGTAGTCAAAGGTATGAAGGGGGTTGAAGGTCACTGGCATCTCTGTTGTACCTATTAGGGAGATAAACCATGTAGTTATTATTAGGATCGTTCTGCATCTTCTCAGATTAAGGCACTCAATGCAGCTCTAAGGGAATTATCTGGAAAACTGAAAGGGTAACAACAGCTCCTCCAGTGTTCCAAATAAAAGAGAACTATGGAAGAGACAAAACTTATGGTGAATTATCTGAAATATAGTGAAAGCAAGTGCTGCTTTAAAATGATATGAGGAAAACAACTGGAGAGACAGAATGCATGACAGATCTATAGGTACATGGACGTGTGCTCGATGTCTTTCCAACAGTTGCATGTCCATATGAGAAAACTTGGAATGTGCGTTATAAAAATGACCTAGACTCTCACACGTTGGTATCATTCTTCCTCAGGAACAGGCTGTACAAGGATGTGTACATTTGGCACATTGTTTGCTCCAGTTTGGCTTTATTAAATTTTTGGTGAAAAATCAGCAATATTCTTCAGGAGGGATCTTTGGGAGAAGGATTGCTCACTGTCCTAATGAGTGTGAGAATAACAGAGTACAAAAAACCAGATAAGTAAACAGATAAATAGAGCACAAAGACCACTATGTTAATTCTAATCATTCTGTTCAGGTTTGTCAGAAGGACTTCTTTTTGAGAAGTTACTATTATCAACAAAGAAAGTAGAAGAAGGAAATGAGCCTATCTCCTGAATTTAGTTTAAGGAACACAATTGCAAAATGAAGATCAGAAGGCCCAATCCTACAAGATACTGAGTACCTGAAGCACCTGTTCCAGCTAAGGGATGCATACCCAGAAATTATTCTGTATTCATACCTTTGAATCACTGAGGATCTGAAAAAGGTGGTTTTCATTCCGATCAGTAGACGAAGGGAGGATATTTACACAACCACAAAATCACGGATTGAGGCTGGAAGGCATCTCTGAAGATCACCTAGTCCAATCCCCTGCTCAGAGCAGGGTCTTCTAGTGCAGGCTGCCCAGGGCTATGTCCAGTTGGGTTTTGAAAATGTCCAAGGATGAAGGCTTCACAAGATCTCTTGGAACCTGTCCTATTGTTTGACCACCCTCACAGTAAAATATTGTTTGTTTGTTTGTTTGTTTGTATGTTTTGCTTGCTATTTTTTTTCCTTGTATGAATCGTACTAAATTAAAGACTTAATACTGCAATTTAGTATTAACATTTGGACCAAAGGTGAGAGGTATGATTCAGAAGCAAAAACTTTTTTTTTTTTTTTTTTTGGTGCATTCACTACCTGTATTTATGGCACCAGTTATAAATTTGTGATGTTTTTTTCCAGGAGTACAGAAAGAGTACATAACAAACTGGGGCTCCAGGAGTGCCATGTCAGTAGTTGCCCTTTTCTCCCTTCCTCCCATAATGTGATTTCCATACAAAGGAAAATTCAGGCATGTAGGTCAGATGGGTGCTGATCATATCTTGTATCTCTATGTTTTGGGGACAAGAAGACACTCCAGCCTACACCTGCAGGTCAGTTTAAAAGTAGCCAAAGGGAGCACTGACAGTTCTGGAGGCATTTTACAGGAACAGAGGACTGCAGGTGCTGGCTTGTCCTTGCTGTGGTGAATGGCTTGGTGCTGACTAAGACTCCAGAGGTCACTTATAGTTTGCCCTCAAAATATGAGTTGTTGGAAAATTGTTTCACCTGCAATCTAAGCCATTTTCAGAGAGATTTATGCTCTAAATCAACTCTTTACAGCATGGCTTCTTTTGTTAGAAAAGCTTAAAACACTAAAAGTACATTTTGGTTCATTTAGTTTTTTCTCTCAGATTTAAAACAAAGAAAAACTTTCTTGCTTTACAATGCAGCTCTTTTGGCTCAGTTTGGTGTTGGTGTTTTTTTTTTTTTGGTTGGTTGGTTGGTTGGATTTTTTTGACTGGTTTCAATCTGACAGATTTCAACATTAGCACAAAAAGCAAGCAAAGAAAACTTACAGACTGGAGAAAAGTGGGAAGAAACAATTGTCCAGCATTCTTGTCTTTCACCTCAACAGTTCTTTAGAATCCATACCTGCATATATGCTTATGCATATACATATGCATATGTATATGTATAATATATAGAAAAGTCAAATTCTGATATTGGAGAATTTATTCTGGAAGGTTTCATTTTTCATGAAAATTTCATGAAGTCTGTATGTCATCCCACTGCACACTACTCAAGGTTTTGAAATTTCATAATCTTCCAGAGGATGGAAAATCCCTTACCTACTCTTGTTTTACTTGATAGCATAGTGTCAGATCTTCTTTAGCACCCCCAGCATTAACAGAACGTGTGAGATTTTAACATCTCTATGTGCCAGATGAATAAGGGCGGAGACTTTAATTAAGATATGCTTTGATTTATCCTGTTAAAAAGACAAAATTACATACACACAAAATATCTCAGAAGGTGTATGAATATAAAGGAGATTGACGCAGATAGGTGGATCAGTCCAAGAACCAAACCAGGAGTCTGTGGGTTTTCTAGTTTGAAGGGAGATCAGGTACAAAAGATTCACAGACAGTCATGGTTGTACAAAACATTATTCTAGGACTATTCTCAGTGAACCTGTTTGTTTTTCAACCAGCCAAACATAATCTGTAATATTTGATTCATTTTTTAATCTGAGTTAAAAATCAGCTATCAAATAATGTCAGCTCTCTTCCAGTCTCTGCTTAGTGGAGAATTTGGGGTTCTAACGTATAATAAACTGGGGATAAAGTCAAAGATATAGGGTAGAGGCCGAACCAGATGCATTATGAACAGGAGAATAGAGAAAGAGAAGCTTGATGCAATGGTCCAAAACAGAGAATTCAGAGAATTGCAGACAGTCATGACATTTTAATTTTTCTGAGAGAATGAAACCATGGCACAAAAAATAAGAAAAACCCCTCACATTTTCTGATGAGACAACCGTATGTAAAGTATTAAGTGCCTAAGGAAAATAATCAAGATTTCTTTCCTTTCTTCCCATGCTTCTCTCTGAGACTGATAAGGGCCATAAAGAAGGTCTTGGATAAAGCTGAACTGAGAAGTCAAAAGGCAGCTATTTAAAATGTTCAGAATCTGGAAGTTTGCTCTCTTTCCCAACTTTACACAGAAGCTAGCCTTAGGAGACATTTGGAAAATAGCCCTGCAGCTTTGTCATGGCATTTTTTTCTGCAGCTGAACACCATTATCAGATAGAAACATCCTTTCTCTATGAGTTCTTGTCAATGCCATGATGTCACCTGCCGTGACGGCGACATTATTGCAAACATCAGTGGAACGTGAAATGTGTGGTCTTAAGGGTGTATGCTTATGAATACAGGCATGGCTGTTCTGAACATATGCTGTATATCCAAAGGACATCTCTGATTAATATCTCCCAGGTGATAATTGTATAAAGGACCCTCTGCTCTGAAAAGAACAGCCCCATCATTGAAGCTAAAGAATATAAAATGCTGTTAATGATACTTTATGCTGACATAGCACCTTTGTTCTTGCCCTGGTTTTGGCTGGGATAGAATTAATTTTCTTCATAGAAGTTAGTATGAGGCTGTGTTTTGGATTTAGTATGATAATAATGTTGATAACACACTGATGCTTTAGTTGTTGCTAGGTGGTGTATACACTAGTCAAGGACTTTTCAGCTTCCTATGCTCTGCCAGGTGCACAAAAAGCTGGAAGGGAGCACAGCCAGGAGAGCTGACCCAACTGACCGACGGGGTATTCCATACCATATGACGTCATGCTCAGTATATAAGGCTGGGGGAAGAAGAAGGAAGGAGGGATGTCTGGAGTGATGGTGTTTGTCTTCCCAAGTAACCATTAGGCGTGATGGAGCCCTGCTTTCCTGGAGATGGCTGAACACCTGCCTGCGGATGGGAAGCAGGGAATGAATTCCTTGTTTTGCTTTGCTTGCGTGTGCAGCTTTTGGTTTACCTATTAAACTGTCTTTATCTCAACCCACGAGTTTTCCCACTTTTACTCTTCTGATTCTCTCCCCCATCCCATTGGTGCGGGAGTGAGCGAGCGGCTGGGTGGGGCTTAGTTGCTGGCTGGCATTAAACCACGACAGTTCTAAAGATATCAGGCATTGTACCAGTGTTAATGGGCTTTTCTGGCATCCTTTCCTTGAAAAACTTCATAGTCAAGAAGCTGACAGAGAAAGAAGTTTAGCAAGATTCCTCTAGCTGGCAAACGGTCCAGCAGGTTTTGCATCCTCTTCCCCTTGCAGAATGGGCAGAGGCTTTTATTAACAGGTTTTCAGACTACCTCTCTTGATTTTGGCTTTCTGAAATCATGCTTTTCAGGTACATGGTAATGTTCATATCTTCTACTCTAAAAGACATGAGAATATTTCCTGAGAAAAGTATATACTGAAAAATGACAATGGAGCTTTAGACAGATTTTTCACATACTGCCTGAATAAAGCAATATTGTACCTGGCCTGAGTCTCTGTCCAAGACATCAAGGAAAACTCTCTATGGGTTGTCAGAAAATTGTAGTGAATTTTAAAAGAATGATGAGACATGGACATTGTTGCCCACTTCACTTGTTCTTGAATGGATGTCAAAAAGAGACGTATGTCCCTTTTATAGTATGACTGAAGTATTCTGTAAATTCAGTGTTATCAGCAGTCATATTATAAATTTTGCGGTATGATTTCTTTTTCTAGGTACAGTTCGTGTAGTTGTATGCTTACTTAAAATTATCAGCATTCTTTTAAAAAAGGAAAAGCCTGATAATGTGACTTAAATGCACATTATAATCTCAGCATTCATGACAGGAGAGCATAAAAATCCAATTTGTATTACCATGATTTTTTAACCTCTTTATTGTTCTGAGAGGATGTTGGCTTTAGATGATGAAAATAGCATTGCTGCAGAGATATGTAGAGATAAAATGACACCTTTGGAGATATAATCTAATCCCCTACTCCCTTTCTACAAAGCATTTAGAATTGATCCCTTTCCAACATAGGATGTAGGACTGATCCTTGATCTGGAGTAGTAAATGACATATCCTGCAGTGTTGGCTGCAGAGAAGACTCCACAAGGGCCCCAGGAAAGACAGAGAAAGAGAAGACTTTCTCTTTCCCTTCCTTCCTTCCTGCCTTCCTCCCTCCCACTCTACCCCCTTCCCCTTCCATTTTCAGTGACTTAAATTGATTGCTGGGGTGAAAGTTTAGCTAGCTGTTTGGGTTTCGCTTATTTAATGATCACTACCGCACACTCGGCTCTGGCTCTGCCCTATTCAACTCTTCAGCCCGCTCCTGTAGCTCTCTGCTGTTCCCTACCCTCCACAGCTGTGTTACAGCCAGGACAAAAGCTCTGTTTTCAACCCAGTACAAACCGGTTGTGTCTAAGGGGAGCAGTACTACCTAAATTAGTGCTACTGCTATATTCTTTTGAGAGAGCTGTCAGTAGCTGAGATAGCTTGTCTGTATCTGTGATTTCTACCCATAGTGATTACCTTAGGAATGAGGCTAAACAGATAAGCTTAATTTTTTGCCTACACTTATATGACTTCCTTTTTTCAAATAAGTGCTTGGGGCTTTCAGGAATTCCTTTATTCTCATTCTTGGTACAGGACTGGCTTTGCTCAATGTTTGAAAAATGAAATGAAAAAACCCAAACAAACCCATTCCCACTCTCAAACCCAACCACCCATCCTTTTGTAATATTTTCAGACTTGGAGACTTAGAACGTGGAGAAACCATAGGGCATTTGAAAAAGACAGGTTTGCCTTACCTTTAAAGGCATCTAGGTGCTTGACCTGTTAAGTTAGGATGTGGAAACCCCATGTTAGAGTCCTTCTCTATTCTGGAGCAGGCTGGCTACATGTGTCTCCTATGTTACAGGCAATGTTTGTATCACAGGACAGTGTTTGTCCTCCTTCTTCCCTCCTCACTCATCTGCAATTCTCTGTCCTCCCCCTCCCCTGCACATTACCCTTCTGCACAGTAGCCAAATATCTGATGTTTGTAGTGATTTCAGATGTAGGGAAAAACATATCATACCTAGTTCTAATATAGATTTTTTTATCCCTTGCTCTTGTGGTCACTGCCTGTTAAGGTGGTTTACAAGCCAAAATTTTTGAGAATTTACCATTTTCTTTTTTTTTTTCCATTAGGCAATATTGAAGAAGTTCACAAAGGCTGTGAATTCTTCATCAAAAACTGTACAGAAATTTTCCTCTGGTTATTTTTAGGATTGACAGATTTGAACTTAACTGCTCAACAGGATACAATTTTGTGGACCTTTGTCTTATCTTCCAGACAGGGTATCCCTGATAGATGCTGAAGTTTTGAGGTTTACTATTAGCTGCATTCTTTTTCTCCTTGCAGTATTTCAACCTTAGAAGTTCTCAGAGTCTTTCAAGACACAAAAAAAGCTCATTCAGTGTTTAAAATATAAATAAAGTAACAGACATTTTCTACATAGTCTTTTAAAGAAAACAACTATTAAATTATCCTGTGACTTTCTTCCAAGGCCTTTGTTAAACTGTCAAACTCTTTTCAGGCTTTCTATCATCCTTTTTCAACTCAATGCTTTTTGTGTGTGAAAGAAAGAGATGATCAACATTTAAAAAAAAAAAGCGCCTTTGAGGGTACAATGCAAACCTATTTGTGTGATAGCAGGATCTCAAATAGTAATGTTACCAGAGTCCACTATTTGAAAGTCTCTAGTTTTCAGTGACAAACACCAAGTTCTGCTGTCTCAGAGATTTCTGGGTAACACCTGCATAGAGGTGCTCCACTTGTGAAACTTTTCTTCCAGGTGCTATCCAGCTTGCAGAAAGCGGTGGGACTGTTTCCACAATTTATTAAAACTTCTGCACCGTCAACTGTGTTGACATTGTAGGTTTATTACACAGTTTTAATAAGAAATTAGCTCTTCTGTGGAATCCTTATATGTCTCCATCTTGCTTTGTTGGGGTTGGCTAATGTTATTTTTGGGTCTGAATTCTGCAGAGAGATAGCTGGAGCTGAAGTCCCATAATTCAAGAGAAAGGGGGAAAAGGGTGTGGATAGGAGCTGGGACCCGGGACTGCAATGGGAGAGTCCAGAATAACACCTGAGCTGAGGTGAGTGCCGTAACCCTTGTTTTATCAGGATACAAAACCTACTTCATCTGGGAGTCTAGCCCTCACTGTCTTTAAAAAGTAAAATTGGACACTTTTCAAAAGAATATTGGGAAGACAAAAGTACTATGGGTGTAAATAAACATCTATTTTCTTTATAATATTAATCATCAAGTATATCTAATAAAGTTTTATCTTAGAGTATAGAAACACACTAAGGCAGATGGGAAAAGGAGCAGAAGGAGAATTTCAAGTTGGTTAAGGAACAGTTTTCCATCCTGGTAAAAATAGAACAAGAATTTTAGAGTTGAAGAAAAATTCTAGTGAAAATCAGAGGTTTGGCAACAATAACAAGAACAAAATTACAAATATGTGTCTGTGTCAGCAGGACTGTTTAAATCAGGGAAAAAAAAAGATAAAAACTTGAAAAGGTAAAAATGTTGCAAATTTTCAAGGAGACATTACCTTTATTTCATTTTTTCTTCAATTTTTATATAAAGCAAAAAGTATTTGAAAAAATGTAATGTTTTGTTTTGGTTTGACCTGAATGATCTACTTCTTCAAAGCATGTTTTTACGGACCTGCCTGTGCAGAGCGCAGATTCACAACTGGGTACTGTGGATTGTACTTCAAAAACAGGTCTACATTAGGATTTCACAAGATTTGCTCAAAAAATACAGACCAAATTGAGAAGGATTTTTAAAAAAACCCACAGCAATAGGCAGGATGACCTTTGGGGACGTGCAGTTAATTTTCTATCAGTAATTCAGATACTCAGGATACCTTGTTCGGGATACTAAGATATAGCAGAAAAGCTCTAAAACCTGTTTAAACACTAATGAGGGCTTTGGCAGAATGTGGTAATATAGCAATATATTTTTTTTTTTCAAACAGATCTGAATGTTAATTAGCTTTCAGTGCTTTATGGTTCATAAATTTTTCTCCTGCAAGTGTTATTCATGTGTTTACTCTTACAGACCTGAATAGGCCGAAGATGGCATAAAAATGAATTTTCATGTGCCACGTTAAGCATATAGACCAGTCTTTACAAGATGAGGGTATTATCAGCTACACTCGCCAAAGTGACTGACCAAAGCCAATCAGAGTTCACAACTGGAAACTACAAACTCAGTCCCAACACTGGTACTAGCTTCAGATTAGAAATAGCTGGGGTTTCTCTGTGCTCAGTTTTGGGTTTACTTCAGACATAGTCCTGAGCTTCCTAGAACCAGAAAAACAAGTAGAAAAAGAAACCGGTAAGAAGGCAATCAGAACATTGCTGCCAAATCAACATTAATTTTATTAATAGGGTCATTCTCTTACTACTTCCAAATATTGAATTACAAAAATCAAAGTTTAGATGAACTTTTCGTCTGGTAGTTTCAGAGTTCTGTGGCAATATGTTCAACATGGAATTAAATTTATCCCTTTTTTACAGATTGTTTTTATAAGAGCTATTTATTTTGATGTCAAAATTACCTTTTAGTTACCTTGCAAAATTTAAAGACAGCTATAGTCATATAAAAATTAAACATCATTAACCCTAAACTACCTATGAAGCTGCCCTTATCAAGCTACCTACTGAATATCAATTTGTCATGCAGCCCTATTATGCTGCCCTATTTTTCCCTTTTCTAAGAAAGGCCCGGATAATTTCATCTGTCTTTTAACTTTTATCAGCTATAAAGGAAGACAGTATTTGGCATTTTTGTGGCTACTCCTAATGCACCAAGACTTTCTTTCATAAAGAGTCAAGCTAAAGCTTTGTCCAACTGAAATTATTTAACAGACCTCAAAACTAAAGCTCAAATGCTGTTGTGAATTTGCTGACACTTTAACACATTCAGCAACTGCAGGCAGTCTGTCCAAATCAACCACTTCAATCCCATCACATCTAATGACTACTCATTGAGAAATTAAAAGGAAGTTTCTTGTTCTAGACAGAAGGCTCTGAAACATGATTCAGTGCTAAATATGTATGTATATATACTATGTATATATTGTATAAATGTGTATGTATGTGTATATGCATGCATATATATATACACACACATATAAGAAAGTGAAATCAACAAACCTGAAAATATGAAGTACATCACATAAATACAACCAAAGTCTATTTCATTAATGACTGACTTTCAGTCCTAGGAAATAAAGTCAGAAATATATAACAGCTGTAAGATCTTTTTTTCACTGTCTCTGTTTTAAAGGTCTCTGAATGATGGAAAATGGTTAGTGTTGTGTTGATTGCTATTGTCCCTTCGGTTGTCCATTTAAATTCCGTAATGTTATACCTGTCTGTACTTGCTACTTGAAATAGGAACATTTTTATTCTGCTTTGCCTCTTATTGCTTTCCAGTATTCTGGCAGAGTTGAGAATTCTCAATTGACAAGTCCCATTGTGCTCAGTTCCACATAAGCCTCCTGTAAGACACATCCCTCCCCCCCTAAAAGTTCATAGACTAAATGACAAACTGACAAAAAAAAAAAAAAAAAGTTCAATAAAATATCTTCCGAGTTTTATGGATAGGGAGAAAGTTTAGCAGAAGGAAATGTGTCTTGCTCCTTAGTGCACACACAGTCGAATCAAGAACTGACTTTAGATCTCCTGTTTTCCTAGTGCCATCACTACAAGACCTTCAGTCCTACCTTTGATTTAACTTTCTTTTATACTTTCCCATTGCACCTGCTGTTCAATATCAGGGGTTCAGATTCCACAGAATGACAAGGTGGGCATACAAATGTGCAAGGTTGTAGATGTAACCAAGATAATTAATATGGGAAGGCATGCTCAGCCTATTTTCACTTTTTTTCTTCACAGATAACGACTTTCTTGCCTTTGAATTTAAGAAGAGGTACCATGTAGTATTCCAACTGCAATTAATTAATGAATACATTCTCCCCCCCAGAGTTTCTTCTTTGCCTAGAAACCTGCCACTATGAAACCTAGATATGTATATTCAAAATAAGGAAAAGAATGAAGAGACAGAGAAAAAGGGGGGGAGGGGGGAAAGAAGGAACTAGCTTCTATATGTCAGTTACAGTATTTGTATTCTGAATTTATTCTTCTAACCTCTCTTGAAATCCTAAAGAAATTCAGTACTTCAGTTAAAACTGATCTTAGGCAGTTTCAACTCACATGATGATTATTTGCTCAGAAGTTCACTAAAGGTCTATTTGACTGTGGCAGTACTACAGGAGGTCATATTTTTTCAAAGATGAACTGTTCTTGAACATTTTTTACAATTTATTGGTCAGAAATAAGCTCTCCATCAGTCTCAACCACATACCTTCTTTTTTTCACATATTTCTCTTGAATTGTTCTCTGTTGTTTTTTCATCACTATTTCTTGAAGATTTTACAAGAAAATGCCACATTTTTCTCAATAATAGAGTTCTCCGTGCCCTCTGTTACAGTACAGCAAAACTGTGATAGATTATAATATCTCACGACATTCTCAGATTTTTATTTTTGCAATGTGAAGTTCTGGGACCAAGCAAAGCAACAGGTAATTACTATTTTCCAAGTATCTGGAAAATTTAAGTAGGATATAGGCCCATTGTGCTGGAACCTGAACATGTATTTGGTATGTTTCTGATTTAGTTGCAGCTTGAAAACGTGAGATAATCATCCAAAGAATGAAACTATGCGATTTTTTTTTTTTTTTTAAAGAAGAATTATATTCTGGTTTAGAATAATATTGTAGCTTTTTTTTTGGCAAAAGGTGAGAGATTGTTCTGATCAGACATATGTGATCCCACAAAAAGTACTTCCCTCTTTGTTTTGTTTGTCAAGAATGTAAAATGGTACAGAGGTGTGAAAGCTGTTGCAATATAAGCATCGGTAAGTTGAAATCTAAAGACTTGTCATAGCTAGCCTTCTGAGGCTACTCCGTTGAACCTGAACAGATACTCTGAATCATGCTATTGTAACAAGAATAAACATATTTAATGTAGAATATTCTTTCTTTTTTCTTTTTTTTTTTTTTTTTTGGGGGGGGTGCGTGTGTGTGTGTCATTCTCATATTACAATAAAGTCTTTATTTTTCAAAATTCTCTGTGACAAAGTCCCAGATCCAGAAACCCTGGAAACCCAGTCTCTGTATCACAAGCAAAACAGTGTTTTTGATGGGCTGCTGAGGAATTAGACAGGAAATAAAACACAAATTCTGCTGGTACTTTGTCTAAAGAGAACTGTTACTGTGAAATATTCCAAATTTTAAGAACCACTGGCTGGTTAAAAAGTGTTTCATTATAATTTTTCCAACCAACCCTGCTACTTAGGGATTTTTTATGGGAAAATAAATGAAAACTAAATGAAAGCTTATTTCCTTAAAGGAACTAATGAAACAAAGAGATGACCAGAAAAAGTAATATCCGTTTTTCTAATACCCTGATGCAACACTCTCTCAAAACCTGTACATTTATTATTGGCTCTACTTTTAGTATCATTATAGAAAGTACATTTAAAGAAGTATAAACAAACATGTTTGGAAGGAGTTTTTAGTAACCAATCACAACATACAGGTTTCCGTAGGAAAAACTATATTAAACCAGACTTTCAGCTATGTATTCAAAAATTCTGCCTCTGGTGGAATTTATTCTTTATTCCAGAAAGTTTAGAGCAAGGGAGACACAAGATCCATAGAGCAAGAGTTCTGGAGATGTTTCCTTTAAAAATGTATTAAGACAAATAAGTGAGACAAATATGTGAAGTAATACATTGCTAAAGAAATGGAAAGTGCCCTGTATTGCAGTGCAGAAATGAGGAAACATCCAACAAAATAGAAAAATTCAAAATGAAACAATTTTTTTCCTCACAAGACATGATTGTGGAGCTCATTACCACAGGATATCAACAGGACAAGAGATTAGTGGGATTCAAAAGAAGGCAAGGAATGTACATGAACTAGAAGAAGAATTTTATCAGTAATTAACGTTTTTGAAAGGAGCAGAAACCTAATTCTTCAGGAGTTAAATTTGAACGGGAGTTAGAAAGGAGACCTTTCCTGGTGGCGATTAGCCTTTAATTGTCTATTACAGGGTTTTTCTGAAATTGCTCAGTGACGCAGCAAGCTAATGGACCACATAAAACCACAGAGTTTATCCAGAATGGTGTCTGGTGTTATCATATTTGGAAGACTCCAGTTTTTCCCAATTCTTGTCAGTTGCCACTATGTGGTTAAAATCATGATGTGTAAATAATTTACAGGCACTAACATTTTGGGGTTTATTGCTATAAAGCTCTTTGGATTGTAGAAATTATTATTCGTCGTAATTATTGGCTGGATTAAGAAAGGGGGGAAAAAAAAAGATAGCTGTACGAAGTGCAATGCTTCGTTCTTCTTCACCACCAGAAAAAATAAATAGAAACATTTGTACCACTTTTGCTAGCCTACCTGCAATTTTTTATACCTGCGTCATGTCCTCTTGTATTTTTTGTCTTGCTTGAATTGAAGAGTCCAAGACTGCAGAGAGAGCCCTGCAGAAGCTGTAATGCCTCTCTCACATTCCTCTGTTTGCAGTAGAATGGTATAACAGAAAATGCTAGTCATCACGCATCATTCTTTTGTGTAATTGGAATGCAATATTTTTGGTATTATTTCCTATCCCTGTTCCTTACTAATGGTAGTGTTTTCTTTGTCTTTCAAGTGCTACTGAAAGCTAGGTTTGCAAAACGGTAAAAAGCACAGTCAGTGGGATGAGCTGTGGAAAAGGACGCTGAGTAAGATCTGGATTTTAAAAAAAGATTTTAATGGAACAGATAAGAAGTTCTTTGGAGCATGCCACCACAAAGGGTTTACGCGTGTTTAAGGTTGCATGTGAGCATATCTATACCTTCAATGGTATAAATTAAGGACAAATACCAGATTCTGCATGTGGGGTGGTGTAATCTTGGATGTACATATAGACTGGAGGACAAGAGGCTGGTGTGCAGCCCTGCAGAAAGAGATGTGGAGGTTTTGGTTGATGGTAAAAGTTTAATACAAGTCAACAACGTGCCCTGGAAGCCAAAAAGGCCAGCCATATCCTGGGGTGCATTAAGCACAGTATAGCTAACCGGTGGAAAGAAGTGATTGTCCCACTATATTCAGCATTGGTGCGGCCTCACCTCAAGTACTGTGTGCAGTTTTGGACTCCACAATATAAGGATATAGAAATATTAGGATGTGTCCAAAAGAGGGCAAGGACTAGAAAGGACTAGAGGGCATGACTTATGAGTGGCTGAGGATACAAGGTTTGTTCAGCTTAGAGAAGAAGAGTCTGAGGGGTCACCTCATTGCTGTCTACAGCTTCCTCATGAGGGGGAATGGAGAGGGAGGTGCGGATCCCTTCTCTCTGGTATCCAGTGACAGAATGCGAGGGCATGGCTTAAAGCTGTGTCAGGGGAAGTTCAGACTGGATATTATGAAAAAGTTCTTCACTGAGAGGATAGTCTAGCGCTGGAACAAGCTCCCCAGGGAAGGAG
Organism: Oceanodroma leucorhoa; assembly: GCA_030449065.1. Lineage (NCBI taxonomy): Eukaryota > Metazoa > Chordata > Aves > Procellariiformes > Oceanodroma > Oceanodroma leucorhoa. The sequence goes on along the minus strand of JASVER010000088.1, from coordinate 3,629,469 downwards.
TCCATGGCCCCATGCCTGTTGGTGTTCAAGAAGTGTTTGGACAATGCTCTTAGATATATGGTTTAATTTTTAGGTTGCCCTGTGTGGAGTCAGGAGTTAAACTCGATGATCCTCGTGGGTCCCTTCTGACTCTGGATATTCTATGGTTCTATGATTCTATGATATAATGAAGTGTTTTCTGAACTAAATTCACTAGGGTGAAAGCTGAATGTAAAAAAGATCGGACAGACTGGTGCCTAAATACATAACTTATCTGAATAACGTGTTTAAGACATTTATCAAACTCTTTCCATTCACAATAAAGAGGGAGACTTAAAATGTATGTATTTGAACCTCACTGAGAGTAATTAGCAATCTTGTATTAAACTTTATCTCCTGTTCCCTCTTCCAAATAACACCTGTTATTCATGATGTAAGCTTTATAAAATTCATTGCTTTCAAATAGTAGCAGCATAAATTCATCCGTTCTTCTTCAGACTCCATTTCATGCTTTACTTAATAAGAATAGCACAGCATTATTTTTTTCCTGAATTCCCACATAATTCTTTCTTCTGCAGCAAAGATCAATCAATTGGCATTACATTACTCTTGATACTGATACCGTACCATTCTAAAAAAAAAATCAGCTTTGAACAAGGCCATAAGTCATCTTGTTCAATTAGTTTCATAGAGATAATGGTTAATGAGATCAGGAAATGCTTGTGCAAAGGAATAGCTCCAGGGAGCTATTCATTTGAACAGACTAAGGGGCATATCTAGGGCTATTGCGTACTCCTTTCAAGGCCACCTCTTCTTTCTTTTTGAAGATGGAAACGTGCTTTGCTTTGAAATCTGTTAAGACAAATGTCTTTCAGAGGCTGTGAACTTGATCAAGAAAGGCAGGAAATCCCTACTTTTTATTATTATTATTTTGTTGCATGAATTGCAGTTATTACGGGCCCTGACTGATTTAATTTACAGTATTTTTCCTACATTTCAGAGTACTCTATACATTCAAAAGATACCTGTGTGCTTAGTAGGCTCATAGTATAATTCAGGCTGGAAGGGATCTCAAGAGGTCTCTGGTCCAATCTCCTGCTCACAGTAGGGTCTGCTATGGGGTTGGACCAGTTTGTATCCAGTCACGTCTTGAAAACCTCAAAGGATGGAGACTGCACTACCTCTCTCAGCAATCTGTGCCATTGCTTGACACTCCTCATGGGGAACAAGCTTCACTGTATAGCCAGTCTGAACCTCTCATGTTTATACTTGTGTCCATTGTCTTTTATGAAGAACATGGATCCAACTTCTTGATTACTCATCGTAGGTAATGAGGGCTGCTGTTAGGTCCCCTGAAGCCGTCCTGCTCCTGGCTGACCAAGCCCAGCTCCTCCAGCCTCTCCTCACAGGAAAAGTTCTCCAGCCCCCACAACCTCAGTGGTCTCCCCTGAACTCCCTCCACTCTATCAATGTCTGTCTTATACTGGGGACCCAAAACAGTATCCAGCTGTGGTCTAACATGTGCTGAGTTAAGGGTTTATTACCACACAGGAGAAGAGACTAGTGGTTTGACTTCAGTAACAATGCAACAGCGCTACTCACCACCTTACTCAGATACTTGCGTATCTGAGGATTAGCTTGGTTTATAGATAATCATAGCTGCATTATTACATCATGGCCTGCTCTGCTGGCCTGTTTTTTGTCCTGAATATACTAGTACCAGGCCTTCATACCCTTTAATGGAAAATCTCAAACTTGTGGGTTAGGGTTTTCTGTTTGTTTGTTTGTTTGTTTTTAAGAAAAAAAACCTTTGAAATATTTAATTTATATCTCTGCCATAATCCACCTGATGCTTATCTAAGGTGCTTTAAAAATTCTCTTCTACATAAATAAGTGGACACATAGGAATACAGTTATGGCTAGTATTTTCCAGACAGCCTAACATAATTTAGTGTCTACCTTCAGCAGGACTAAGGCTCTAAAGTCCTTGTCACATCTTGAAAATTTCCTTACTGTCTCTCTCTCTTCCCCCCCCACCTCCACCCACCCTACCCCCCCGCCCTTTTTTGGCATATCAAAGTCCGTGTATTTGGAAATTAATTATAATTTTCAGAAGGGATATCTGTTTGCCACCACCCTTTAAAGTTCATGAAACAGAATTTTAAAGAAAGGGAATATTCTCTTCTTAAGGGAAAATAACATAACTATATTCACTATGGGCTAAATTTTGCTTTCCATTGGATCCTTATGTTGCAATTAGCTGGATACTGGAAAGTATTGCAACTTGAGGGCAGTCATTATCTCCACAGAATACTGTTTTACTTGTATAAATGCACGAAGGAAAAATATAGTTTTAACCATCTAGTATTTCCTGAAGTTATCTAGTCCACATTGTTGAATTTCATGCTTTAAGGTATCCCACAAAACAAATCAGTGAGATAGATTGACATAAAACAAATGTAAGTTCATGAAAGGTACTCGAATGTCAAGATTCACAACATTTTGTAATTTTTGTTGCTATTGTTAAGAAATACTAATGTTTAATCTATGGTATAAAAATAAAAGTTTAAAAAGTTATTTTTTTTTCTTTTTAACAAACTAGGAGAAATAATTAGCAGATATAGTGAGAAGATTTTTTTTACCTGCAGGAATGTGTGAAATGTAAACAATTGGACTGTGGGTTCAATTTCTCTTTGCATCATTTTTACATTAACATTAATCTGATGGCTTGCTCTTGATTTAGCATTCAGTATCGAGATTGCTACCATGGTCAGAATAATTCTGCAAGGGCATTATTTAAATTCTGAAGAGGATAATTTGCAGTAAAGAAAACAATTGGCAATTATAATCATTTGACAAACAATATATATACACATTTTTTCTTCTTCAAAACAAATATATTTAATATATTTTTTGTTTATTAAATAATTTACAGAGCACATTCCACATTTTTGAAATAAACACTAACAAAGCTGTGTATTTACTGTTTAGTAACTTCAAAAATAAGCCAACAAATTTGTTTTTTGAGACAATTACTTTTGTCCATGTTTTTAAATACTTTTAAAAGCTTTTAAATACTAGGTTTCTCTTTAGGAAAAAAAAAAAATCCATATAATCCAAATGGCCAACAAATTTATATTGAATGCAGCATTTTAGAATCAGCATTCTTACATGTCGTTTAATATTTTTTTGATATCCACATAGCACCTAAAATCAGTACTTCGAGCCTGTGCCCATAATAGAAGATAATAAAGGGAACCTGAACCTCCACTTGTTTTGTCATGCTTTGCAGTGTAGTCAAGTCAGAATAATGCAAGACTAATGCAAACATTCATTTCGGCTCTGCTGTGCTCCCTGTCCAGGCAGGCAGAATACAAAGCAGTTGAGAAGTGTTTGAACTGATCTTATCATGACAGCTGTTTAGGAGTACAAGATACAATGGTGACATTAGTTATAATACATGCAGAATAATCACAAAAACTATTGCAAAGCATTTACCAAACATGCACAGCAAATGTTAGTCCCTTTAAAACACCTGAAAACTTAAAGCAATACTAGTCTGCTTTTTCACGGTCTCCATACCTGCTGGTCTCTGTTGGTATAATTTGTGTTCAATTAAAAACTAATGCCTTTCAAAATGGGTCAACATAGAATCATAGAATCATAGAATCATTAAGGTTGGAAAAGACCTCTAAGATCATCGAGTCCAACCATCAACCCAGTACCCATGCCCACCAAACCATGTCCCGAAGCACCTCATCCACACGTTTTTTGAACACCTCCAGGGATGGTGACTCCACCACTTCCCTGGGCAGCCTGTTCCAATGCCTGAGATATTTCAATTGTGATATTTTTCAGTGAAACATGTTTTCTTAAGAGGCAAACCCCCCACACCTTTCCAATGTAGTCAATTTTGATGAGAGATTAAGCAATAACAATCTGATTTTATGTTGTTAACTAATGTCCTATTCCTAAATTCTTAAGTCCCAAATATTGAAAGAAAAAAAAAAATTAAAAAAAGATGAGTGGAAAGAAAAGAGTAGTCCTCCATAATTTATTTCAAATATTATTACCAAACAAAAAGTCTTTGTGATAGCTCAAGTGAATCAAATTTTTGGAACTGCCAACCTTGTAAAAATCTTATCTTTTTTGGCATGGAAAAATTCATATCATCATTGGCCAAAAGCTTTGGTCAACAGACCAATTTTTTTTGGAGACCAAGCTCACTGAAGACCCTCCCAAGTCTCTGCTCAATTTTTCATTAATTGCCTCCCAGAATCATGGATGACTGTAGATAGTATGATTCATAGTTTAATTATTTGAGCACCATGAAGCAAGAAAAAGTTAAAAAATCCAAGAGTTTGTAAAGGAATTAAAAAATCATCCATTTTGCTGTGAGACAGCAGAAGAGAACTACAGATTTACGCAAAGCAATAAACAACTTTCTGTTATTAAATATCACTCAGAACTGAAAAGGCTGGCAAATTTTCTTTGTCCAGCTTCTCTTACTTTTAAGTAATCTATATAAGATGAGTCTCTACATGAAATAGCTATCGTAAAAAATTTTATCAGTGTAATTTTTCGCAAGCTGGAATAACGTTGTTAATAGCGTCTGGAGAACAGGTCTTATGAGGAGCGGCTGAGGGAGCTGGGGTTGTTTAGCCTAGAGAAGAGGAGGCTGAGGGGAGACCTTATCACTCTCTACAACTACCTGAAAGGAGGCTGTAGAGAGGCGGGTGTTGGTCTCTTCTCCCAAGTAACAAGTGATAGGACGAGAGGAAATGGCCTCAAGTTGCACCAGGGGAGGTTTAGATTGGATATTAGGAAAAATTTCTTCACTGAAAGGGTAGTCAGGCATTGGAACAGGCTGCCCAGGGAAGTGGTGGAGTCACCATCCCTGGAGGTGTTCAAAAAACGTGTGGATGTGGCGCTTCGGGACATGGTTTAGTGGGCATGGGTACTGGGTTGATGGTTGGACTCGATGATCTTAGAGGTCTTTTCCAACCTTAATGATTCTATGATTCTATGATTCTATGATACTGTGCATTGATGGCCTGATCCCACACTTCCAGTTGGGTCCTATGTCTCTCTTTGGTTGGATGTTCCCATATAAGCACCACAGCTAAGCCAGCTTTCTGCTGGCTGTGCTCTGTCTTTCCTACACAAAACATTTTCTGCATTTCTTTAGTAAAAGCCTTCATTTGAGAATTTGGGTTCCAGTCATAGCAAGCTCGTATGCATTACAGTGTTACTTCACAGGTAACTTTCCATACCAGAACAAGCAGTTCCTGGTGTGATTTCTTTGTGAGAAAGTTTTTCCTTGCTGAAAAGCACCCTTCTTTCTCTTTGTGATATACCATAACACAGAACAAATACAGCAAGTCAAAATTCTTGAATCACACAATGCAAAGTATATCCAGAAACTAAAGGGGAATTGTAAGCAATGGAAGCAGTTACAATAAAAATATTTGTATACAATCAGAATTAAATTCTTTAACTGAGATAAACATATTCCAAAATTATTATAATCTGCTTAGCGTCAAGAGCAACTGCTTATCTGAAATCAGCCTGGCTAGTTGCTTATATGGTTATATTCCCCTGACAAGACCATCCTTTTATGACAGAATATTCTGACAGTTATCACTGAATCATATCTCACCATGTGTAAATTCTGAAATGTGCTAAAAATGAAGACGTAATGTAGAATTTCCAAGACTGACACTGGATGTAGGCATCTTACCAAAAGTGGTATCTTTTATAACAGAGTTGGAAGCCTTTTCTGGGAATGGAAAATATCTGCCCTCTGGATTTAGAAGAGTTCCATATTCTATAAAGACCTGTAGTAGAGAGTACTATCTTTAGATAATTACTGCATCTCTTTGGATGCTTAAAACACTTATGATATGGAAACTGATGCATAGAATTACTGCAGAGTAACAACTGGAATCTATGTTGGAACTTTATGTGTCCTAATACTGAAACGAAAAGTGTCAAATAAAAAGCAAAACAGAGCTAATACAAAGCAGACAAAAGAGACAGTGCCTGTAATTATTTTAAAAACTTCAGAGGCTTAATTCACAATTTTACAGGTTCACAAAATACATCTTTATGTGTGAACTGAAAGATTGACACACGGAACAAAATCCTGAGATTGAAAAAAAGGTACAAAAAAGAAACAGAAATGCAACAATGGAACATCAAAACTTCTTAATACTGTGGAAAATCAAATGCCATGCAGAGGCAGGCGTAGTTTTAATGCATAATATTGCCATGTATTGAGACACAAGGTCATAAATATTATGTGTATACACAGAGTTCAGATATTTGCTTTAAGAAAAGACTTCCAGTGTGCCAGTGTATCAGTTTAACGTGTATGATTTACAATGTTGGAGTGGGAGCATGTGCACATGAATTAGTCTGGAATATATTTCCACAACTGGATAACCCTAAATTTGAAATTTAGTGCATATGCAGTTGTTACAAAAAGTCACTGCCAGTGCCACTCAGCAATTACCAGGAAAGCTGTGTGTAAAAACTGGCTTGAAGTGTTCCCTTATCACAGTCATTTCAGGATATAACTTGCTTTGAAGATTCCAGAAATTCACCAAAGCAATCACTGTCAACTGAGATCACAAACACTCATGGTAATGGATACACAGCAATTTCAGGAAGTGAGAGAGACAGAAAAGGATGTTAATCCAGTAATCCATATTGTAAAATTAAATAGCAATAGGTCTCTTCCCACACATCTCAGCAAGAGACCTAATGAAAAAAAAAAAAAAAAAAAAAAAAAAAAAAAAACAGACAAAAAATTGGTGATAAAACCCCTATTTTTTCATTTTGGTTGTAAAACATCATTTTTTAGTGGGTACAGCAGAGGAAAAATATATAGGAGACATAAGGTTGAAGGCCCTGAGAGTGAAAATGTGTTGAAACTGAATAGTAAGCATACTAAGTTCTATGTGATACTTCTAGAGGTGAGTAGGTTTGACAAATGAATGTAACACTCATTGTGAGTTTTCGTCTGGTTCTAGGGAGGTGTGTGAAAAGTGGAAAAGGTTCAGCAGGCAAAGTGGAGGACTGTGCTGGTTTTAACTGGGATAGAGTTAATTTTCTTCGCAGTAGCTAGTATGGGGCTATGTTTTGGATTTGTGCTGAAAACAGTGTTGATAACACAGGGATGTTTTCATTATTGCTGAGCAGTGCTTACACAGAGTCAAGGCCTTTTCTGCTTCTCACACCACCCTACCAGCGAGCAGGCTGGGGGTGCACAGGAAGCTGGGAGAGGACACAGCTGGGACAGCTGACCCCAACTGACCAAAGGGATATCCCATACCGTATGACGTCATGGTCAGCAGATAAAGCTGGGGGGGGGAAGAAGAAGGAAGTGGGGGGACGTTTTGGAGTGATGGCGTTTGTCTTCCCAAGTAACCGTTACGCGTGATGGAGCCCTGCTTTCCTGGAGATGGCTGAACACCTGCCTGCCGATGGGAAGGAGTGAATGAATTCCTTGTTTTGCTTTGCTTGTGCGTGCAGCTTTTGGTTTACCTATTAAACTGTCTTTGTCTCAACCCACAAGTTTTCTCACTTTTACTCTTCTGATTCTCTCCCCCATCCCACCGGGGAGGAGTGAGCGAGTGGCTGTGTGGGGCTTAGTTGTCAGCTGGGGTTAAACATGACAATGACTAATCCCAAATCCATCTGTCTCACATCCAGAATCTCACATCTTCCCTCCATCTCCTTTCTAAAACAAGCATTTTAACTCCTAGAATCTCCTGCATAATAAATGTTAGTTTCTCACTAGTGTAACAAAAAGGCTGATAGCTGAGGCATTCAGCTCAGAGTTGGAAGAACATCCCTTCAGGAAGGGAAGGAGCGTGAAATTGTACTTCTGACCTCCAGGAAGGCAATGAAGGTTATGTCCTGTGGTGTTGTTTTGGAGTGGGTGGAGGTAGAGGAGGAAGAAGACATAGTGTGGCCATGATAATTATTAGTGTTTATACACATGAAGGCCAACCAGGCAACAGTTTTGAGAATGTGCTGAGCCAAAGACATGCAGAAGTTGTTCTAAGGATTTAGGCAACTATATGCACATCCAGTAAGAGAAATGTGGATACTGCAAGTTTCATATACAGATTCCATACCTTTCGGTATCTAAATATGCCTGCCTCAAGAATGTAGTCCTTATATTTGATCTGATGAAGCAGAAAGTCTGGGACTGAGCACAGAACTGGGATCACATATATCAAGCTTAGTGCTTTCCCCATTGAATCATTCTTCTTTTTCTTTTCCAGGCATATTCAAGTTTGAAGATTTTCCTCTACAGCGCCTCTGGGGTATGCTTTGTTTTGCAATTCACAACTCTGCTTGTGAAGTAAATGCCAGTAAGTCTCACACCGAGCATATAAAACCTTTGCCTGGCAGCACGTACACCAGCTTTGTTGCTGTCCTGCACTTCTCTGTCTACATTTACTAATTTTCACCCACTACTTCCAGAGATGTGAGGTTGGTTTGATTTTCATCTGCATTCAATCTGTTCTTGTTCTCAGCAGAGCAGGAATCACCAAGGAATGCCAGCTATTGTGTGCCTTTTGTGAAAGGGACACATGCCTACTGAGGATTAAACCAAACTTGTTTAAGATGATTAAACAATTTTTCACATGGTCTTGTGATCTATCTGTACATGGGACTTTGCATATATTGCTCAAAGAGTTGGAACTTTATTTTTTATCTTTTTTTACCAGGGAAAAGAGTGAATCTGTTTAACATTTTACAATTACTATAATTTACTTCGAGACTTTCTGTCATTTTACTCTTTGGTCGCTTAATGATTCATTTAAACTTTTAAGTGAAATTATTCCTTTTTTCTGTTTCATATAGAGACCCAAAAGAAAAGGATGAAGAGCTGGCCTCTCTTTATCAAGCTCTTTTTCCTTCACACCTTTCTTTTTCTAGCGATTGATCATTCTTTTGCCATCAGACACTCCTCTGATTAATTTCTTTGGCCTGCCTCCTCCTACTGTTTATAATATTTGCATAAAAAAACCAAACACTAAAATCACAATTAAGAAAAAAAAGGTTTCTAAGGCTATCTTGTTTTTCTTGCATATGCAAAAGGTAACATAAAATGATGAGTTGCTTTGTGTTATTGTTCCATAATAGTCTGCAACATTTGTTGCTAATTTTAAATAAATTCTTTAAATAATCACTTGCTCGAGGAAACACATAATAAGAAAAATAGCATGTACATGCTAAGACAGTATAGCACATTAATGAAGTGAAAAACTTATTGTATAACCTACCCATTCCATAGTCTGCTGTTATTCTCTGGAGAGAATTCTCCTTTACTATTTCCTATTTTACTATAATAAGATTATACCGGGATTCAGGATACAGACTTCTTCAGTGTCTTTGTTATTTTCCCTCTGGGGTTGTCACTCATGTCAATATTTTTAAATCATTGCAGACATGATATTTGTTTATAAGTATATTTGGATATGTATGCATGGATATGTGTTTATATGCAGAGAGACAATCCTGAGAAGTACAGATATTAGAGATTGAAGAAAACATAAAAGTTAAAATGATACATTCTTCCTGTTTTAATCTCACAAAGACATTCTTAAATGATGAATGGTTACAATTCTTCCTGAAAGTCATCCTGCTTACAGTTACCTCCTTGCTGGCTGCAGGAAGTCACATCCTCAGCAGGCTAAACTGGCATCTCTCCATCAGTAGCCATAGAGCTAAACCAGAGGACAATCTGTCCCTGTACAAGCATAAATCATACAAGCACTAATTTTTCATTGCCTGGAATCCAGAATAGCATGTAGGGGAGCAACAATAAAGAATGAGTGAAACTCTCATTGAAATCCTAATGGCTAATGTTTGCAGATAGAAATGAGTGCTCCAGTGCATGGTTCTGCAGAATTTGGTTCAAATTAAACAGAAACAGAGAAGAGTCAAAATATACAGAACTGTAAAATAAAATCAATAAACCCTCCCACAAAATAAGATTTTATCTCCAGGAATTTGTAGACAATGCTTTGGACAGATTTACCAGGAAAAGATAGCACCTGCTTGCTTTCCTACCATATAGCTGGGGCTCTCTTTAAAAAACTTTAACCTCACTGATATGGACTCTACTAAAAAGCCTTATTGTGTTATGAATTGTATGTGTGAGTTCATGGGGTTACAGAAGTCAGAAATATTTTAAAGAAATGGTGGACTAGTGTTTTTATTATGAGTCTTTGTGTCTAGCTAGGCATTTATATTACTAACTATCTTTGTTTCCAAAAATATCACATCGAAAGAAGGCTAAGCTCATAATCCTGAGAATTGATTTGAATGGACACATTCAAAAAACGTGTGGATGTGGTACTTCAGGACATGGTTTAGTGGGCATGGGTGCTGGGTTGATGGTTGGACTCGATGATCTTAAAGGTCTTTTCCAACCTTAATGATTCTATGATTCTGTGATTCTATGAATAGAAACCAGGAGAAGTTTTAGCTTCAAGTGTCTTTTGACTGCTCACCAAATGCCAAGGGTACCTCTTGGTCGAGTTTCATATTGAAGCAAAACAAAAATAAAAAAGTCCTCCCCCATGGAAAACAGCGATGTTGATGACCAGAACAAATCTGAATCAGTCTATGAGTTAAGTTTGGTACAAAGCTGCACACGTAATGCTCTATTTGAAGCTCTGGAATATAATTATAATTAAGACTTCAAAACATCTTTTTCATTACATTCAGAGCTTAAATTGTGTAACTTATTTGCATTTGAGATAAAAAGAGATGCATATTTTGTATGTTGAAATTAGATTTATAGAAGCATAAGCTCATTCCCAATGGAAAATACTACTAACTCCAATTCCAGTCATGAAACACTAAATTGTTTTTTAAGTGGGAGCCAGCTCTCCTAATAGGCTTTCAATATTAATCCTCTAATGCTTATTGTTGCTTTACTTTCTAGAGGTTATGTTAGAACAGATAAATTAGGAAAGTCTGAATTAGATTTACACTAGAATTTAGCGTTAGGAACTAGAAATACCTGGCATGAGATTTGCAGTTTAGATTCAATAGTGTTAAAATTGCGGCTGTAATTTTAGCCATGTTTTTCCAAAAATCCTAGAGATTCCTATAGTTTGGATGAGCTTGTAAGTCTTAGACTATCTTTAATATTAGACTTCTCAATATCAAACTATTTTTGAAAGTTTTCAGTGTGGTAATATTCAGAAGATAGCTGTGGTCACGTGTTCTTGTTGAATTGAACAATAACAGGAACTCGTTGCATTGAACAAGAACATTTCACATTTTGGAATCTTACCTTTGACAGGGCAACCAAAATTATAAATAAAACACCGGAAACTTAAATTTTGGCCTTGGTTTATGCTGCAATGGCAGACACAGGAATGTCTGAGGAGTTCAGTGGCAACCATATAATGTAATGTGCCAGTGTCATGCTACATGGTGTAAATGGCTAGGAGGCAAGAAAAAAATTCCCCTTACTTGACACATCCTGCAATCCTGTACTGGTATTAACTTTTAGGAATGTGAATAACCAATTTTAAGAAAGTAATCTAAATACCATTAAACTCAAGAAGGGAGAGATCTTAAGGTCTGAAACCACCCTACATTCCAATAATAATTAAAAGAAAAAAACCTCACACACATGGATTTGTTTGTATAAGCTTTCCCTCAGGTGTATATGGCTCAGCAGAGTGTGGATACAGTTCTTTTCTGAGAAAGAAATCTCTGAACTCTCTAAGCTTTCTAGGTTCTTCAGGATACTAGTAAACTTTCTCTGATTCACAAAGCTTCTTCTTATACAGCCCTTGACTCACAGATAGGATTAAAGTCATAGTGGTTAAAATTAAGCAAAGCACACTTTGCTGCACCAGCCTTCTGTAAGAGGAAGCTCTCTGTCTCTGGCATCTCCGTTGATAAGTTGTGCCAATAATGGTGTTACTTAGGACTATGGCTGTTTCACAAGAGGCAGGAGAGTGTATTGAAAGCCTTCAAAACTTAGTACAACAACTTGAACAACTTAATTCACTCAATATTAACAAGTACTTGCCAGTGAAATTATATGAAAAAGGAAAAAAGCCAATGAAAATTCAACTTCCAAATATATTCATTTCCCCTTTGATACTGAGCATCCTGCCTCATAATGGGCCATATACAATGTACCTACAGCAGACAAGCCTGCTCCACTCCGGGATACTCCAGCATTTCCAGGGGCAGCTCCAGAATCATGCCTCTGATAAACCTCCATGAGCCGTGAAGCATATGAACGACCTTACGGTGTCTTTCTGCTATTACGGCCATGTACGTAACCTCAAACTTTTCCATCTTTTGCAAAATACTGTTGGGCCTTCAGTTACCCGTTTTTCATAAATCTCCACACATCAGTTCTATGCAGAGCAAAGCATCAAATCCCGTCATCAAATTTTACAGAAGTACAGATACATGAGCTAGGCATTGAGCCTTTGTTTTGTCTTTTTTGCTCAATGTCTTGTTGTGTGTGACTGTTTTGGGTGTTGCTCCACATTTAGAGGACACATAAGAGAATATGGGTTGAAATAGGAGCTGGAATTCAAGTTTCACAAATGCAGGCTACCACTCAACCCGTAGTGTCTACAGAAACAAGGAAACCAGAAAACACAACACTAAAATGCACACATTCTGATCCTCCATGCTCACCTGACTGTCTTTCCTGGGAGGAAGGGAACTTAGAAATCTCTCTCTCAGAAACTCCACCACTAGGAGTACTCCTTATTTTTAAGGCTATATTTTGTAAATGCCTGTTTCACTGCTACTTCACATTATATTTTTTCTAGACTCTCTGGTAAATATCATCCAGTTCTGTTGGTTTATTGCAGCTGAATTTCCAAATTGCTCTATAATTTCTTCTTTACGAACTTCAATGTCTGTAAAGCCTGCACATGAGAAAGGCCATTGGAAATTGAATTTTCCTGCCATCCAGGTTAATAAATAGCAATACCAAAAAAATGTTATTCAGCTGCCCTCATACCTAAACATCTTCCTGAAATGTCAATTCAATTGCTGTTTATCTTTACATCTATGAATAATTAAAACAAGATAGAATCTACAATAGTCCATATTTCATACTGTTGAAATTTCACATTTTCATGAGGGTAAAAAGAGAAGCAAGCACACAGTCCACATGGTTTTGGCATTCCTGAACCACAAAAATTATAATAATAAAATCAAATCCTCTTTGGTTTTGTCGTAATTTTCACAGCTTCAGTTTCAACAGACTCAAACATTAAAAACTGAACATATGTCATTTAAAACAGGGTAAAGGACAATGAATTCGCCAGAGAGCTTTACAGGAGCATAGGACTAGAAAGTCAGCTGCAAACTTTGAAAGATTAGAGTGGAGTAATCTGTGTTGTTTCTTGGAATCATGTGAAACCTTCTTTGATCTGCTGTTGCTGCAGCAGCTTCTTGTTGCCAGGACACAAGCTAGATGATAGTTTCAAACTGTGTTGAGTATATAAAAAATGCTATAGTAATGCACATATATACCTGCAAGTGATTACACTCAACCACTTTTTTGCACTGTGTGTCCTCCATGGTACCAAACCTCTTGCCCTGTTTCTAAAGCAGCACGAGATTCATAACTTCTATGGATCAGGCACCAAGGGTCTCAGGAGACTGGCACATATAATATACAAAAAAGGTACAGTAAATACCTCCAAATGTGAGTGGTTAAGAATAAATATACCTAGGAAAGACAACACATTGAACTAGAGATTAAGTAGTAACTCTTTGTTTTGTAGTTCTCAGAAAAAGGGATGTTTATTTGAAGTTTGACTGTATCTTTGGAAGGGAAGTTGATAAAAGCACATGTGGAGAGCTTAAAGTATATTTGCATTTGTTTAAGAAAAAGGCATCTGGTTCATCTGTAGAACAGGAATCCACCCTACAGGGAAGTCTTTCAGAAGTCTGTGACATTTTTAAGAGTACAATCCCTACAACGAAAAGGTGAAGCCTAGACTTGCCTAGACTAAGGAAACTGGGATTTTACTTTAGTTACTAGCTCTATCTTTCTCTATATGTCTTTCATAGAAAAGTTTCTTCTAAGAATGTCCGTACTTAGTTCGGTGGTGGGCCCAGGATGGGTACTTTTATATAGCGGTATAAGAAAGCACAGAAAAATGTTATCAGTCCTTTGTCTTTTCCTTTCTCTCTTTCCTGCCTGCCCACCACCTCCTGTCTATTCTCTCTGACAATAATGTGAAGAGCATAACATTTCTTGAGGAAGTGAAAGGCTGTTTTTCCACCTGGTCCATGCTTTGCCCACATGTTTGGGAGCAACATGCTTCTTGTCTTGTCCCTTGAGTTCTACCCTATACAAAGATGGATACAGAAGGAGGTAGGGAAACATCTGTAACAACAGCATTTTCTCTCCCTGTGGAAGCCTAGGCTCACTTTCTGTGGCAAGGCAGGCTTTTAAAAGTTTAGATGTCAGGTCATTTTCCTGACAGTCCTTTGCACGTGTGGGAGTGTAGAGGAAAATGGTCAGAACAGGGATGGGAAGGTCCTGGAAATCAGTAAAGAAGGGAGGGAGAGACTAAAATGTTTTAGAATGTCTGTCCTAGAACTTTTCATTATCCCCTTCTCACTCATCTTTTGCTATCTTTTTAAAGGAATGATTGTATGTATCCTTTGGGTAGAAGGACACCAACCAGCGTGAGATTAGACAGAGAAAGGCAGTCAAAGAATATTTCATGGATTGTCGATTAGAATCAGTGAGCACTGAACTAAGTATCAAAGACTGTCTAATTTGTAAATCTGAACTGTACAAAGTGGTCTTAAGGGGAGTGAGTGAAATTCACTTGACAATTCACTTGACATAGAGACAGTTGAAAAGGTGACAGGACCTTTTTGTATTTCTAACATATAACTCACTGATACATAGAAAGCACTCTACACTAAAATCAAATAACAAATGCTATCAAGAAAAATACCAATAATATCCTAAACTCAGTCTGAGTTGATGAATATTTTTTTAATTTCTTGATGATTAGTACAAGATATAAATAGCATTTAAGATCTTATTTTTGAAGAAAGCAAGTAATTGAAAGTGACACCTGATTAGGAAAAAAGAAATCTAAGATCTAAATCCTTCCAAGGGCCTAGTTTAAAGACCATTCATCTGAGTTTTAGCTATGTGAAAAACACTGGAAAGATTTATTATTGCAACAATGGCTGATAAAGAGCTTCCCAGTGGAAAGGATAACAAAGTTAATGGCAGGAGACAGATGTGCTGTTCTTCTACAGATCACATCAAGCTATCATTTGGTGATGTTTAGTATGTTCTGTATGTTCCTTTGTATGACATATGAAGTTTTTTTCCAATGTTAAAATACTGTTTCCAATACCTTCCATTCTTAGCTGGTCTGTGAACTGCTTGTTATAATACGATGATTCTACATGCTTTTACTGCCTTTAGCAGAATCTATGATGATTTCCTCATAGTTTTGAAAAACTCTTCTTAGGTGGTAGCTGCTACTGAAGTAGCATGACAAAGTGATGTGCAATGAAAAGCAGACTCATGTACTGAACAAAAAGTTCTGTTATCAACTAATGAAGCCTTGCATCCTATGGATTTGTATCTCATGGTTAGTTGCCTTTATAAATGAATGAAATTAAAGCTGCCACTGGAATCCACATGTTCTTAGGCATCACAGAATGGTGGGGCAGGGGGGAAGGCAATAGCTTTATAAACGTCAGCAGTATTGAAGGGTAAGAGTCCGTATCTTTTTTGACAGTAGAAATTACACATGACAGAAAAACCTCATTCCTCAGAGAATGAGGAATGGGTTCTCTCTTTTCTAATAAGGTGTGAAGTCTACCTGAATCTTTCTCCAAAGCTAGGTCATTTGTAATAGAGCTTTCCTCTACTGATTCTCCAATGTCTTCTGTATTGTGCTCATGCCATATCCTTTCTTTCCAAGGAGACATTCTTACTTGGGTACCCATTTTCATGAGCTGTGTAGGCACACAACACATTTAAACATTGACTCAGCTGAAATTGGCAATGGGTTAAAAAATTGCTAAGAAAGTACAGACGTACAGATATACGTACAGAAATAGCATCATCTTATGACTCTTATTCCCACAGGAATCAAAATTACAAATTAATTGTGTTTGTAAATAAAATAACAACCATCTATGGAAGATACAGTATCATATGTGTTAGGGATGAATATGCATGTTGATTGTGGAAGTATCTATTAAATAGTTTTGTTAAAATAAAGATTATATGACTCTGCTTTTACTTGGGCCAATCATGCTATTCATGGACTAAATAATACAAGTATTTTGGCAACCACCCTAATACACAGTATGTTGCAAAGCAATAAATGTACTTAAGTTTACATATCTAACATCTCAAATTAATTGTCATAACAGAAGTCTGGAAAATGATGTAGGAATATAAGACAAGTAAACATATTCTTTGGTGGATTTGCAACAATTCCCTAAGCACTTTTATTTCTTCATTAGGGCTGAATATAGAAAATCCCTTGGTGTAGTTACATTAAAACATCTTTGCACTTTAATGATGATTATTTTTTGCACAGAATTTGAAATCCCCCGATATGAACGAAGGTCTAGGTTGTCCTGAGTCAGCTATATAACTTGGGCTTTTTGGCCTTTCTCTATTAATAAAAGGCCGCTGGCATATTTTCTGTGCTGAAGAATATAAGAAAGAGAAAATAAATACAGTGAAGAGTAAAGGACAGGCACTTGTTTTGTTCTTTGCAGAACCGTCATATTTCTAAAACTAAAAGTTATTTTCTTACAAGGTCTTTGCAGTCTCCATTAATCATTTCTTTAGCTAAATCTGCCTGTTAGCATATTTCTAGCTGCCATAGCATGCTCCTAGCAGTTTCTTTGAAGCAGCCTATACATTTGTTTTTGACAGAGGTTGGCCTTAAGACAAAATCATCCATTCAAATCAATAACCATCATGCAACAATTGTTGACTAAGCCAATGTCTTCTCCTTCAGAACAAAAATCCGGTGGGAATACTGTATAATTTTGAATTTATTTTTATATCAGGACTCATCTATGTAATCCTGCTCTGTCTTTCTCCACCTTGTGGTTGTTTTGTATCGTTGCAGTCAATTATTTCAAGGCACAAACTGAACATTATTGTTGTGCATAAATCAAATACTTAAGGATGTTATCCTTTTCCATTCAGTTATCTATCTGCTAGCTGATATAGCTGAAATTTATATCTGCCAACTTACTTTTAATGGAATAACTTTTTCTGTCTTGTTCAGGAAGAGAAAAGCTGTTGATTACCACATGCTTTGATCTTTCTATATCATGTCAGATATACTTTCTTTGTGATGCTTTGCTTTGAGACTTCAGCTAAGAGAACCTTAAAAACACGATGGATATCAGAAAGCAGTCTTCACTAGATTTTCTGTAAATTAAATTGTTTAATATTTAAAAAGAGGAGGAAAATATCTGATTCTGCAATCAAATCCAAAAGACTATTCTCTCTCCCCTTTTTCCAAAGTTCGAATTAGAGTAGATCAACAAAAGGCCAGTTCTGGTTATTGCTGTGCTTAATTTTAAAGTTAAAAGGCTAGTGACAGCACAGATTTAGGTTTTTTGGCTACCTCTGTAGCTCACAGGTAGCTCACACTGTGAGTTAGTCATCTGAATGCTAGGGAAGCCAACAGGTTCATCACCTAAATCACAGCTAGCACTGAAAACAGCAGTATGTTCTTAATCCCACTTGCAAGTGCAAGTGCTACATCTTTGGTTGGAAGTAGGACTTTGTCTTCAACTGGATTCACACTTATTTCTGGACTCTCTCTTGTGTTTAAATCACAAATAGGTTGGTTTTTTTTCCCCCCCTAGAAAAGATATAAAAAATTCAAGACTGCTCATTTTATTCAATTTATGAGTAGTTAGCTGAAAAGAGTTGGAAGCCCAGCATCTGTCATTCACGAGACTCTCTTCAGTTCTGAGGGATGAAGCAGAAATCATCTAATTCCATGTGGTTAAAATGTTTTCTTGTTTCGACTGATAAACTGGGAACTTGAACGTCACTCTAGAGCCTAGCGGTTAAAGGCTTTGGGAAGGAAAAGAGAGACCTGGAGGCCGTTCATTAATCTAATCAATACTGAATATTAAAGTATTCACAAAGTGGAGCACCTGGTCATTTTTGTCTCCCAGATGGATGCATCAACCATTATAATCACACTCATTCTGTCTTCTGTGCCAAATGAATGTTCATCGATCCCATGTAAAGTGGAATGATTTTAGCTTAAGAAAAAAAATGTAAAAGCACTTCCTTTCCCTAGACTCCACCTCAATGTGGTGATTAGGGCACCCCCATAGGAAGCATATATTCCAGGACCAGAATAGCTAACCCCCACACAGGTGCATGCTTTTTCCATGTGTTCCTAGATAAAAGCACATCAAGAAAGGGATAGGGGATGTTCCCAGCTTTGCTTTTTGTGGAAACAAACTATGCTGAGTATGCTCTGAGAAAGCCAGCAGAAACTACCCCTGTCGGTGACATAGGCAGAGATTTAGGTTATGAACTGGGACATGACTAAAGCATGAATTAGGCCTGGAGCTGCTCAGGCTTACCATGATTCAGCTCAGGTGAGAGGCTGGTTTTTAGAGGTAAGCGTCATCTGAGCATCTACAGTAACAAATAGCCAACTATTTCAACATTTTTTGTATGCTATCTATTATGCAAGATACTTAATCAACACTTTTTTTTCCTTGAGTAGAATTTCCTGTACTTTTTCCTACACCTGTAATTTGGGGCTGTTTTTCTTCCCAAATAAAAGCTTCACAAAGCTATCAGTTGTGCAGAGTTTCTAGCAGGTGAGTCATTAATTATTCATTTTGATGAGTGTGACCACTGCTGTGAGGCAGCCCCAGGAAGATTTCCAAAGGAGCATTTGGTAATAAATATTCAACAATTTGTAATGTTTAGTTCTGATTCATGTCCCAGTACCTGTCAATGGCTGGACATGTCCACTGTCCATGCATAATATCTCCTTTCACCATCATTTAATGACATCAAAATCATGCATTACACCATCTTGAAATAGAAAATTAACAGGTTTTTAAAGTCACCTTGTCAACTCTAAAACTACACTTCAGTCTTGTAAGTCCATAAACTCTCTTTAAATGCTCATTAAAGCTTATAAATTATGCTTTTATTTCAATGGAACTGCTTTCATTTACAGTGTAAAATGATTTGGTTCATTATTTGCAAGTGGAAATGAGGCACAATGGAAAGATGTGTGGAAAAATGACAGTGGCAGAGGGCAGCATACTCTTAAAAGGATAAGAATGATAGTTGGGAGGTATTTCCAACCCTAACCACACAGTGAGTAATCAAAAAAGATGGATTTAGAATCTAGTGAAGTGTTTTTCTTTTTCTTATCAGGCAAATTCATACAATTCTTGTCAAGATGATTTTGCATATTTTTTTCTAAGTAATAGAAACATGAAAATCTTACTTATACCAAATATATGTGAGGATATGAATCATCAAAACTTTTAAACAAGTGTTTCGATCTGTCATTTTTATGTGTTCAAATCAACCTACGATTCCCAAGAAAGAGTTGAAAACTGAATGAACATTGACAATGCCTTTCTCATTTTAAACAAGCCCAGACAGACAGAGGAATTAAACTTTTGACTGGGAGGTGCTTCTTCAATAAATGCCAATGTTGATGACATAGTAACACCAAAGTGCCGGGTTGAACTGAGTTTGGCATCAGGAAGGTCAAGAAGAAGAATATGAAACTCAGTATGAGGTTGTAGTTACTACAAATGAGTAAATCTTGGTAGAAATCAGTGAACTTAATTTTTTCCTTCAACCTTTTTTATTTCTTCTTTTTATGATGTGATAGAAAAAAATAAAAGTTTTTTCAAATGAGATTGACAGGCATGAAGAGCAGGAGAGAGTGAGGATAAGGAAATATGTGTCAAAGTTGACAGTATGAGGAGTAATAATAAAATTACCTTGGATGTCTCTGATACAGAGATTATGAATAGTTATGCTCTCATTTACACTTTCAGTAGCACCACTAATATTAATAGCATGATGCACCCAACTGTGAAAACAACATAAACTGGAGTAAAAGAGATTCCTTATATTAAACATTTAAAATTTGTCAAATTCGAAAAGTAATTATTAGATCTCCAAAATCTGAACTGGATAAAACATTCATATTGATAAGTTAAATTAATTAGCTTGACTATTTATAGTTTTAAAAATGAGCCTCTGTGCTACCTAGGATTTCACAATGAATGAAGTAATCCAGTAAATAAAAAATGTTGGATTGTTATTCACAGAGACTGGATTGATTTTACTTAACTTTAACCTTCTGAAAGTTAAGCATCTTGTCTAGGCTTGTTGATAAGACTTCATCTATAGCCCATGCAGGGAGAGAGACACCCCCAGAAAGTATTTTATCAACTCCTAAGATTCTGTCTGAGATAGTACAAGAAGTCCTCAGGATGTACCTGTCTCTATCCCTTAGCAATAGAGAAAGCCTGCACAAATATCTTAGGTGTGATGCTTAATGTTTGGGTGGTTAATGTTAGGTAACCTGAATCCTGCCCTAAAATCGCCAGGTTGTTCTGAGTTGTAAGGGACTGCAGGGTTTTCATACTGACTCTAAATAGAGAATTCTGTTGGATTGAAAGGGTGAATCACCCACTATGGATATGTAAAAATAATTAGTATAATTTTAGAAAGAATAGCTATCAGTAACATGACATGAGAACTTCTGAATATCCCTATATTTATAAGACTTCCATTTCAGGCCCTCTCATGCTTCCAGTATATAATGAATCAAAGCAGTTCTAGAGTTTGGACTCCAGAAATCACAAATCTATTACTACTTTCTTCATAGTGAACCTTCATCACCTATAGGTTTTTGACAGAAAAATTATTTTTCATCTAGAAGCAAGCTACTATATTCTGAAAAGGTTTACTGAGAGGAAGAATAGAATCACAGAATCATTTATGTTGAAAAAGACCCTTAAGATCATCGAGTTCAACTGTTAACCTAACACTACCAAGTCTACCACTAAACCATGTCCCTAAGCACATTTACATGTCTTTCAAGAACCTCCAGAGATGGTGACTCAAAGATGCTTAATGAGATGCCAAAGAAGATGCCTCAGAAGGAATTATAGCCTTCGATGGCACCTCATTAACTCTGTCCAGTGTGGGCTCTCAACTGCATGATCCAGTCAGTGTATGAGCAGGGAGCTGCGCTGAACTCTCCTATACCCATTCTCCCTTCTATACAGGCTTCACATGGCCCTAAAATTTCTTTATAAAATGTTTTTATTACCCTCCAAAATATGCAGCAAATAGAACTAAAATAATGGAAGTACATTTTGCCATGTCTCAGAGGACAGGGTGCTGAAGACACATGCATAGACTCTGTTTAGTTGACTGTGCAGGCTGAAGTTACATACTTTACACCTGCTCGTTAGTGTGCCTTTAGTCTGAGAAAGCATATCCTAGTGATAAATAGTATTTCTCACAGCTCTGCTCTGACATGTTGCTCTCTCTATGCTATTCATTTAATGTGCTTGAAATCTTTCCATTTATCTAGTAGAGTTACTCAAAATAGGGATCTGGTACCTCCTGAAGCAATATGACTCTTGATGTGAAATAAATAGGAAGGGAATGAAAAGATGACCCACATCAAGTTCTTCAAGGCATTTTAAAGGTTTTAAAGGCATTAGCTAACCAGGTAGCTGTTGCAGCTTAGAGATTTATTCAAATGACAGAAGAAACTGTAAATAAATAGAGAAAATTAGGTAGATAGTTAGGTAGTTTTAATAAAAAAGACAAGTTGTCTTGGATCGAACCTTCCAAATATAGGTTTTTACCCTTTTCTGATTTTTAGTATTTAATAACATCACACTGAAGTTCTAACAAGTCTTAAGTACCAGAACTAATTATGTCCTTGTAGAAAGAAAGTTGATCGTGGAACCATCACAGAGCCAGGAATCAAAAAATAAGACCCTGAAGAATTAGTATCACTGGCATTACTTTAATACAAAGATATAAGGTAAAAGATTTGTGGATACCTGGAATTGAAGGACATCTGCCTTATGAGGATATCTCATTAACAACTATGGAACATAAACAAACAAACAAACAAACAAACAAAACCCCCAGAACACAGAGGAAAAATAATAAAATAAATATGTAGATACAGAAACTTTAACAAATGGGAGATAACAGAGACAATACCAAAGGCCAGAGCTCGCAGATCACTGAAGGAATCACTGGAGCGTAGCCTCGGAGAGCTTAGAAACTGGTAACGGGGAGGAAACAAGATCATCATGGGTCTCACAGGAAAGATAAAAATTGTGAGATATTCAAAGGGAATTATGGAAATATGAAACTTTTTATGGGAGACTTAGGGGAGGAACTGAAGATGGGGAAAGGGAAAGATCAAAGTGGATGGGAAAATCTATCCAAATTAGGTGTCGGAAAACTGAAAGGAGGGGATAAAAGAGGCCAGTCTCATGTAATCAGGCTCTTGGTCCATATGTCCATCTGGTGCCAGGTGCCCACTAAGCTGCTCTATCACTCCCCCTCCACAAGTGGACAAGGGTAGAAAAAATATAACGTAAAGCTCCTGGGACAAGATAAGGACAGGGAGAGATCACTCACCAATTACCATCATGGGCAAAACAGACTCGGGGAAATTAATTTAATTTATTACCAATCATATCAGAGTAGAGTAATGAGAAATAAAACCAAATCTTAAAGCATCTTTCCCTCACCCCTCCATTCTTCCCAGGCCCAACTTCACTCCCCTTTTCCTCTACCTCCCCCTCCCCGAGCGGCACAGGGGGATGGAGAATGGGGGTTGGGGTCAGTCCATCACATGCTGTCTCTGCTGCTCCTTCCTCCTCAGGGGGAGGACTCCTCACACTCCTCCCCTGTTCCAGCGTGGGGTCCCTCCCACGGGAGACAGTCTTCCATGAACTTCTCCAGTGTGGGTCCTTCCCCCGGGCTGCAGTTCTTCACGAACAGCTCTGGTGTGGGTCCCTTCCACGGGGTGCAGTCCTTCAGGAACAGACTGCTCCAGCGTGGGTCCCCCACTGGGTCACAAGTCCTGCCAGCAAACCTGCTCCAGCGTGGGCTCCTCTCCATGGGGTCACAAGCCCTGCCAGGAGCCCGCTCCAACGCTGTTCCCACGGGGTCACAGCCTCCTTTGGACATCCACCTGCTCCAGCATGGGGTCCTCCATGGGCTGCAGGTGGATATCTGCTCCACCGATAACCTCCACAGGCTACAGAGGGACAGCCTGCCTCACCATGGTCTTCACCATGGGCTGCAGGGCAATCTCTGCTCCGGTGCCTGGAGCTCCTCCTCCTCCTCCTTCTTCACTGACCTTGGTGTCTGCAGAGTTGTTTCTCTCATGTATTCTCACTCCTCTCCCTGGCTGCACTTGCACGTTTCCCCCCACCTCCCTTCTTAAATACGTTATCCCAGAGGCGCTACCACCGTCGCTGATGGGCTCAGCCTTGGCCAGCAGCGGGTCCATCTTGGAGCCGGCTGGCATTGGCTTTATCGGACATAAGTGAAGCTTCTAGCAGCTTCTCACAGAAGCCACCCCTGTAGCCCCCCACTACCAAAACCTTGCCATGCAAACCCAATACATTGGTCAAGCCATGCACCTGGTTGCTGCAGTCTGTCCTGTCTTGTTAAACTGTTCCTGTCTCTTTGTGTGACATTGCTGTCTTTCGTGTGTGATCTGCTAATGGACCTCAAACAGGAATAGCCCACGAGCAGGAGACTGAATCTGTCCAGACCCAAGGTTGGGGCTGTGTCTAGGTCTTTATTCTGGACATGCCCACCGAGCCTGGGCTCAAGGGACCGGCAGATATGCCTGTGCCCATGGATTGGGAGAGTGAAGGTACCTGTATGTTTGTGAGCGAGCTCTAAACCTGATCACCGGAAGAGGAGACACAGGATCAGCCCTCAGTGCTGTTCGCAGCGATGAAAGTATTGCTGGTGCATTTATGGGTGCCAGTAAAGGCACTGCTCTCTCTCTCTGTTGATCTGTATGGTTGGATACACGTCTGCGTGTGCGTTTTACAGGTGTTTGTACATTGTCTGTGCATCTGCATCTTTACAATACATGCTCAGCCTTGCTGCTGGCAGCACGTATGCTTGGGAGCAGGAGCAAACAGACTATAGAGGAGAAATCCCCTGGGTCTTCAAGTCCTCCAGATTTGACTTCCCTCAACAATTAGAAAACT
Organism: Oceanodroma leucorhoa; assembly: GCA_030449065.1. Lineage (NCBI taxonomy): Eukaryota > Metazoa > Chordata > Aves > Procellariiformes > Oceanodroma > Oceanodroma leucorhoa. Next base: position 3,605,169 of record JASVER010000088.1, on the reverse strand, counting down.
GAATGTCATGTAAATGCAATGTTCAGAGAATTCAATGATTTGTGAAAGGTATTATGTACTCTGGCTGTTAAAGTTATACAAAAATTTACATGTGGATTTTTAAATCTAAACTCAGATTTTTTTTTAATTTGATTTGCAAATGTTAATTATAGACATATACTTAAAACAGTTAATATTAAGGTAAGTTGGATGTACTCATATTATGTACTCAAAGAAGCAGACAAAATCTAGGAGACATTGGTGATTAAAAAACACATGGAAAACAGGTGAATTCCCTAAAGAATGAGGAAGGACAGGCATTGTACCTATTTTTAAAAAGGGGTAAGAGAGAAGACCTAGGTCCATCAGCCTAGCCTCAATACCAGAAACATTCTGGAACAGCTTGTTAATTAGTTTAGAGGCACCCTGCGGATAAGGTGATAGGGAACAGCTAACATGGATTTGTCAAGAAAAAAAAAGTCATATCAAATCAATCCAAGTTCTTTCTGTGGCAGGGTAATTGCCTAGTGGACAAGGGAGAAGCTATAGATTTGATATATCTTGACATTAGTAAGCATTTTCACACAGTCCCATTTGGCACTGTCATAAACAAACTAGAGAGGGACACAGTCTAGCAGCAATTGTCACATGAAGGGTGCACAATGGTTTGAAAAGCTAAACTCAGTCACTACTCAATGGAGACCATCAAATCTAGAGGATTTTCCAGTAAAATTAATCACCATAATTAATAACAATACAATACCAATTACTAAATGAATCGCAAAAGCCAGTACCAGTATAATTAATTAATTGAATAATTAATTAATTGATAGCACAAGGAAGGCTTTCTAGGGAGTCTGTTGAATCCTTGTCATTGGAGGCATTTAAGAGTGAGTTAGACTACTGTATGTTGGGGGTAGGTTTTTGTGAGTTTGATGGATAGATGTGACTAGACAGATGTTTGATGCTCCCTGTGGCTTTATGATCTCTTCACTACTTTCTTTCTCCTTGGCTCTGTCACAGCTTCTGACATTACTTTGGGGTGGTCACTTGCTTGTTTCTTACCTCCGGTCTTACTGCATCTTACAAAATCCTTAACATCTCTCACAGTATCTAAAATAGAGGCACTGCTTGGCACAGTTTAGAAAGGTTTTGGAATGAAATCACTGTATAAGCACAAAGTTTTCTCATTATGTGTCAAATAAGAAGTTATTTGTGCTATAATTTGCTAGTGATAGCTAGAAGTTAAAGAGTTATCAGGCTGCCTATTGTGTGTGTGCATATATAGATGTATTAAACAGAAAGATTGTATATAATTTCCTTTAATTATATCTTTGCCTATTAAAAGCCAACTGAATGCATTTTGTACCACATGATCAATGGTGTTAAATCGCTTGCATTTCATTGCTGAAAATTTATTTTTGAGATTCAGTACTTGAGGCTATAATAGATTTCCTAATTGTAAATCTCAAAATTATGTTCTGCCTAAATTACAGTGTAACTTGCAGCAGAACATGCTTTGTATCCAAATATAGGGTTTCATGTTTTGTGTGAACTAGAAAAGCATTCTGTTAAAGATGGTTTTGCATAAACTTGCATTTGTTTTACTGTATTCAGTGTGTTTATAGAATAATCTATATTTATGTAACATCTTTCCCACTACACACACACATGAACACACTGAAAGAACTCTGAAGTTGTAAAGTCAAATATTTCAATTCATGAAACCACAGAATGCTGAAATTCTGTGGGTTGGGGTTTATTTTGTTTGTTTGTGGGTTTAGGGTTTTTTTGGTTTCTTTTTTTTTTAAGCCATCTGCTAGGTGAACATCATCAGACAGTGTTTGATTACACAGTCTCATAATATTCTTGTGTTTATAGGCTCTGCTCTTGAGTGTGGTCTTGGAGTTGCTCTTAGCTGACAGATAGACTTGGCAAACCACATTAAACTGTAGAGAAAGATTTGTTTCCTTGTAATGAAAAGGAAAGCAAATGATGTCTGTAGCTAATGGCAGCCAAAATGCTCTCAAAAAAACTTTCATTTCCTCTCTTTACCAACAGACGCTAACCTCAAAAAAGAAAACTGCAGTGTGAGAGCTCAGACGAATCTACTAGGAAGCTTCGAGTATGGCACCTATTCAGACACATTCCTCAGGTGTAGTGAGATGCCTGCTTCTAAGCAGCTTCCCACCCAGTGTGCAGACACTCAGAATCATCTTTCACCTAACATAAGTGGTGAGGTTCTCCCTATAGTTAGGGAAGACTCTCAGTATATAACCTGTCAAAATAGGTATGTAGAGGCTTTCAGAGGCATCCTGCTTCTTCTGGCCTGTATCTGGGCTACCCCATGGTTCTGGTTTTCTTCTGCAGACCAAGGTAGAAGAGGAAAGGGATATGAGATAAGCGTATCCTGGATCTTGTCTTAGCATTGAGTTAAAAATAAAGCAGTAGTTAGCTCATAAAACAATTCTCAGTACTATAACTCAGAATGAGTCACTACTCAAACTTCTCACTAGTGATAGTTGATGGATCAGGGTGAACTTGATGAAAAAGATGAAAATATGCTTTTCAAGGAAACAATTTCCAGTCATTTTAAAATGCTGTCATTTACCCCATTTGAATTTCTAGAGGTGCAAAGTCATTTTCAGTTAAATGAAACCAGTCCTCAAAGTGTTCAAATGGCCTTAAAACTAAAGTGTTTAAGTAACATCAGTCTGTAATTAAGTCAAAACAGTTTTATAGGCAGGAGAATGAACAACACTCGCATCTTTGGACCATAAGCCCTCTCAGCACAATTACTCCATTTATGAGCCTAATATGTGTGAGCACAGCATAGGGAATCCATGTTAGTAGAACAACCAGTATAAAATCAATATTATGTAACATATATTTGTCCTTCAGATAGCTTCAGTCTTCCCACTCACCTAGCAACTTTGTTCCCTTTTCTTTGAATTTCTTCTCTTGCCTTTCTAATTAACAGGATTCCTATTTGCACCCAAACAGTATGACCTTCAGTTGGCTTCTCTATCAGTCTGTGCCTTGGTTCATACTCTTTGTGGAAAACAGCCTCTGCATGGGTTAGCCACCATTAGCATCTGAGCTTCTGGTGCGTGTTATGGCCTTTGGTTCAAATCCTGTCTGATTTCCTAAATCAAAGCCAATGCTTATGCAGATGTTTCTGTCTTGCACAAAAAATGCTAAGGCCTGGAAACCCAAATAAGAGTGAAAATTTGAGACTTATTCCCATCTGTGTTTTCCCAGTCTGGGTAGCCAAAGAAGTAACCCATGTAACAAAAATAACTTTAAGCCCAGTATTTTCAGTTCTAACGCATGGACATTCTCTGACCAAAAAAAAAATATCTTTGTTCAAAAATCTCTGTCTAGTTGAACACTCAGTTTTGCTGAAGTACCTAGAAAGCCAGACAGTCTCACAAATGGTTGAGTTCAGTGAAGACACAGTGACGAGGCCACTGGAAAATTCCTATTTCAGACGGGTGTCATCAAGAGATTCAGGATCAGCTATACATAAAACAGAAACTACACAGTCACACTGCTGTTATTCTTGCTTTACAGAATTATTTCCATTCCATTTGTTACTTCTGCTTAAGCCCTGATTCATCTCACCTATGTTTATGTACCTAACAGAGGTACTTAAGTTGGAAGCATAAGCATACTTAACAGTTAAGAAGAGCACCTCCACAGGTGCTCTTAATTCAGAATTAAGATGGTCTCAGCCCCCAGTAGAGATGCTTGTCTCTGTCCTCTGACAACAGCCAGTGCCTACAGCAATCATGCTCCCAAATTAGGTCCTTTAGCTAATTGGGTCAATCAGGATCCGTCTGGGACATTGTCTTAAATTAGAATAAGCATTGCTGTTCTCTTCCTCTATGTTTTTTTTTTTTTTTACAGTACCTGAACAATCAAATCTTATACTTGATTAGTTTTTGTTCCATGCTACAATCTAATATAATAACACAGGGTAAGCAAATAGCTAGTTGATATTATGCTGTGATCCTGGCAGACTTTCTAAACCAATTAGGGTCAACGTAGATCAGTTTTACGCCTCCAGGGAGTAGTCGTAGCCATACACTGAATGATTCAGAGAAGCAGCAGAGAGTATGGTAGCAGGAACAATAAGATTGCCTTGGGTCTTTGTATTAATTTAAAAAATAGAGTGGAGGAAAATGCATTAATGAGTTTGTAAGACTTTAGCTTCCTGGCCTGTGCGGAAACGCTGGTTCCACCTTGTATGATCCCTAGTGGCAATAGCTACCCAGAGGGTGTCATCTTATGTGCTGGACAGCTGTACGTCTGCAATGCTGACTGTACTTAACACTTGGCAGGGATTTTAGGAATGGAGGCCAGAACTTATGCATGTGATTGTTAAATTCCTAAGCTGAACCCTCCAGCGAATATTGTAAACATATCTTCAACACAGCAGGAACAATTCTACATGAGCATTATACTTCTTTTCCAGGACAAGTGTTGACACTAATTCTTATAAAAAAGGAATGAGCACAGGGAGTCTGTTGACTACAGTGAAGCTGAAATGGGTAAATGAATGAGATCCTATTGCTACAGGAAGGAGACAGTAATGATGTGACAGTAAACACCAATCACAAGTTATCTGGGAAGACAAAGAACAAGGGTTAAATCACAGATGTGGCAGTTCAGCTTCCTTTCTTATACATTACATATCAGGTGTCATGCTCAAATACCAGAGAGATTAAAAAGCTGTACAAGGAGGCATGCAGGTGACCTCTATACACCCAAATACTATAAGTATGTATTTTTAAAGGGTGAATGGAAGTTCTGTTACATAGCAGAAAAAAAATGAATTTGTTGGACTCAAACAAAATATCTGTAATGCATTGCCTCCTTAGTCTTTTTTCCTCATCTGTAAAATAGGAATAATAATCTCACCCTGCTGCCCACTATCTACGCAGTGAGATTCCAATTCAGAGTTTTTAAGGCCAGAGGTCCAAACAGTGCATCATCTTTGATATGCTTGGATGCACAAGATTTCATTCATTATTCCTGTATTTACCCTAATAATTGGTATTTGAATAAACAGAGCCTCTTTTGTAAAGGGTCTGAGCTTTTTTGGAAGACTATAGGACATGGAGTCTATCATCTTCTCTGATCGCTTTTGATTAAAAATATATGTCTCGTTTCCAGCATGAATCGATCTAGATTCAGCCACTGCTTCTTGAGATGTGTTTCTTTCCTAGTCTGTAAATCTCACAGGGGTAGCACAGTGGGCCTTGAACTCAGTACCACTAGATATCTATGTAATAAGAGCAAGAATAGTTCTTCATTTTACTCAGCTACAGTAATAATATTTGATGCGGGGAAATGTGGGGGAAGGATTTGATCTACAGGCATTTGAGTTACCAGCAGTTCTCCTTAAATGTATTCATGTTCCCACTTTCAGTTAGTAAAGGGGGAAATAATGATAAGTGTCACATTACAGGGCAATTTGAGCCTGTTCATTGTAAGCACACGGGAGGTATTTTCTCAGCAGTACTAGCACTAGAACACAATGCAAGTGCAAGAGCAACAAATCACTGCAATGACCCAGTGGTCAAATAAATTAATTCAGATAAAGAATACGAAAGCCCAATAGTGTTAATTTCTTTTTATCCTTTCAGACATAAAAATTACATTTAAAGGCACAATCGTTACACTGTGCTTTTCACCTGATAAAGAAACAAATCTCTGCTAACATTTTTTAACTCTTCCTTTGCTATAGTTGAATCAGTTTATGTTTATTCTGCTTCCTGATGGTTTGTTGAGAATCAAATGATGGGGTAGACTTACGGTTCCAGCCCTGCACATTGGAACATGGGTATGTTGACAAAGGTGGATTAATGTCTGTGTTCAGCACAATACCTCTATGCCATGTGAAGACGCATGCTTTAAAAGCAAAAAGAAACCAAAAACCCTACAATGCTGCAGCTTTGAAAGCATGCTCTTCTGTTAATTCTGCTGGGCTACTTTGTGAAAGGAGGAACAGGACTGGAATATGGCGTTATTTACATGAGTAAATATCCCTGTAAAGGTAGGAAAAGCTGAAATTTATTAACCTCCAGGTTGATCCCTCTGATCCTATATTGCTGGATGGTAGCTGCTGAGAGGAAAGGAGAGGAACTTTTGCACTTCCTTACACAGAAGAACAGAGATAAGTGATCCTACACAGTCCTTTTTTGTCCCCACGTGAGGCATGAGGAATTCGAGATAAGGGTAGTGATTGGGAGAGGTAACGGGCAAAACATGGACTGAACATTGCTAGAGAGCAAAGAGCGGAATGGTTGTGGGAAATTTATGCTGTAATTTTGGTGAAGGGGTGAGGAGTGGATTGTGTGTAAATTGTTCACTTTCGTTTGGTGTTGTGATGATGTTGTTTTGACTTTGGTGTGGGAAATTCTTTTTGTTGATGTAAGTGAAGTTTGTGAAGATTGAGTGATGAATGTGTATTTTTATAATAATTCTTATATATGTGATTCAAAGAGGTGAAGGGTGGAATGTATTGGGTTTGCATGGCAAGGTTTTGGTAGTGGGGGGCTACAGGGGTGGCTTCTGTGAGAAGCTGCTAGAAGCTTCCCCTATGTCCGATAAAGCCAATGCCAGTCGCCGGCTCCAAGACGGACCTGCCGCTGGCCAAGACCGAGCCCATCAACGATGGTGGTAGCGCCTCTGGGATAACGTATTTAAGAAGGGGGGGGGGATAAAAGTGCAAGTGCAGCCAGGGAGAGGAGTGAGAATACATGAGAGAAACAACTCTGCAGACACCAAGGTCAGTGAAGGAGGGGGAGGAGGTGCTCCAGGCGCCGGAGCAGAGATTGCCCTGCAGCCTGTGGTGAGGAGGTGTGTTCCTTCCATGAGGAGGAAGGAACGGCAGGGACAATGTGGGATGAACTGACCGCAACCCCCATTCCCTGTCCCCCTGCGCCGCTCGGGCGGAGGAGGCAGAGAAAACAGGGAGTGAAGTTGAGCCTGGGAAGATGGGAGGGGTGAGGGAAAGGTGTTTTAAGATTTTTTTTTTATTTCTCATTACCCTACTCTGATTTGATTGGCAAAAGATTAAACTAATTTCCACACATCGAGTCTGTTTTGCCCATGACGGTAATTGGTGAGTGATCTCTCCCTGTCCTTATCTTGTCCTGGGAGCCTTTAATTTTCTTTTTTTTTTTTTTCCCCTTGTGCACTTGTGGAGGGGGAGTGATAGACTGGCTTTGGTGGGCACCTGGTGTCCAGCCAGGGTCAACCCACCACACACCTATAAAGCTAGGACACATCTTCCTTTGCTATTTAATATATTTCATGTTTTGGAGTAGTGACGGATTTGTGGACAAAGTCAGAAAAAAACCAAACAAACTCAAAATGCTCTTTAAAGACATTCGTTTTAGGTTGTCACAAAGGAAAAATATCGTTGATTATCACCATGGTCATACGTGGTTGAATTAGGAAGGCTTATCTCCTGCTTCTGTAAATTTGTACCACAAATTACAGTACGATAGCATTGTAACTGAAAGATACTACATAGTGCAGCACACCACACCATCATGCTTTATATATTTCTGTCTCGGGCAACATGTGCATCCCTGGTGAAGACTGAGTCATGTCACATGGCTGCAGAAGACAGAGTCCACAGAGCTGAGCTTTTCCAAGAATTCCAAGAAGTGTCTGAAAACTAAAGAATAATGAGTCATTTTAGCTACAGAATTATTTTAATTGACCTTTGGCTTTGGAGACAGGTTATTTATATGGAGTATTTCATCTGTCACAATCAAAAGTCATAATATTTTACATTTTCTATTTCCACTTTCAGATGTTTTTGGCATTTCTATGTATTTTCTTTTCTTTTGCTATAGGAATCTTTTCACAAAAGCTAAAACTTTCAGAACAGGTATAAGGATGTTTATAGACAACTGAATTTGGAGTAATTGTTGTTTTTCAGAAAAGCTTGGAATTACTTTCAGTATTATTGCAAGCTTTAGTATTTAAAAAGAAGTCATTGCAAGACAGATTAATAATCTTTATTTATTGATCACAGTGTTTGAAAACGTGGAAAATCAAAGCTGGGTTTTAGAAAACAAGAGCTCTCAGCAAACTGCATAACAACAGCTCAGCATCTTGTACAACATGCTTGCTGACATGTCTAAAATACCAAGGAACTACTTTTTTATCAAAATAAAAAAAAAATAACATCCTTTGGAAAAGGAAAGAAATGACAAAAAGTAAAAAATAAAATTGAAATCGAACACCTAAAGGCCTGCTCAGTGTAACATATGATTTTTAATAATCTAGATATTTTCTTATTGACTAGTAAAATTCAACTGTTTTAATAGCATTTCGTTTAATTGTTTACTGCCTTATAACTGTAACCCTTTATCTTTTTGCTTGTCATTCTTGCAGGTGCAGTGATAAAGCGTTATCTAAGAGTGTGGCTACTCTACTTTTGTGACCATTTGTGGTGGCAGGCTTGTATTCCAGCAAGGTACAAGAGGTACAAGAGTGCAAATGGTTCAGATCTAGCCATTCGTTCACACTACACTTTGCAGTAGAGAGTTTCCATCTATTTCCTAAATTATGAGTCTATTCCTCATAAGGTCAAAACTGTCCCCTTTGAACTTATCAAAAATCTTCTCTCTTTCTTGAGATTAAATTGCAAGGATTTATTTTGTGAGCTGCTGTAGTGGAGTACTCTAACACTCTCTGTATACTGTCTGACAGTCGTCTGTCTTTAATGAATCCAGGATGATCTCTGTTTATAAAAATAAAGTTATGTTTTATGAAGCCCATTATTTAGAACTGTAGTTAGGATTTATAGATCTGTGTTTAATAGTGAAATAGATCTGCAGGATTAACATACCATTAAGACTTTTCCAGGTGTAGGCAATAATGTGATAATAACATCTCACAGAAATAAGAGTCTCTCTCCCATTTGACAGTCCATTAAATGTATCAGTATCATTATTAGTAGTGTTAAAATTGTGATTTTGATCACTGTCTTTATTCGCTGTACTAGGAGCTGTACAGATATACGTTAAAAAATCCTATACTATGGTTAGATTATAAATTAAACTAATATCTATTAGGTAACCAGTATCAGTAAGTTAATATCCATCAGTTTAGTAGTTAAAACAGTGAACTGCACATATCATAAATCTGACATATTCACAGACAATGCTGTGCTAAGGCTTCAGAGGATTACCCCAAGCTGAAACATTTTCATCATTTCTGAAGTTGCTCCTTCTCTCCTTTTTCCCCCTCCCCTTTTCTTTCCTTAATACATACCCTGAAGTTGCATTATGTTAAACTGCTTGATTTTCAACAATTAAATCAGGGTGAACGTTTTAAAAGGAAGTGTGACAAACTGTCAAATGCAAGGCTTCCCAAGGAGAAAGAGGCTGGACCATCAATATGGGAGAGACAAAATTGTTCTTTAACTCTCTCTTCTATGTCATAATTCATTGCTCTGAAAACTCAAGTTTAGAATAAAAGAGGATGTTAAGGATCGGACTCTGCTCAAAGTGTCAGTGAGAATGTGGCAGATTAAGTTAGTTACAAAGCAACAGAGGCAAGTGGTCATGGCCAAAACACAATGTTGCTGAGCTGAATGGAACTTGCCGGGATCATATGTACATGCTTTGAGGAATTAGCAAGTCATCTTTGCAGCATGTAATGGTAAATCTCTGTTTTCACATAAACTGAATCAAAGACCAAAATTGAGATAGGTGTATACCATTAAAATGGTTGGAAAGATTTTTCTAGCTGTATCAAAATAAGATTGATTTGGCCTTGAGGATCTACACCCAGAGAAATTCAGGAAGTCAGTTCTGTCATTAAAAGATTCACTTGAGAAGTGCTAAATTAGGAACGGTGATTACACTAATTGTGTAGTGGTCATGTAAGGACATAAGTCTGGAGTGAACATTTGGAAATTATAAAATCTGGTCACTTGTTGCCACACTTAACCCATATAGTAGTTTACGCTGGTCACAAACTCAGATGATCTGACTTGTTGGCTCTATATTTTATTCTCAGAAAATAGAATTAGTCTTGAACTCCTCAATTACAGAGTAATTCAATCTCAAAATATCCAGAGAAAGCAGAAATACTTATCCCATAACCTCCTTCCCCATAAATCCTGGTACAAGTGGCATCAAGGAAAAGGCATATTAGAAACGATGAGGAAGAGTATTCATAAAATTGTTCTCATAGTCATTTGATTGTTGAAAGGGCATTTTCATCCAATATACATTAGACTCCAAGGATTGCCTGAAGTAGGATTGAAATAAGACTCAGAGATCTAATTAGTGACTTTGCAAGTAATTGTCTCTCCTTAAACACTGACTCACGTGCATAATAGTGTTCTCATTTTCCCCACCGACAATGTTCCAGTTCTCGATTTTGTATGATAATATAAATGCTTATGGCCCTCTTGGAACTGTTTCAACTATGTTCTACCTATGAGTTAAAAAGAGATTGTGGAAACAGATCTTTCTTACAATTTTTCTGATCTTAGGAAATCTTATGCAGCTAGTGATGCCACTCCCATGGAGAAGAAAAGATTACATTTATTTTACTGGATTCTGAAGCATGTGGGGAAAAGAATCAATGGATTAAAAAAACAAAACACATTTTTGAGGATTAATAAATAATGTAAGCTGCAAGGAATCTGCAGCTGCTCTTGAACTGGGTGATTTTTTGCAGTAATTCCCTATGTTCTCTTTTACATACAAAATTGAGATAAAAACCTGAAATTCGGCAGGCATATAGTAAAGATGATGCATTGAACTCTGATTTTGTTTCTATTCATATTATTCCCTATTCACAGTCTTTTCAAGGTTTAATCTCCTTTACATTATTGGACTTTCAATCATCTATGATTTTGCCTCTTAATTTATTTTCTCTTTGTTCTTCAATTTATTTCTTCCCATGAGTATTTCCAAGATGTTTTGTCAATTAAAATAGAATAAGAAAGGAAGACCTGCCTCACTTACATAGATTTATATAAATGCCCTATGCCATGGGTTTAGAAATTGGACAAGCAGTTGTCTTACATTTAAAATACAATTGCATTTACTGTACTGTTTGCCTCATTAGAGGAATCACACTATTGCTGTATAGAATTCTTGATTCTATAACATCTTCTGATTTATTTTATGTTTCTCCTGGTTTGCATTCCACTGAGTAATATTAAGTAATTGCTAGTTAAATGCAAAGGTGTCTTTCAAGAAACAATGGTACTCAGTTATATGCTATCTTCTAAAAGGCAATTCACTCTAATCAAACACCTAACGCTATGACAAATATTCTTACACAAACAATCACTTCAGGGCTGATTTTTCTGGGCTTTGGGTTTGTTTCTGGGACTTTTTTTGTGTGGTGTTTTTGGGTGTTTTGGGTTTTTTGCTTGTTTGTTTGTTTGTTTGTTTATATATTTATTGCACAGTTCTTAGTAATTTTGGATGCTTTCTGACTAGATGATAGATGATGGTAAAGGGAGGTGAGGAGGCAGTGGGGAGACTGGTGAGGACTGGAAGAAAGCAAATGTCGCTGCTATATTCAGGAAGAGCTACAAAGAGGATGTAGGGAACTACAGACTGGTCAGCTTCATATCACAGGAATGTGGTTGGGAGAAGCCAGCATGGATTTTTGAAGGGAAAATCATAACCCACCAATCTGGAAGGCTTCTACAATGAGATGACTTGCTCAGTGGAGAGCAGTAGATGTTGTTTATGTTGACTTTTGTAAGGATTTTACTCTGTCTCACATCATATCCATATGAAAAAGAAAGATGAAGAACGGACTAGATGACAAGTGAACAGTGAGGTGGATTGAAAACTGACTGAACTGTTGGCTCAGAGGGTTGTGATCAGAGACACAAAGTCCAGCCAGAGGCCAGTTACTAGTGATTTGGCCCATCAAATAGGTCAATATTGGTGGCCAATACCTTTTAACATCTTCACTGATGACCTGGACGATGGGATAGAATGCACCCTCAGCACATTTGCAGATGATAGAACTGGGAGGAGTGGCTGATACACCAGAGGGTTGTGTTGATACTCACAGGGACCTTGACAGGTTGGAGAAACGGGCAGACAGGAACCTCATGAAGTTCAGCAAAAGGAAATTCAAAGTGCTTCCCCTGGGGAGGAATAATCCCAGGCACCAGGACAGCTTGACCCCAGTCAAGCTGCTGAAAAGCAGCTTGGCAAGGAACGACCTGGGGGACCTGGTGAACACCAGGCTGACCGTGAGCCAGCAATGTGCTCCTGCAGCAAAAAAGGCCAACAGGCTCCTGGGCTGCATTAGACAGAGCGTTGCCAGCAGGTCGAGGGAGGTGATCCTTCCCCTCTGCTTAGCCCTGGTGAGACACATCTGGAGTGCTGTGTCCAGTGCTGGGCTACCCAGTACAAGAGAGACATGGGCATACTGGAGAGAGTCCAGCAAAGGACAGAAGATGATTAAGAGCTTGGACCATCTGTCATATGAGGAGAGGCTGAGAGACTGTTCAGCTGGAGAAGGGAAAACTCAGGGGGATTTTATCAATGTATTTAAATTCTTTTGGGGGGAGTAAAGACAGATAGAGACAGACTCTTCTCAGTGGTGCCCCGTAACAGGACAAGATGCAATGGGCACAAACTGAAAAATAGGAAATTCCACTTAAATATAAGGAAAACATTTTTTCCTGTGAGGTTCGTCATACGCTGGAAGAGGTTTCCCAGAGTCGCTGTGGAGTTTCCACTCAGAGAGAAATTTTAAACCTGATCAGATATGACCCTGAGCAACCTTCTGTGGGTGACCTTGCCTGAGCAGGATGGTTGGACTAGATGATCTCCAGATGTGCCTGCCAACCTCAGTGATTCTGTGATTGTGTGACAAAACGATTAAGGCTGAGAAATTTCCATCAAATCAGTTACTGTTTACATGTTTTTGCCAGTGTCGAAATTTTCCTCTGAAAAACATAATCATCTCTAATGTTGACCCCAGCCCAGAAAAAGCTGTGTTTAAGGCATTATTCCTTGATGGAGAAGCTGCATGTTTAGCTTTACTTCAGAATGTGAGTCATTTGAAGTACCTAAGAGATATTTAGATCTCAGTTGCCTCTTAAGCTTGTTCTTTGGAACCAGTGGCAAATTCTGAATTGCAACTGTAACTGTATGTTTAACAAACTACCACAGAGAAAACTTCCTTTACAAAGGTTGATACAGTGTATCCAGTGGTCAGAGATTTAGTTAAAACTCCCAGATTATATCTTTAGCTTTCTCCCTGGTTATGATTTTGGGAAACCTTCCTCCTCTGTTTTTTTCATTTAAAAAATGAATTAATACTTGCTTTATTCACGAGGGTGTTGTCAGGCTTAATAACTATGTGTTAAAGGCTTTGTTTGAAAGTGCTATATAAAACCAGATCTCTTTGTACAAACTATTATTTTATAAGAGTACACAGATTTGTATCCTTTGTGAGCATCCTTTGTAGATATTAGTATGAGGTTCCATTTTAGAGTCCTAAAACAGTACGAGTAAAAAAAAAACCCCAAAACTAAAACATCCTTCCTCCTCTCCCCTTAAGAAAAAAACTTTACCCAATTAGAAAAAAACCTGCAGGGTAACTTCATTATATAGGTCATAGGATTTTTGTTTATATGTTTCAGATAGAACAGTAACCTTCTATCGAAAGGTTGGTTTAGGTTTCTATTTTCAGTTACCCAAGCATAAGCATACATATAGACATGTGTCCACTTACAAGAGGCCAGTTTGTATACCTCTGCTTTGACTTCAGTTTGATAAAAAATGTTTTAATAAAAATTGCCTTTTAAATTAAGAGCCTAATTTCTCTTCAAGATGAGAAGCTTCAAAAGGTTTGCCTATGGAGTCAGAGCAGTTTATCTTTCAACTGCAACATTATAAGTACCATAGAAGGCTTTGGATTCTTGCTGGGTATTAAATCTTCTAGTATATAATCATTTATTTAACACTACTTGAAAAGAGCAGGGGTTGTAGAAAAAGATATCAATTGTTCCTCCTTTCTTTTAGGTTCTGTATTTCAACCAGAACTAAGTTTGACAATGAAAAAAAAAAAAAAAGCACCAGTAAAACCTCTCTTATAAATAAGCAAAATAAGCACAGTATACTACATAGTAAGCTTTTGAGAAGGTTAGTATGAACACTACCAACTCAAAAGTATAGAGTAACTGCTAGGGTTAACAGGTAGTGGTATGGATTTGTATGTTGTAAGAGAGTTAAAAAAAAAGATTAGCCCTGACTGACACATTCGTTCCTTATTCCATAAATACAAATGTATTTTATAGTATAAATATAATAGAAAAGCAATTCATATAAAGGTAATATAAAATTGGTTTATTATTACCAAAATAGTCATGGCAGGAAAAACTCTGAATGCAGCTGATTATACATATGATCTTAGTGTCAACAACTATATATGACAGAAGACTCTATCACTTTACCTGAACCATTATACTCATAGACTTCTAAGACAGAGATTTCTGTAAGCTGCAGTATTTTCAATGTAACTCCAAAGGCTGGTCAGGGACTCAGGGACTATGCAGTTCTGCAATAAGAAAGTCAGATGTGAAAGTTTTGGGTAGATAGCTTAGTAGGACTTTCTGCTTAACTTGTCTTTAAGAGCTATCCCAAAACCATAGACCTCTGATGATTGTTTAACACAGTGCAGCTACTAAAAGATTTTTTAAAATAAAATTATGTTAATTGCTTTTCCCTTTCTTAGTTATCTTTTGCTTTCCAATTCCAAGCCTTATCTCCTTTAGTTATATGACAACTCATCTCCAGTATATTTTAAACAAAGCTTTGATCTTGCTCTCTTTCCTATAATTTATCTATCCATGTGTCTGTGTATTTTAAATAAATAATAACAGTAGGTTTTTGCTTTCCCCCCCGCTACAGAACCTTATTTTGCCAGCATGTTCTCTTATTATGACCCATCATACATTGATATTTTGTTTGCTTCCTGAACAGTTTCCCCTGGATTATTGGCCTGGATTCTACAGCCCCATTTCTTGTACTCTTGTCATGGCTGATGGACATGTGAAAATCATGCTGCAATGCATTCAATCCATTTGTACTATAGATGTCTCTCCCTGAGGTTTCATAACTGTGCAGGGAGTAATTTAATAAAATCTGGCAGATTTGGGGGTGATTAAAAAAAAAAGGTCTTTGTAGTACATCAGTTCAGCTCAAGGGTAATTCATGAATTTTCAGAAAATATCATTAATTTAGTGATGAACTTCCAGCTCACTTCTGATTACATTCCACACTATTACACACTCACACTGTTGCAAATGTGGAAGTCTCTAATTAAATTGATGGTGCTATTGCAGCAAAACTGTTGATGGAGAAAAAAACAGCACAGTACTTGAAATTGAGGTCTATGTAGTAGAAAAGGCATCCAACATCTTCAGCTTTTCTCCAACCAGATATCACTTTGCACATGATGCTGTTTATAGGCTAACATACCTTCTTAATCAAGACCAAACAGTAGAAGTTACATTGATAACTAACTTTCAAATACTGTGCAATACTGCAAATGTCAGACAGAAATTGTCACTAGGGTGGGGATAGTTTTCTCAGTGTATTTGGTAAGTGGCACCTCCAGGTCAGAGGAAAAGACAGGAGAGAGATCAGTGGGCTAAGTGGCTACTATACATCCACTTCTGTAGTTATAATCACACTCCTGGTTTCCCCCTTTCAATTCTTGGTTTCATTTTTGCTAAGACATACTTTTTGGAATCTTACTTCGCTCTGTGTTGCCATTTGGCTGGTTGTTGCATTCAGTAAAACTCATCTTCTTAATAACGTAAGCATAAATTAATTATATGCTATTTTTCTCTTATTCCTCTACTATTTTTATTTTGTCCTCTAGGAAAAATATATATATATAGACAGATCTCTAAAATTTTTAACTTGAGAAGAGAAAATATATAAATATATATTTAAGAGCAATAGCTAAGCTTTTTTTTTTTTTTTTTGTATTTTTACTGGTAAAACTAACCCTAATTTTCCTACAGTCTTCAGACACTAAATAAAAGCTAGAAAGTTGTCATATAAAACATTAGCACTGACTTGCAAACCATAGATTAATGACACTCTCATTACACCCTGAAGAGGGTGTTGGATTGGGTAAGCTACAGCAACACTGAAATTTGTAACTTTTAAAGAAGCATTGATATAACAGCATAAATAAAAGCATACTGACAAGCCATAGAAAATTAAAATATAGAGCCTTTAGCCTCAACAAGCATTTAACTTCTCTTCTTGAGAGGTACTACTAATCTCTGTTAGTAATGAAATAGAACAGAGCCTTCTATTCATAGGTGCAGAACAGCTGTCCATTTTTAAGGATGGGGAAAAAATGGCAGAGAGAAAAAAGGACAACAATTTTTCATCTGGGAGGTTGAGTAGTTTAAGAAAGCTCAGAATCTGTAGTGCTCAGCTCACACTGCAAACTACTAGAAATAGATTATACTGGCCCTGTTCAGGCACTTGAGTATTTTGAACATTAAGCAGCTGGGCAAGAGCTGTCTTCTTTCACTATCATGTTGAATACATCATCAACCCAGAAGCATACACATTTCAGCAAAGTTAATTATCTTTCAGTGACTAAAGTAGCGTGACCATTGCTTGGTTATTGAGTTACATATGAGGCACCCAAACTAGGTCCAACCTGAAAAACATGCAGTTTTGAATTCTTTTGATTCCTGTTCATGTTTTCAGACAGTAAAACCTGTATATAGGAGGTGCTGCTTTTTTTTTTTTTTTTTTTTAAAGTGAAAGGGACTCAACCTTGTCCATATAAATCACCTTGTAAATATTCATCTCAAACTTCTATGCCAAAATGGAATCCAAAATTCAGAGCCAAGTAAGTTCCATGAAGCATCATTGCTCTCGCAGGATGATTAATTCACCACAGTGTGTGTAATTTAGGCAGAGGGTAAACTATTTCTCTTCTATAGCACCTTTTCATTCCTGGCAGCATGTTCTTACATCTTGACCCATCATACATTTACATGCTATTTTCTTCTCATCTGCTTCACATCTGCCTTCTCTGTATTCATAGCTTTAATCCCAGCAGTTCCTTTCTAGTGCACATGTAAATCCTGCTGTAAAACTCCCTGTTCCAGTAGGTGCCAGCTGCCCTCCATGGAAGGATGGCAGCTATTCACAAACTGAAGGACTGAATTTTTTTCTGTCTGAAGTAGAAAGCTACAATCTTTAAAGGCTGGAAGAAACAAAGCCAGTTTATTACTCTAGACAGAATGATTTGCGAATGCTGCCAGCCTAGTGATGTTCTGCTGCCTTATGTACCCTACATCCTCTTGGCATTGCATTTAAATAAATGAATACAACCATTAATGGATTACCTGCTTCAGCCAGGTGAGGCTACAAGTGTATTACAAAGAAAAATAGGTGAAAAGAAAACATAGGTGAAACTAAGGAGAAGATGCAAATGCATAAGTCTTTTGTTGACTGTTACATTGACTTAACCTGCTTCTGGCTCTGGGAAGATTCTCTAGTCTCTTCAGGTACTTTTCTGTGCAAAAAGGTGGAACTAAGTCTTGGAAAAATGCAGAGGCAGTACCTGGAGTGGTATCCTGAAGCTGTTCTCTTTCCGCTGCTGGGGTGTTTGGTAAGTCCTAGGCATTGGAACAGGATGTTCTGTAAGAGGCAGCAATCTGGCTGGAGAAATGTGGAGAGGGCAGTAATTTTCTGTACCATTAGGGAGCCTGATGCTCTGGAGTTCAGCCCATCAAATCACAGCAGGAAAATTGCCTGTCAGACCTTCCAAGCCTTGCTTACCTGTGCCTGCACTGACCTTATTGGTATTCAAGCCCTAGTGCTAGGATATAGAGAGACAAATTGGCCTCCTTAACGTCACACAGAACAAAAACCTCTTAGAAAAGGGTCTCTGATTCAATATTCAGCTCCTGCCAGTGCAGGAGCCTTGGCTGGCCCACGTTGTTCACTTTTGTGTCTTTATAGCAGTGGTCAGGGCTGCTGAGTGGTCAGGTCCACTGGAGCACAACTGTTCTGCTGCAGGATGACTGTTAATAGTGCAGGAAGAAATGTGTGGACCTTTGCAAAAGAAGGCCCTCTAGTCTTTGCTGAAATGTCTAAGGACACCGAATGCAAAGATGTATATTAAACAGACTTATCTGAGGAAACCTCCAGAATTTCTGCAACAGAATATTTAACATGGGATCGTATTATTTCCCAGGTTTGAAACGATAAGCAGTTCTCCGGAACTTCTGCACGAGCTGACGCATCAATATGAGCTTTGTTTCCTTGACCCCGGTGCCTCCAACGTGAGTGGGGCAGCTGGTACTCGTGCGGGAAGGGGTTACTTACACTCCTTCCCTGGAAACTGGCCACCTCTCATTGTCACAAGTATGTGCTATAATCATTTTGACATTGGAAAATCAACTGTCTGCCTGGCAGTGCTGGAGGACTGTCATGCTCTGCTGAGAATTGTTTGCCTGCCATTTGTAAGCATGAGGAATATGTCAGGAGTAATATTTTTGTCAGGAAGAAGGGAGGGCTAGCAGCTCCCTGTGGGCCGGGGGCTCCCCGGGATGACAGGGCTCCCTGGGGCCAAGGATGGGCTGAGCCTGGGCCAGGACATTGGCCTATGGTTGGGCCCAGCTCAGTGGGGCCCGTGGCCAGGCAGGGCAGGGCTGTGGGGAGCTGGAGACCAACATCCCATAGTGTGGCTGGGGCAGGGACTGGGCTGAAATGCGGCCCTGGGCCATGGGCAGGGGAGGGGGAGGCCCAGGGGGGGCCAGGCAGGGCCACTGGTGCTCTCAGGGTCCTGACAATTTTGTTTTGCAGAGAGTGATATTTCCAAGCTGAGCTAGAGCCTTTGGTGTCAATCCTGGGCTGTCTGCACCATCCTGCCCCTGAAGAAGCAGTTTATTTATCAATCATTCTTGGTTTGAAGGGGCAGTAGACCCAGTTTTTGGATGATAATGTGAAAAACGCTGATAATACACATCATCACAATGCTCTGAGAAGATCTAGCATGCACGTGTTCCACTTGGTCCTTGTTCCTTTCCAAGGTTGTAGTGTAATCATTGGTTTTCCACCTTATATGGAGGAATCCTTTCTCTTTTTGTCTGATATGGCTTATAGCTATACGGAGGCCCCCAGTGAGAACTCTTTTATCCTCTCACCAGCTGCAGAGTAATGGTGGAGTGCTTATTTGGACAGCTGAAGGAAAGATGGAGTTGCATCCAAAATAACTTTCGTTATAATAAGACAGGACAAAATATTTGAATGTAACAGTTCAGTGAGAAAATGCTAGCTTTTTATATCCAATATATTGTTCAAAACATCTTGTGTTTCAAGAGCTTTCCCCAAGTCCATGACAGGGCAGAACTCAGCCTGAACTCCTGACAACTCTTTCTGGAGCCTGTGCATTTGGAGACCCTAAAGACATCTGGGGAAGTTGACATTCATAAGCAGGATTTCTCGAAATAAAGATTTCATGGACAAAAGCTGAATTAAAAATGAAATCCCATATACTAGAAACTGTATTTTTGGTCAGCTCTATATGTAAATAGAATATACGTGTCTGTGATCTTTAGTGCTTTATAAAGGTGAAGTATGTGATCCACCAGAGTGAGTCTTACACATTCATGGACTTCTTTACCAATTCATATAGCTGGAAAGTGTTCCCCAAAATGACGTGAATCTATGGTCAAGGGAGGCCTGGAAAGTAGGAAGTACTTGAATACATTACACCTATAGTAGTTTCAATGAGTGATTGATTACTAGTGCATACGTGGTTTATTGGATTATGAAATACCAAGGAATAATTTTCAGTGATAGCTTAGAGAGTGGTAAAGTAGCTTTCCACATGCTTTTTAATATACCTGGGGTGAAGGGACTGCTAATCCATATGGAGTACATTGTGCCCGATTAGTTTTATGAAGTGTGTTGTGTAAGGGTTGATTTATTTGCTGAATAAAATATCAACTTACATGTAACTCTGTGTGCTTTCTACTTTGGGGATATGCAGTGCCATTTAATTGGCTTGTGTAGATAGCTTGCTGTTTTTTTAAACTTTAATAAAACCTCCTGTCTCTTCACATTTCCTTACAATTAAGTGGATGGCAATATGGTCAACAACAAGTGCTTAAGAAGCACAGAACTTTACTAAACTTACATTTATAATGCAAGGAAAAAATTAGGAACAATGAAGTCAGACTGTTCAATGCTAAAAAGAAGTCAATAAGCCTTTAAACTAAATTTTGAAGTTTAACTTGCAGAAGTGAGGTAAGTGAAAAAAGGGAAAAATAGACAACTTAAGTAGTTGTGATATTCATAGCCATCAGCATCCCTTGTGTTTTGTTTTCCCTTTTCACCTTCTCTTAAGCATTTTCTGTCATGAGTGCTGCACTCTGGCTTGTTCTCCAAAGCTTGTTTGGTTAATTCTGTAAAGGTTCTGTTGCTATCACTTGTACAAGTAAAACATTTATTTTTTTTTTCCCTTTCAGGACCTCATGTCACTAACTCTAGGCTGATACAAGAGCATCAGTAGAAATACACTCAGTTAGTCTGGAAATGGCCCTGTTAGAGCATCTCGGTATGTTTGATTTTACTGGCCACACCAGAAGAAGATAAATGTTGAATCTCTAGATCATCATCCAAGGAGTCAGTCTTATTGTTACACAATATTTAAATATATTTTTACTTAAAAGCAAATCCAGTGTTTACCAAAAAACTCTTTTTCAGCATTGGGATTAAGTTACAAAAGAGAGAAAAAGATGAAATACCTTATTAAGATTAAGCCCAAAACCACAGCCATTTGTATTTTCTTTGTAGGTATTTCAGTCCTAACTTAAAATGAACTCTCTCTTATTTTTAGTTTTTTCAGTGGGTGCTTTCTTCTCCTTCTTTCTCCTTCTTCTGGTGCTGCATAAGAGACTAGGTAAAAGCTATGATCTTTGCTATACCAGAACTTCCCTCCCTTGTCTTATACTAGGTGTTGTTTCTTTGCAATGGGACACTGCATAGTCCTCCAGGGGTGTACCATGGTACTTCTGAGGCTCATATCACTTCTTCCTATCCCTTTTTTCAAGTTCTTTGATTAATTTAGCTCTACTGTAAATATTAATTAGCACCTTCCTGGCTCCTGGTTTCTTCTTTTTATTATAGACTTCTGAAGACGTAAGAACGTAAGAATGGCTGTAACAGGTCAGATTAAAGGTCCACTTAGCCCAATAGCTGCTTTTCGTAACTGGGCGATAACACATAACACATGTCCTAGAGAAAAGTATGAAAGGGATAAGCAAATAGCAGTGCTCCCTTCTTCTTCTCCCTTTCCCCCCTCAATATGCTACTTATGGACTATCTGAACCACCAATGGCATCTTTATTCTTAACTGCCTTTGATGAAAGTTGCTTCCAGGAAGCTCATAAAACCTTCTGCATCTTATTCTGAGATCAGGCTATTTGCATAGCCATCATATTGGATGCTTCTCATTTTTTTCTCTCAGAACATATAGGCTAACTACTTCAGAAACATAATATGATGTAATATCACAACTAATTAAATTAGGAACGGGTTGGTTAGATTCAGCAAAAATCCCTTCTCCCTCCCTCACTGCATTTCATATTTTTAGTTTATGAGGATAGTATGTACCTGTGTAGATCCACTTTTCTCATACAGTAGTAGACTTCTAACTGCATTAGGAGCAGAGTCATTAGTCCCGATGAGCTTTGTCAATGGAGCACTGAAACAATGACACTGAAGTTAGATGTTTAATATATTTGAGGCACACTCAACCCACTCAAAATCTGAGTTGCCCTCTAAATTTTGCTGTATTTTCTGCTGGAGCTATATGCAGCCAGAATGACTGTGTGACTCAGTGAGATCACTAAACTTACTTATTTTCCAAGCCTGTATCAGAAAAAAGTTTGAATGTTTCCTCCTTGCCATCTATTTTATGAGTGTAGCTATAGTTGTTTCTTGCTGAAGCAGTTTTCTTGTTAGTTTAAAAAATCAGGAAATTAGTCTTTAATTTACCTTTAATTTACATTTCTGTGTCACTTGATACATGGTTGCAGAGTTCTGAAAAGAAATAGCCTTACCATTCTCAAACTCCCTTCAACCACGAACATTGAGCAGATATGTTTGAACAAGGACATGAAGATAATTTCCAGTTAGAATCTGACAAATATTAAAATAAAGATTATTTCTCAATTATATAATCTTGGTTCAAAAACCATTGTTACTTTTAAGCCATGAAAAAAGGTATTTTAGAAAAATCTATTGCTCTGTGAGTTCCTTTTTGTGCTCCTGTGTGTGTTTTTTGAGAGTTTTAAGAACAAAATACCAGGAATAAAAACGGAAAAGAAACAAAACTTCAGCTGATTTTTAAGCATGCTTAAATCTACATGAAGGATAGTGTACGGAGTCCTCAACTGAAGATGGGGCAGTCCCTCTAGCTCCAGAAAAGGAGAAGGAAAAGAAGGCTTTTCTATAACCCGTTTTCCTAAGTTGGCTGAGAATCTCAAGATAAAAAAACCAAACAATCATAGTTATCCAAAATTAGAATCATCAGGACATGTTATCATCCTTTCTGCTTCCAGACTCAAGAATGAGGAAGGAGGAGCAAATAAACACATCTTACTTCCATTTCTAAGCTTCTCTTCAGTTCTTATCCTATGACCCACTAGCTGCAGCCTTTTAGGAAAATGGTTTCTTTACAGTTTTTTGTTCCTGATGAGAATATTATAAAGACATCAACGAGAAGACATAAAATGCATGTACGTTACATGAAACATTACAGCCCCAGGAGAAAAATAGTTTTTTTGAGTATTACAGAAAAAATGTTTACATATTTAACTAATGTTTTACTTTAGATATATTTTAGTAGGAAAAATACTTTTGCTCTTTATACTTTAATTTTTATACTTCCCTTTTAAATCAGAAGAAATTTAGATTTTTTTTTTCCTCCTTGTGATACAAAGTTTATTTTTCATTTACAAGTGCAGAAACTTAGTAAAAGATAATGTTTTTTCATTGCTTGAAATGCCTTGTGAGATGGATTTTCTTTTTTTCTTCAGCAGCCATGCTGCGACAGTAGATTCTGTAAATCAAAGGGTTACAGAAGCTATTAAATAAACTTCAATATTTCTCACTTTGCAAGCACTGGTCTCATCTTCCACGCACAGCTCCAGAGCCTGTGAAGACTTCGTACTACACACTTTGCACCTCTGAGAAAACACTGCTTGAATGTCTCTCCAAAAGCACCATACGATCTGAGTTCTCCCTGTTCTCCTCCATCCTCTTTTCTGTGGACCACCCTTCTTACGCTGAAACTAATGTCAAATCTGGTAAGGAAATTACAGCCTATACTATCTGTTTTTTTATTTCTACATAGAATATCTAATTCAAAATAAAACAAGAGGGATGAGAGAAGGACTACTAAAATAGAATAAGCCAAATTTCACACATTTTTTGATAAAATCTTATTGTTAAGAGTAATGCAGACATATAGAGTGAACCAAAAGTGACCAAAGAGTTGAACTCAATGTAAAGATAGTTGAATTTTTGAATGCATTAAAGCTGAAACAATCTTGTTCCTCAGGAAAAGTCAAACAAATACAAGGAAAATAGACTTGTAAAAAGAAGAAAAAGAACAATTAATGCAGGTTAAAGTTCTTAAGTAAAACAATTAGGAAAAGGTGCAATGTATTCTTAATAATTGGTGGTTGGAGGCCATCTGGGGGTCAGTGACCATGACATGATAGAATTCTCGATTCTTGGGGAAGTAAGGAGAGGGGTAAGCAAGACTGCTACCATGGACTTCCGGAGGGCAGACTTTGGCCTGTTCAGGACGCTGGTTGAGAGTCCCTTGGGAGACAGTCCTGAAGGGCAAAGGGGCCCAGGAAGGCTGGATGTTCTTCAAGGAGGAAGTCTTAAAGGTGCAGGAGCGGGCTGTCCCCGTGTGCCCTAAGAGGAGCTGGCGGGGAAGACGACCAGCCTGGCTGAACAAGGAGCTTTTGCTGGGACTCAGGGAAAAAAGGAGAGTCTATCGCTGTTGGAAGGAAGAGCAGGTGACTCAGGAAGAGTATAGGGATCTCGTCAGGTCCTGCAGAGAGAAAATTAGAAAGGCAAAAGCCCAACTGGAACTCAATCTGGCCACGGTCATCAGGGACAACAAAAAATATTTTTACAAATATATTAACGACAAAAAGACAGCCAAGGAGAATCTCCCTCCCTTGTTGGATGCTGGGGGGAACATGGCCACTGAGGATGAGAAGAAGCTGAGGTGCTTAATGCCTTCTTTGCCTCAGTCTTTAATATTCAGACTGGTGATCCTCTGGGTATTTACCCCCCTGAGCTGGAAGATGGGGACGGGGAGCAGAATAAACCCCCCATGATCGAAGAGGAAGAGGTTAATGACCTGCTACACCAGCTGGACATCATACACAAGTTTATGGGGCCAGATGGGATCCACCCGAGAGTGCTGAGGGAGCTGGTGGAGGAGCTTGCCAAGCCGCTCTCCATCATTTATCACCGGTCCTGGTTAACAGGGGAGGTCCCGGATGACTGGAGGCTTGCCAATGTGACGCCCATCTACCAGAAGGGCCAGAAGGAGGATCCAGGGAACTACGGGCCTGTCAGCCTGACCTTGGTGCCGGGAAAGATCATGGAGTAGTTCATCTTGAGGGCGCTCATGAGGCAGGTGCAGGACAACGGGGGGATTGGACCCAGCCAGCATGGGTTCATGAAGGGCAGGTCCTGCTTGACCAACCTGATCTCCTTCTACGACAGGGTGACCCGACTAGTGGATGAGGGGAAGGCTGTGGATGTGGTCTACCTGGACTTTAGCAAAGCCTTTGACACTGTCTCCCACAGCATTCTTCTGGAGAAGCTGGCGGTTCATGGCTTGGACGGGTGTACTCTTCGCTGGGTAAAAAACTGGCTGGACAGCCGAGCCCAGAGGGTTGTGGTGAATGGAGTCAAATCCAGCTGGTGGCCGGTCACGAGCGGTGTTCCCCAGGGCTCAGTTTTGGGGCCGTTCTTGTTTAACATCTTAATCAATGATCTGGACGAGGGGATCGAGTGCACCC